>VZRO01003480.1:77819-115582 GCA_013397915.1 Daphoenositta chrysoptera
AATTCCTTCCCAAAATCCAACCTAAACCTACTCAAGAAGCCACTGTTATTTCAGTGCCTTATCCCAGCCTGATTTTCCCTGACTTTGGAATATCAAACCCTATTTTTTCCTGCCACTGCTCTACTTTGTTGCATCCTTTCTGAAATTCCTGCCCCCAGCCGAGCCCCTCAGCCATGGGAAGAAAGCTTTGCCAGCAGCAGGTTCTTCCTGCACAAAGCCCAGCTTGCTCCACAGGGATGAGAGGCAGGAGAAGGCAGGATCAGAGCCAGGAAAAGGCAGGATCAGAGCCTGCTGGGAGCTTGCAGTGCCTGTCATTGTCTGGTTGGGAATTCTGGGTCACTGCAAGCCATTCCCAAACGTATTTGTCCCCATCAGTGCCCAATCCAGGACAGCCCTGCTCTGTCCAATGCCTCTAAGCCAGTGGAACTCTCCACCATGCCAAAGTGGATATTTTTGTCCAGGTTTTCCCTCTGGGTTATACAGTTTGGGATCTGCTGAGAGCTGTGGAGGTTGCTCCTATTCCAGGAAAAAGAGCTGCCTGCCTTTAGCGTGGCTGGGTTGTGTGGAGCTGACTTGGACACTGGCACTGCTTGGATTTTAATCATTACTAAATCAGCAGGAGCAGCCCTGGTGGGGGAATGATCATTCCCAATGTGTGTCCAAGGATTCTGACTCCCAGCTTGAAGCTCCCAGCTGTCCCAGGAGGCTGCGAGATGCCACATTCCCCCTGTCCTCAGCAGATGCTGGGGACATTGAGCTGGCAGGACCAGCCCAGCTGCAGCTGGGAGCTGCAGAGCTCCGAGTTATTCCAACTCCCGAGGCAGCCTCGGAATGTAAAAGAGGTGCCACAGCTCCTCCTCGGAATCAGGCAGATCAAAAAATCAATGCATTTGAAAGAGAAATGAAAAATAATGTCTGGGAGAGCTCATATTGCTCCTGCCAGGGCTGAGCCTCTCCCGGCAGCCTGGATGAAGGAAAACATCTTCCCTGAGAGTGGGATTGAAGGCCTGGAAAACGCAGCTCCAAGGGAGACCTTGGGGTGAGCACATCATTCCTGCTGCTCCCACGGAGCTTTGTGAGAGCGACTTGGAGCAGAAAAAACCGGGCCTGGCGTGGGATCCTCAACTCAAATCCACCCCGAGAGGTTCCAAAGCTTTTGGGATGCGGGGAAGGTGAGGATGTGCAGCAGCTCAGGTGTCCCGCTGGCTCTGCTCCTCCTTGGAAGCCCAACTCCGGGAGTTTTTCCATTGATTTCAGTGCAAACAAGATCAATTGTCTCTTTGGGCTCCTGTGTGGGAATGAGATTATGTTGAATATTAATTTGCCTTGCGATGGGCCCTGACTGTAATTTTCTATCAGCAAAGGAGAATTCATGTATTTCCATAAATTCAGATACTTCCATCTATTCATTCCACATATTCATAGACATTATCTCAATTCCCAGCTCTAGTTCAAACAAAAGTTAGTTCCTTTTACAAATAAATTATTTTCCACTGCTGATGATATTTCTAATTTTTGTAGGCAAATTTATCCATTTGAACAAAGGAGACAAAAAGTATCTTTGATGTAGCAAAGCCTTTCTGAGAGCCGTGCGTAAATTAAAGGAGAAAAGATAGTCTGGAAAATTTAAGGAACGGATGGGAATGATTCCAAGTTACCTTGTACTTAATTGAAGTTCTCAGAAATGTTCTTTTCTTGTTTTCTATATTGGAGCTGTTCCTTGAAGTGTGTCTGAATGCCTCTTCAAGCTGGCATTTAATCTTTGACTGCATATATTTATTTTTCCCTCGTGGAAATGGAAGGGCCCTTTCTGGAATTTCTCCTTTGGCATCTCTTCACCTTGGGCCCTTGTTTTTGGGGAATGTTGCCGGGAGATACGGCAGCACCGGATTGTTCAGAGCGGGATTTTCCCCAATTTCTGCTGCAGGTTTTTGGGAGAGTCTCAAGCCAGTACAAGTCTGCCTGGCTCCACTGCTCTGGGATTATCCCATTGGAGCATTTCCTTGGATGTCTTCACCACAACAGGACAATTTGGGGTGATTGAAGGGTTTAAGCTGCCCAGAGGTTTCATTCACTGGGGCTGGAGGAGCTGCAGTGCTGGAATGAGACACAAGAACTGATCTGGGAGCATCAGGAATTCCTTCGTTCCCTGGAAGCCATTTGGGGAAGGGCCCACAGGGCGCACCTGGTGCCACCTGCCTGGCCCAGCAGGGCCATCCCAGAGCAGAGGGCTCAGCAGTGTGGATATTCTGGAATATCCCAGGGAGGAGACCCCAGCCCCTCTCTGCACAATCTGCTCAGGCTGGGCCCTGCCCGGGGCAGAAGTTCTGCCTCCTGTGCAGGGAATTGCTGGGCTCAGGCCCTGCCCGTGGCTCTGGTGCCACTGCTGGGCCCCGGAGCAGAGCCCGGCCCTGCCCGGAGCCCTCCCTGCAGCCGGGGACAGCCCGGCCTGAGGGCCCCTCTCAGCTGGGGCTCCTCTCCAGGCTGAGCAGCCCCAGCTCCCTCAGCCTGTCCTGGGCCCCGAGATGCTCCAGGCCCTTCCTCAGCCCCGCAGCCTCCGCTGGCCCCGCTCCAGGAGCTCCCTGGCCCTGCTGTGCTGAGGAGCCAGAGCTGGGCACGGCACCCCAGAGGTGTCCCCAGGGCTGGGCAGAGGGGCAGGATCCCTCCCTGACCTGCTGGGAGTGCTCTGCCTGATCATGGAATCATTAAGGTTGGCAAAGCTCTCGAAGATCACCAAGTCCACCCTTCCACACACCCACAAATCCATCACACCAATCCTACCTCTCCTAATTTTTTGGCCAACATTTCCAGGGATTGGGACTCCCCCGCTGCCCCGGGCAGCCCATTCCAAAGCTTAACCACTCTTCCAGTGAAGGAATCTGTCCTGATATCCAACCTGAGCCTCCCCTGGTGTTCCAGCATCCAGGCACAGCCTCCCTGTGTGCAATTATTGCCTGCATCGGATACCTTGGAATAAACAGCTTGGAGCAGGGATATGCCAGACCTGTGTGGAGCCACTCGTGCTGCCTGTAGTAAATTAATCAGGGTAGCAGAAATAATAAAACTAATGGGAATGTTGTCCTGGGCGGGATATGAAAATCCAGGAGAGCCAGAGCTCCCCGAGGAATTCTTAAAAAGCCCCATAATTGAGTCACAACAGAGAGACCTGCAGCCAGTGAGAGAGGCAGGGAGAAAAGCTCCAGACAGTGGGACTTCAGTGCTGGCACTCGAGGAGTTGAGGATGACAAAACTTCCACTCAGAATGGAATAGCAGGAGGTGCCTTGGAATTTCTTAAGGCTTGGAGGAGAAGAATAGCGAGCAGAGGAGCTGTGGTGGAAGGTTTTAGTGCAGCCAGGGGTGTGCAGGACAAAAAAAGGGATATTTTGTGAAAGCAGCTCAAAGCAAACCACTGCAATAGAGCAGGGAAGGGGGTGGAAGCAATGTCAGCTCAAAGTCCATGGGATGCTTCATTCCAAGTGGGAAAAATGGCGTGACTGGAAAAAAAACCCAAATATTTCAAAACCCAAAGCGTTGCTCATAAACAGTGCAGAAATGGATGTGTGAAAAATTAAATTTGTTTAAAGAAGAGGTGTGAGGAGCAGGGAGGAGAATTAGCAGTGATTTATTGCCACGCTGGCGATTCCCTGGGGAAAGAGACGTGCACTGGAGGAGAATAAAACACTGGGAAAAGTCAAGGGTGGGAATTAAAATGGAGCTGGAGGAAGAAAGATGATTTTAGCAACTCTCATAAGTTAGGATGACCTGAGCCACTGGAAAAAAACAGCCAGGGAGAAAAACCCTCAATCTCCCCCCAGCTAAGAGATAATGGAGCAAGAAGGAATAAACAGCAGAATTTAAAAGGAAAAATCACCGTGGAGTGACTGGCTTTGAAAACAACAATTAAATGAGATGATTTCATCCAAATCTGCCTCAGACTCCTCCCCAGCAATGTTGTTATTGACAGGCAGCGCTCCCGAGCTCAGGAGAACTTCCTGCAGCAGGGCAGGTGTTTGGATCCAGCAGTTTTTGTGGGATCAGAGCACTCGCGGGCCATGGGAATGTGGGACGTGAGTGCAGAGCTCCGGCCTCAGTTTGTGCTGGGCTGGGGGAAAGGAGATCTCGCTCATGGAAATTCCCTCAGAGATGCTCAAAAAAGAGGGGAAAATTGATAACCATCTGTGTACAGCTAAATAGGACAAAACAGGGAAAAGGGGATTGTTTGGGATGGCATGGGGAGATGGAATTGGCGCTGCCGTGACAGGAAACATTAAAAATCCTGCACGGCAGCAGGGAAAGGTAAATTTGGGAGAGGATCCAAAGCTTCCCCCAGCAGCTGGGCTGGGCTGCATGGGCTCCACAGACTGGAGATGCCACAAATTCCCTTAACCAAATCATTAGGAAGCATTGAGCGGGATTCATTAGGAAGTACGGAGTGGGATCCGCGCTTATTCTCGCGCAGCGAACGGCTGTGAGAACCTAATTAGTTATTTCAATCGGCCTCCCCAGAGCCAGGCACGTCTGGATTCGCCTTGCTGGCTCTGGAAGCAGTTTGTTCCCAGATTTGGGGTCGGGTGGGAGCCCCGGGGGCTGTGACAGCAGCGGCACAGGGCGGGTGCAGGGCAGCGGTGCCACCGAGCCCGGGGGCAAAGAGTCAGGAGGAGAGAGGGGAAAGCAGAGGTGACAGCGGTGGCGTGAAAAGGAGGGCAGGGGAGAGGTTCTGCAGGAATAAAGGAGAGCTGGCTGCAGATTCCTGCGCTTTTCCACATGAACACCCCGTGCCCCAGCCCTTTTCCAGGCTCTGCGTCCCACGCGGGTGGTGCCGCTCCTGTCGCCGTCACCCCCAGGCCTGGACAGCTGCAGTGCTCTTATTTCCACGTGTGTGCGTGCAGAAAGCTTGGAAAAGCATGGAGAAACATGGAAAAACATGGAAAAGCATGGGAATCCCAGCCTGGCCACACTGAAGGTTCACTGAGCTGCTCTGGTTTGTGTTGTGGGGTCAGACTTGACTCTTGGGCAGTCAGGACCAAACCAGGCCGGGAGTGTCTCTGCGGAGAGCAGTGAGATCCCAGGAACAGCTGGATGCTCACAGCTCCAACCGTGCCATGGATTTTCCTTTGCAACTGAAGGAATTTTACACTTTCTGAGTCACATTTCAGCCCCTTCTGCCCAGGACACATCCCTGTGGATTCAAATCCAGCTGCAGGCACAGGAGCACGTGTGTGGGACATGGAGCAGGGAAGGATTTAGACCAGGTTTGTGATGCCTGGGGGTACAAAGTTTGCACAGGGGAGGCTCAGGATGGACATCATCAAGAATTTCTGCATGGAAATGGTGGTCAGGCCTTGGCAGGGGCTGCCCAGGGAGGTTTGGAGTGCCCATCCCTGGAGGTGTCCTAGGCAGGGCTGGAGGTGGCACTCAGGGCTCTGGGCTGGGGACAAGGTGGGGATTGGGCACAGCTTGGACTTGATGAGCTGGGAGGGCTTTTCCAGCCTCAATGATCCTGGGATTCTGGGATCTTTATCCATATGGAAAGGGAGGAATGGGCCAGGAGAGAGGCTTTAGCAGGGCTGGAGGGATGATCCCACCACAGATTCCAACCACGTGCCCGAAAACAGCTCCCAGTCCCAGCACATGACACTGACCCCACCGAGGAAAACAGAGCCAGGATTGTCTTCCCACAGGGAACAAGCAGACTCTGACCCAGGGCAGCCTGAGGGATGTGCTGGCTCCTGGATTAAAAACAGCCCAGCTCCCATTTCCCTGTGGTTTGCAGGTTGGATGGTGGGTTTGTAACTGGAATGGTGGGTTTTTAACTGAGAATGGTGGGTTTGGAGCTCTGGGAATGGTGGATTTGGAGCTCTGGGAATGGTGGATTTGGAGCTCTGGGAATGGTGGGTTTGGAGCTCTGGGATGGTGAGTTTGGAGCTCTGGGGGTGGTGGGTTTGGAGCTCTGGGATGGAGAGTTTGGAGCTGGCAATGGTGGATTTGGATCTCTGGAATGGGTTTGGAGCTCTGGGGACAGTGGCTTTGCCACTCATGGGACAGTCCCGGGAGCCTGTCCCCTCCCATGTTTCCATCATGGATTCTGTCTCCCATCCCAAAAGGGCCACAGGACCCAGACACTTTTCCTACCACAGCTGAGCCCAATAATGCAAGATAAAGAAGTAAAAAATAGCCTGTCACAAGCATCAACTTTTTTGGGGCTCCTGGGATTTTCCCAGCTCTCTGCTCCATGTAAAGGATTTGTGAGCAGTGGTGGGAAGCCTCAGCCATGTCCTGGCCATCACATCCCACGTGCACAGGCTGGAAAAGGGGAATGTGGCTGCTGGGAAGGATTCTCATGGATGGCTCTGTCCCAGCACAGTCAGGGATTTGTAGGGTTGGGGATAAATCCTGCTTTAACCCATCCCACCAGTCTGGGGCTGACTGGGAGCACTGGGAGCACAGTCAGGGGTTTTTAGGGCTGGGCCCAAACCCTCCTTAGCCCACCCCATCAGTCTGGAGCTGACTGGGAGCACAGTCGGGGGATTTTAGGAGTTGGTCCAAACCCTCCTTTAGCCCATCCCACCAGTCTGGACTGACTGGGATCACTGGGAGCACAGTTAGGGGTTTTTGGGAGTGGGTCCAAACCCTCCTTAGCCTGTCCCAGCAGTGTGGAGCTGACTGGGGTCGCTGGGAGCAGCCAGGCACACCGGGGAGCGCTGGGGGCTGCAGCCACGCTCTGTAGATGGATTTCTTTTCTTAAATTATGCTTTAATTTCCTCCCCTTCTGGTCCCAGCGCCTGTGTTTTAATGAGCTCGCTCCCCCAGCATATCAAACACGGCTGATCCCTGGTGCTCCCTGTTTGCAATTCCCAGTGGCTCCCAAGCAAGAATTGTGCTGTTTAATTTTGCCAGACTTCCAGTTTACTCTGAAGCCTGAAAAAAAAACCCACACAGGCGCAAGGCCCATATTTCTCCCGGCCTATTGATAGAGCGTGATAGGTATTAAATTCTATAATTCTTTCACTGGCCTTTAAGCAGCCTGGGTGTTAATATTTAATGATGAAGGATGCTGGTAATCAGCCCCGTATCCCAAGTGTCTGGATGCTTTATGGTCTTGCCTTTGGGAGCCTAATTGTGAACCCAGCCTGCCAGAGCTTCCCACCCCAACTTAATAAACTTTGCCGCTGCTGCCCAGCACATCATCTGTCTCCAGGCAGGATCCAGCTCCGGGAGGAAGGATGGGGATGGGAAGGGTGATGAGGGAGAGGATGGGGAGGCACAGCCCACTCGGGGCTGGGGATGTGGCGCTGCCTTGGGCACAGCTCCAGCTTTGGGGCACAGGAGGCACCACCAACAAAAACAGCGTCAGCCACGTCCTCCTCAAAAGAGCCAGGCCTGGGGAATGCATCTGCCACCCCCTGCCTGTTCCAAATTCCTGGGGGATGCTTCCTTCACCCTTGGGTGTCTCTTCCATCTCCCAGGCAGCCTGAGCTCCTGCACCATCAGCCTGGATAAAGCCAGGCACTTCCTCCTGGACTCCCAGCTCCAGGTTTCCAGCATATCCCGAGGTTTGCACAGCCAGGTAGTGCTGCCAGTGATGCTTCACTGGGCTGGAATGGCCCGAGGCAAAGGCAGGAAGGGGAGCTGCTGCTGGTTGTTAATAGCACTCAGCACTTACACGGGCACAGCCACCGGAATTCAGCTCCGTGTAGGAACATGATCCCCCTGACTGCTGCCCTGGGAGCAGGAGCTGCCAGCCCAGCCAGCTGCGGGGAAACTGAGGCACACAGACGTCACCTGTGTGCCATGGGCACTGCCATGCTGCCACTGCACACAGCCCTGGGCTCTTCAGATGCCACCACCAGGCTGCTCCTTAACCCCTGGTACCTACTGGCACCTCTTCCCACCCCACAGGGAGCTGCTGTAACGCCGGTGATGATTCCACCTGGGGATATTTTATCCTGATTTAAGAGATGCAATAATTTTCTCTTATTTTGCTTTCTCTTTGCCTGCCCGGGGTCTCTTTGAGCATAATGAGATGAGTAAGGAACCTTGCAGGCTGGTTTTGTTATATGGCCCTGCCAGGGCCTGGGAGCAAATCTTCCCTCCCAAGCACGACCCTGAGGGAAGCCTGGCAGGGAGGCCGAAGGGAAACGAGGGCCTGGAGCAGGGAAATATGGAATTGATCCGTGTGGGGGGCTCACAGCTGCAGTAGCAGCCACACATCGGCCAAGAGGAGCTCCTCCAGGAGCAGGAGGTGCCGGAGGGATGGAGGGAGAGCCTCTCCAGCTCATCCAGGTCACTCGGAATATCCCATTCCCCTTCTCCCAGCATGGTTTGCTCTCACATGGAGGACAGGAAGTGGGAAAAGAGGCGGGAGAGTCTTCTCTTGGAGTCACAGGATCCAGGGAACACCTCTGCCCTCCCTGGGAGCAGGCAGGCCCGCCTGAGCTTTTGCTCTTCATACACCGGGGAGTCATGGAACTGGGATGGGCCACTGGAGCTGGGAGCACTGGGAGGGCCCACAGGGACTGCACACATCCATGGAAAACAGCTCACATCCATGGAAAACAGCTCACATCCATGGGAACTGCTCACATCCATGGGAACTGCTCACATCCATGGAAACTGCACACATCCATGGAAAACAGCTCACATCCATGGAAAACAGCTCACATCCATGGGAACTGCACACGTCCATGGACACTGCACACATCCATGGAAAACAGCTCACATCCATGGAAAACAGCTCACATCCATGGGAACTGCACACGTCCATGGACACTGCACACATCCATGGAAAACAGCTCACATCCATGGAAAACAGCTCACATCCATGGGAACTGCACACGTCCATGGACACTGCACACATCCATGGAAAACAGCTCACATCCATGGAAAACAGCTCACATCCATGGGAACTGCACACGTCCATGGACACTGCACACATCCATGGAAAACAGCTCACATCCATGGAAAACAGCTCACATCCATGGGAACTGCACACGTCCATGGACACTGCACACATCCATGGAAAACAGCTCACATCCATGGAAAACAGCTCACATCCATGGGAACTGCACACGTCCATGGACACTGCACACATCCATGGAAAACAGCTCACATCCATGGAAAACAGCTCACATCCATGGGAACTGCACACGTCCATGGACACTGCACACATCCATGGAAAACAGCTCACATCCATGGAAAACAGCTCACATCCATGGGAACTGCACACGTCCATGGACACTGCACACATCCATGGAAACTGCACACATCCATGGAAAACAGCTCACATCCATGGAAAACAGCTCACATCCATGGGAACTGCTCACATCCATGGAAACTGCTCACATCCATGGAAAACTGCACACATCCATGGGAACTGCTGACATCCATGGGAACTGCACACATCCATGGGAACTGCTGACATCCATGGAAAACAGCTCACATCCATGGGAACTGCACACATCCATGGAAAACAGCTCACATCCATGGGAACTGCACACATCCATGGACACTGCACACATCCATGGAAACTGCACACAGCCCTGGGAACTGCACAAATCCATGGAAAATGCTCACATCCATGGAAAACAGCTCACATCCATGGAAACTGCACACATCCATGGAAAACCGGACAGCCCCAGAGCCCGGGAATTTGTTGGATGATGGCAGCAGCAGCTCTGGAGAGGTGCTGGTGCTCCTGGGCTCACCCAGAGGAGACGTGTTGGACAGAGAGCTCAACGTCACACTGCTCAGGGGTCCTTTAATCCCTTGCTCCACTCCCCCAGTGAGACAGGCTCAGCTTTCCCGAGCAAGGACGTCGAGGATTTGGCATCCCAGAGCTCCTTTCCTGCAGGTTTTGAGAGCCACAGCCCGCCCAGAGCTGCATCCAGGCAGGAAAATGCTGTTGGGTGATGCTCATTCCTTGCAGTGTCCTCACATCGGCGCTCCCTCCTCCTTTGAGCACCTGCAGGAGCCACAAGGATCGTTTCCAAGTGCTGGAAAGCCACCAAATTGCTGCCCAGCATCCAGGTTTGAACAAAAGGGTGGCAGAAATGCTCCCAGAAATGACAGAGGCAGCTCGGGGAGGGTCAGTCCGGCTGGAGATGAACTGGCAGCTCCCAGCACCTGCTTCCCATTGGGATGAGGAACAGGGAGCGGGAGATGTGCTGGGAGAGCACCAGGCTGGAGGCTGAGGGAAGCAGATAAGGATTCCAGGAGCTGCTGTGCAGGGAGAGTTCTCTGCCAGCCCCTGAGCTGTCCTGGCTGGTGTCTGCAGGGCTGGGATGTGGCACAGCCTGGTCTCGCTCCCTGGTCTCGCTCTCTCTCTGCAGAGCCAGAGCTCTCCCTCTCCCTGAGGCCACCTGGAGCCTCCTCGTGGTCCTGAGGTGCCCTGGGTGATCCAGGCCCTGTCCGTGATCCAGCAGATTCCAGCAGAGCTGGTGCCAGGCCCCCCATCCTGCGGCACCTCGCTGTCAACCAGCCTTTGGCACCTTCTGGGCACCCTTCTGGAAGGGGCTGGAGCCCCAGGAGCGGCTGAGGGAGCTGGGAAGGGGCTCAGCCTGGAGAAAAGGAGGCTCAGGGGGGCCTTGTGGCTCTGCACAACTCCCTGACAGGAGGGGGCAGCCGGGGGGGTCGGGCTCTGCTCCCAGGGAACAGGGACAGGAGCAGAGGGAACGGCCTCGGGCTGGGCCAGGGCAGGCTCAGGGTGGGCATCAGCAGGAATTTCTCCATGGAAAGGGAGGTCAGGCCTTGGCAGGGGCTGCCCAGGGAGGTTGGGAGTGCCCATCCCTGGAGGTGCCCAAGGCAGGGCTGGAGGTGGCACTCAGGGCTCTGGGCTGGGGACAAGGTGGGGATGGGGCCCAGCTTGGACTCCATGGGCTGGGAGGGCTTTTCCAACCTCAGTTCATCCTTCATCCCCAGCCTCCCTCCTTTGTCCCCGGCTCTGTCACCCAGCAGTGACCATCCCAACATCCTTCTCTGCACCCAGGATTTTCCCAACAAGCCCTATATAAAAAAACCCCAAACAAACCTCGGCAGGCATCAAACACCAGCACCATGAATCTTTGACTTCTCCCTGCTATTCCAGCCTGGAATATGCCAGGCAAGGTATGATTTCCAGCGTGGTGCAGTGTAAACAACGTAATGAGTTCAGTGCCAGTGAGAATAGCCCCAGCTATTCCATCCCTCTTCCCAAAATGAGCGAATCCTTCTGATCCAATTTACTGCCATCATTAGCAGGGCTTCCGGCGCTGCTGCTGAGCCTCCCCCCACCTCTGCTTCCCATTTGAAGCTCCCAGGCTTAAAATGTTATTGTTTTAATCTTTACATGGTAGGAACAGTTTGGAATCGGGAACGAGCTTTGTCTGGGGGGATGCCTTGAAATGCTCGTATTTACCTAAAGGGCTGCAGACGCTGGAGTAGAACAAGGACAAATTAACTTTCAGCCCCAGCAGCCATTCCAGGGAAATCTCCACCTTCTGGAGGCTCGGGTTTTGTTACAAGGCTCCTTCCTGTAGTTCCTGAGGGCAGCCGAGCTGCTCCAGCCATTCTGGGCAGTGCTGAGGTGACCCAGTGACCTTTAGCTGGAAGGTTTGGAGTGGCAAAAAGATTGAGCAAAGAAAAAAACCCCAAAAGCTTAAGAAATTGGAATTTTTCACGCAGAAATACAAAATTTCTGCCTCAAAATTGCTGCTTGCATTTTTGAACAAGTTTAAAACCTGCAGAGCACCCAGTTTGGAGGGACTGGAGAAGAAAGTGGAGTCAGGATGGTTTAGAATCTATGCTTCAGTCTGTTTTCTGTGGAGGCAGAGGATTGGAATATTCCTGATGGAAAATGTAATGACTATCCAGAGGAATCCAGTCTGCACTCCAGCTGTTGGCCCGCACGGTGCCACTGCTCCAAAACTGCTGGAAAAAACTGCTTCTGAAACTGCTGGAGAATCACAAAGTCATGGAGTTTAAGAGCCCTCAGGAGGTCTCCAGTTCTGCTTTCTGCTCCAAGCAGGGCCGGATACAAGCTCAGCTCAGGTTGCTCAGGGCATTGCTGTTGGACCTTGAAGGATGAAAGGTGAAGATCTTGAGGGATGGAGAATGAAGATCTTGAAGGATGAAGGATGAAGATATTGAAGGTAAAGGATGAAGATCTCAAAGGATGAAGTTCTCAAAGAATGAAAGATTAAGATCTTGAAGGATGAAAGAGGAGGATCTTGAAGGATGAAGATCTTGAAGGTGAAGGATGAAGACCCCAAAGGATGAAGTTCTCAAAGGATGAAGATCCCAAAGGATGAAGTTCTCAAAGGATGACAATGCCTCCACTTCTTTGGGCCGTTGGCCTGGTTCTTGACCTGCCCCATGGGGAAGAACCTTCTCCTCGTGTTTTATGGTGTTCCTGTTGTGTTTGTGCCTGCTGCCTCCTGAACTTCGGTGTGATCTTCCAGAGGAGCCTTTCTCCACCTTCTCCATAACCTCACAAGATTTCCATGGTTCTCCAGGGTTGCATTTTATTTCTGCTGCTGCAACGAGATCTGTTCAGCTGCTGCTTTAGCAGCAGAAGTAATTAAAGAGGAGTTTTCCAGCGAAATCATCTTCCCTCTTCCATTACCATGCTGGAGGGATCCCAAATGTGACACTGAATAGACAGGAGGACTTCCAGAAACACAAAGGTTTCCTGGTTGCCTTAAAGGAGAGATTTGATTCTCCACTCTTGGGATTTCCCACCTCTGGAGCTGCCCTGGAGGTCCCTGCCTGGCTGCTGGCTGCACACAGAGCCCCTGGATGCCCAGCGGGGCTGGTGCTCCTCACCTTCCTCTTCCTCCCTCGGGCACAACGCCGAGCCCAGGTTTGCATTCCCATTTAACTTGGGAACAGCTGACTCCCATGGAGCCAGTTCTTTTCCAGCCAAACTCGTCAGGCCTCATCTGTCTGCCCCTCCTGCCCTGCCTTGGAGCCTCCACCCTCTCCTGGATCGTGATTAAACCCTGCTGCTGTCCCAGAGCCTGGGAGCAATTTCCAGGTCCGCAGCCTCCGATCCCTGCTGGAGCAGGACCTGTGCACACACATCCATCGTTCCACCTGTTCCAACTCTGCTTCCCATTCCCTGCACAGCTCTTTGTCCCGGCAGGAGCTGGGGGAAGTCCCAGCAGGTGCAAGTGCTGATGGTGTGTGAACCATCATTCCAAAGGTGCTGTTGGGATGGAGGGAATTCCCTGTCCCTCAGGGCTGGGAGGACCATGCTCAGCAGTTTCCAGGACAAATCATCAGATCTGAGCCAGGTTTTCCTGAGGAGAGCCAAGATTATTTATCCATGACCCAGTCTGGAGAGGTCAGAATTAAAGAGGATACAAAGCCCAGCAGGCAGATAAACGTGGCCAGGGCAGCATGAATCACTTGGAGGCTGAATTTGTTCCAGGAGCCTGAATTTTGGGTCAATGCAATGAAGAACCACACTTCCAGGAACAAAGATATCCACACACTGCTGGACATGGATTAGGAACGTATAGGGAAGCAGGTGGGACCTTCTGGACTGGAAGTTCCTAAAGAGAAGAACATCCCAGTTCTGTGGGACCATGCATTGGTTTAATGAGAGCACTGGGTGTGCTCAGTGTCCAGTTCCAGGGTCACGCTGAATGAAAACATGGCAAGAATCCAGGAAAGAGGGACAAAAGTCAATGAAATTTTAAAAAGACACCAAGCCAAACACCTGCTTTTCTAATGAAAGGCTTAATGAAAAGCACTTTGAATCCTTGCTTGGCACAAGGCTGGGAGTCCCCAGCAGAAGAGAATTTGTTTGAGACTCGAGAGCTCTTTAATCTGGCGATCAAAGGTGTAACAAGACGTGGTGGCTGGAAGCTGAAATTAGACAAATTCCACCTGAAAAGGAGACACATTCCAGCAGGGAAGAGAATTAGTCATAAACAACCCGTGGAGGAGGTGGGTGATCCTTCCTTGCCTGGAGTTTTCCCTTGAAGTTGGATGTGTTTTGAAAAGAGCTGCCTGGACCAGCTGGGAATTGTAGGGTGGACATGGGAATGAGCTGGGAAAAGTCTCTGGGCCTTGGGAATGGAGGAGGACAGAGCTCCTTCAGGATAACTGATCCCTGACCTCCTGCACGGGGACATCGGATCATCCCGATCTCCATGGCTTCAAGAGCCACCTGACCATGGATGGTTGCAGCTGAGTTACCTTGAGGTGTTCACAGGTTACTCCACTGCATGGAACAGCTCTGGAATTCTCCAGTTCCAGGAATGTCTGTGTGATCCAGACAGATCACCAGTTCCAGGAATGTCTGTGTGATCCAGACAGATCACCTGCTTCTCCATGTTCAGCTTTTTTCAAGGACTTCACCTTCCTTCTTTGCCCCTCTGGCACAAACCCATTTACCCCAAAGAAGTTACTCCAGTTCCCCAGGGAAATTCCCCTTCTCCAGGGAAAGCAGGGATGTGCAGTCCCAGGAGCACTGAGGGATGTGGGATCTTGGGGATCACAGCAGGACAGAGCTGAGTGTGACCTGTGACCCCACACGGGGCTCAGGCCCTCCTGCTGGGGCTGGTTTGGGATGCTGGCAGGAGCAGGAGCACTCCCAGGCCAGGGAAGGGACAAAGCCACCCCTGCACGGGCTCAGCAGTGGCACAGAGGGGACGCGGTGACACAGAGCTGCAGGCTCTGCTGACCTTCCTGGCTCCGATGTTGGTTTTATCTGGATTTGCATAATCCAGCACAGCAAACAACAGCGGGATGGGACTGAATGAGGGGCAAAACGAGGGAAACACAAACAGATTTAATTCAAATAATCAGCAGCCCTCGGAGCAGCCAAGAGCTGCCACCTGCACTCCTGAAGGGCACAGCCTGGAGCTGGGAGGAGCTGGGAGGTGAAAAGGGAGGAAAAGCATGGGAGAAAAGCAGAATCGCTTCCTTAGGGATGAGATATTCCAGCTCTTCCCAGCTGGGAAGGGTTGCCTGCCCCGGGAACGTCCCCTGGGCTGCTCAGGTGTGGGATGAGGCTGAGCCCAGCCCGTGGGAGCTGCGGGGAGGGTGGGATGTGGAGAGGGGATGGAGGTGGGAACGTGCGGGGCAGCCTGGGCGGGTTCTTCCCCAGAACCTCCTCATCTCTGCCCTCTTCTCCTGCTTCCCCAGCTCCAGAAGGAACAGTGGGAACTGCAATGGGAACAGAAATTCCTCTCTGAGATGAAGGCTGAGCACACCTGTGAGCTGGGAGCAGGGTGGAGAAAGGGTCAGGACTCGGCACACATTGCTGGAATCCCAGGTCGTGTTTTGTTAGAGATTTTGAGAGTAAATTTGTTTTAATTCAACAGCTTTAAACAAACCCAAACACCACGTTTCAATCCGGATTTCACAACAATTCCCTCCCAAATCCCTTTTTCCAGGCTTTGTGGCAGGAAGAGACCTGAATACAAGCCTGGCTTTGGCCAGTGGGGTGTGTTTGCTTTTGTCCCGGCTGGGTGAGTAAGCTGGGAATAAAGGATGGCTGCACAAAGCTCTCCCCACCAGCAAAGCCAGGAGCAGGGATTCAATCCTTGGAATGTGTTCCTTCCCGAGGAACGGGAGCCAGGCTGCTGCCGAGGTGCCTAATAAGGTGTATGTTTTATAGGGGAGAAGGTTTTAATGGGGTTGAGTGGATCTGAGAGTCTCCACTGTGTCATAAATTCCCGAGACAAGCTTTTGGTGTCACATTGCTCCTTGTGATAATGAAGGGGATTTGAATGGGATGTAATGGAGTCGGGAGCTAAGCTATGGCAGCAATTTATCCCGGGAATCTGCGGCGGCGCGGGGGAAAATGAAGGCTTCCTTAGATATAGATACAGATGGATTGGAAATGGACTCGCCTCTCACACAGGAGGCTCCTTTATCACCAATAATACCGGGACAAATCCTGCCTGGCTCCTGGCACAGCCTCTGACTGCACGAACAGAGCTGGGAGCGGGGCTGCTTCCAGCCAGGAGCTCGTTCCCAGCTCAGCCCCTGGCACGGGGAGCGGGGTGCCAGCTGCTCTAGGTGTGAACATTGTCAGGAACGGCATTTCGGGAGCAGAAGTTCCAGATCCGCTCCCATCTCCCTCCACAGCAAGTGCAGCTCTTTGCTTTGCAGCTCCCCGCTCCCAGCTGGGGCCGGACGCAGGAGGGGAGGAGAGGGAAAACTCCGGGAGAATGAGGGAAAGGCTCAGCCCTCAGGGACAGCATCTCATCTTTAACAGTGACAGACCAAGTGGGGACAGTGAAACTGAAGAGGAGAGATTTAAGTTCTTTCACCCCCCTGCCATGGCAGGGACACCTTCTACTGTCCCAGGCTGCTCCAAGCCCCGTCCAGCCTGGCTTTGGGCACTGCCAGGGATCCAGGGGCAGCCACAGCTGCTCTGGGCATCCTGTGCCAGGGCCTGCCCACCCTCCCAGGAAACAATTCCTTCCCAATATCCCATCTGAATCTCTTTTTTACTTTAAAACCATTGCCCCCTGTCCTAGCACCGTCTGTCCGTGTAAAAAGTCACAGGGAAGAATTTTTTCCTAATATCCCGTCTAAACTCTCACTCTGGCAATGGGAAGCCATTCCCTGTGTCCTGTCCCTCCATCCCTTGTCCACAGTCTCTCTACATCTTCATTTTGGCTCCTTCGGGCCCTGCAAGGCCACACTGAGCTCACCCCAGAGCTTCTCCTCTCCAGGTGAACAATCCCAGCTCTCCCAGCCTTTCCTCCCAGCAGAGCTGCTCCATCCCTCTGCTCATATGGGCGACTGGAAGCATTTTGGGGCCAAATCCAACCCTGGATGTGCTGCTGAGCCCTGGGCTGAGCACAGACCCCACAGACGAGAGCCCCATACCCTGCAGGGACCCACCGGTGCTGTCACAGAGGGAAAATCCCTCTGGATTCCTGGAAAAAGCTTTCTCCAGCACAAATCCTTATTTCTGGTGCACTAACCCCCATTGCAGGTGAAGCAGGACTGACCTCCTGGCACTGTGGGGAGGTGTAAAAGGCTTCCCTGCAGTATTTGGGCTGTGCTCGGGGCGGGAGGAGGACGCTCCCAGCGCTGCTCTGTCACTGCCTGTGGGGTTTCTCAGGTGTCAGCTCTGAGGGATGTAAATGCTGCAGACATCAGGTTATTCAGAATTTGGCTGATTCCCTTTTGATCTCATATTTGTGTCTTTTCCAGGGCTCGGGATGTGTTTATGCATGTCACCCCCCTTCATTTCTTTCTTCCTTTCCCCTTCTAACTCTAAACATCCCTTTTAGCTTCTAAAGATAGGGCAATGCTGTGCTGAGGAAACGGTAATGCTGAAATTTGACCTAAAAATGGGCATGTTTGGAGTCAGGCACTTCTTGGAATGCAGCTTGGGAATTAGACACAACTTCCAAAAGTCCAAATGTGGCCTTCATGCTGGGCAGAGGGGTTGGTGACCCAGGAGCACCGGCCCTGGGGCTGGAGTCCAGGAGTGAGCAGGAGGCTGGGCTGGTGGTGGGATGGGCTCCTGATGGCTTTGATGGCTTTAAGGAGTGTCATGGCAACAGTGGGAGCTGGATAATTAATATTGCACAGGGAATTACAGCGCAGGCAGAGCTTGGAACACACCGAGTGCCCCTGTGAGGGAGCCTGCTCTCCCAGCTGGGTGGGGACTGTGGTATTTCGGGATCACAGAGCCCTGGGAAAGGGCAGGGCACCGATATCCGTGCTCCAGCTGACCCTGTTTCTGGCACAAGGTTTGCCTTGGGGACACAAAGCCACGGGAAGGAGCAGGCAGGGCTGAGCTCCCAGCTGAGCTTCCCAGCAGGAAAAGTGGGATGGCAAAGCAAAAACCTCCCTGGGATGTGTCCTGCAGGTGAGGGGAGCAAACCTGGCAGGACTTTTTGGTGCCTTGCTCTGATGGGAGGTTTCTGGGAAGGGGGGAAACTGGTGGGGGGCAGGATGGGAACAAGGGAAAAGCCCCTCCAAGAAGTTCAGGGGTCTCTGGGGGAGTTTGACTCCGTTCTTGCAGCTCAAATCCACGAGCAGGGGCAGGGTCACCACTCCTGCACTGCTCCTCCTCTCCAGGTGAACAATCCCAGCTCTCCCAGCCTTTCCTCCCAGCAGAGCTGCTCCATCCCTCTGCTCATCCTGGAGCCTCCTCTGGGCTCTCTCCAGCAGCTCCAGGTCCTTCCTGTGCTGGGCCCAGGGCTGGGGCAGCTCTGCAGGTGGGGTCTCACCTGGGCACAGGGGCACAGGGGCAGAATCCCCCCTCCCCTGCTGCCCACGCTGGGGGATCAGCCCAGGGCAGGGCCAGCTCTTTCCCACCGATCCCCCAAATCCTCCCAGGGCTGCTCCAGATGCTCATCCCAGCCTGGACTGATCCCAACCAGGTCACAGGGAAGTCAGAGGGAAGAATTTTTTTCCTAATATCCGTTCTAAACTCACACTCTGGCAATGGGAAGCCATTCCCTATGTCCTGTCCCTCCATCCCTTGGAAATCATCTGTCTCCATCTTCCTTTTGGCTCCTTCAGGCTCTGCAAGGCCACAATGAGGTCGCCTCCAAGCTTCTCCTCTCCAGGTGAACAATCCCAACTCCCCCAGCTTTTCCTCGTGGTTGTTCCCTTGCCCATCCATCCCTGGATTCTCCCTCCAGCTGCTCCGGTGCAAGCAGCGCTTCCAATCCCTTCCCAACCAGCAGCAGGGATGAGGGAGGAGCTGGATTTCCTCCCGGGAGTTTTTAAACCAAGCCAGAACACACAATCCCCGGGGTGAGGTGTGAACAAACAGCTCCGCTGTTCATTAGCGCCGGGAAGGGGCTGCTCGGTGCGGGGAAGGAGCCCGGGAGAGCTGCGGGAGCTGTTAACTGGAATTACCGCGCCCGGCTGGATCGGGAGCAGCGCCGGGGCCGGGATTGCAGCGGCAGTAACGAGGAGCTGGGGAGCGGGGCTGATAAGCAGGTAGATAATAAACTAATGAGAGGAGGGCCGGCGAGGAGCGTCAGAGGAGCGGCTGAGGAAGCTGCGGGTATCGCACAGGGAGGGAGAGGGGGCCGGGAAAGAGCCGAGGAGAGCTCGGGAAAGATGTATGGCACGAACGGAGCACTTAATGCTGATAATAATTGGAGCTGGAGGGTGTGCTTAGTGTATGAATAAAGTAATTAACCAATTAAAAATGCACGAGAGACACATGATGGAAAATGATAACCAACAGGAAAATGATGGATGCCCTGCACGGGGAGCTGGAACATCCACGGAGTTATCCGGGAGAAGTGCGAGCATTCCCGATCCCCGCACGTGGGACCCACTGGGTGCTCTCTGATCGCTGCCACCTGCTGAGCTGCCGGGGTGACAAATCGCCTGGAATTAATGCAGCCCTCCCTCCCTGTTCGCGAGGAGCAGGCTCTGGGAAATGTGGTGGATCCACGCGGGCTGGCTCGGGAATGCCCGAGCATGTGGCAGAGCCCTGCGGGGCAGCTGCTTCTCAGGGACGGGGGGTGCCTGCGGGAGGAGCAGCCAGCACCGGCTGGCAGAGGAGGAGTCCCCAGATGAGCCAGGGGGAGAATCTGGTGGTTCCCGATTGGATTTTCCTTTGTTGGTGCCTTTTTTAAAGACCACAGCCAGCACCAGGCACAAAAATGGAGATTTCACTGACTGCCTTACTTTGAATTCTGCAGCAACAACCTGCACGCCTTGGGTTTGTATTTCTGGTTTTATGGTCATTTCCTTTCTTTTCCAGATCCAACCCACTGGGAACGGGCGTGGAGTCAGCCAGGGCTTATCCTGCAGAGCCCTCCATCTGTGGAAAAACTGGGAAAATCTTAGGAAAGAAGGTGAAAAAGAAAAAAAAATTAAATCTTTCTGGTGGGAAAGATTTAAAAGAGTGGATGCCCAACTGGAGAACCACATATTCCTATCCCTGTATCCCTGCCACAGCTCTTCCATCAGGAATTCCTGAGCCCTGGATATTTCACAGATGATTTCGGAGGTGTTCCTCATCCCCTGGATCTGGCCGAGACCTGGAACTGCCGAAGGCGGAGTGGTTGTGCCACAGCTGGAGGCACTGGGAGCCTTGCTCTGAACACTCGAGCTCTCCTTAGAAAAATTTGCCCTCAAAAACAAAACAAAAAAAGGGAAAAAAAGGGGGGGAAAGGGAAAAAAAGGGGGAAAAAAAGGGGGAAAAAGGGAAAAGGGGGGGAAAGGGGGGAAAAAAAGGAAAAAAAGAGGAAAAACTCACAAATGATATGAAGGAAAAACCAAACAGGGAGCAGGTGCCTCGAGCTGGGTATCTCACACTAATGGACCTGTTTAATCTTCATAAAGCCCTTCACCATGCAGAACCCGGTGCAAATGAGTTCCCGAGGATCCCAGAGTGCTGGGTTTGGGAGGGGAGCAGGTGAGGACATTCCCATTTCCAGGACAGTAAATAAAGCAGTTCCTGCATGGCAGAAAATGGGGAAAAAACAAAAATAGGAACTCGCTCAGGAGCTCCCCTCATGCACAGGACTTTGAGCTGGTTTGAAACCTCCCTGCTCCTTGTGGGGTTTGCTCCGTATTCAGGGTGTGTTTGCCCTGATGGCCAGCAGCCAAATCCTGTTTAATCCCAAGGTACATCCCTGCCATGGAATGGGTGGAGCAGGACAAGCCTCTCATCCCTGCAGGCATCACTGGGAATGTGGGGGTGAGCGAGGGGCACCAGCTGATGGACCCCTGGCCAGTCTGGAGCCACCATCCCTCACTCTGGAGCCACCATCCCTCACTCTGGAGTTCTCAGGACTGTTTTTTTGTGGAAAAGGAGAGATTTGAGCAGCGGACAGAGGGGCTGTGGCTTCTCCACCACCTCAGGAAACCCCTTTCCAGTCTGGGTGAAGAGAAATCTGAGCTGCAACGAGCTGCAGCTTTGCCATTCCTCAGCACCTCCCTGGGATCCCAGCAGTGATTCCCATTCCCACACGGGAGGTGCTCCATTCCCTGGGATCCAGGCAGTGATTCCCATTCCCACACGGGATGTGCTCCATTCCCTGGGATCCAGGCAGTGATTCCCATTCCCACACTGGATGTGCTCCATTCCCTGGGATCCCAGCAGTGATTCCCATTCCCACACGGGATGTGCTCCATTCCCTGGGATCCCGGCAGTGATTCCCATTCCCACACGGGATGTGCTCCATTCCCTCGGATCCAGGCAGTGATTCCCACACGGGAGGTGCTCCCTAGGGAGGAGTGGAAGCTCCTGCCACCAGGATTGGGCACAGGAGGCTGCGGTGTCCCCTCTGCTGTGCTGCAGTGCGGTGACAGTGACTCCAGGCCCCCTCTGAACACTCTCCTCGGGGATTTGGGATCCACACAGGTGTGCAGCAGCTCCAGGAGCCCAAATCCCACTTCCTTGTCTCCCATCTCCCAGAATATTTGAAATGTCCTGGTAAATTCCATAACTGTGCATTTAGCTGCTGTGATACATCCACATATCCTTGCTTTTCTCGGCCTAATCCAGGTGCAGTCCCCGTTTCCCGTTGGATCTGAGCCTCTGGAGCTGCTGGAGCTGAGCTGCATCCCGGGAGGGCAGCGCTTGGCGTGCAAGGAGAGCAAACCTTCCCTCAAACCTGCCTGGACAGCGAGGAACAGCCAGGCTGCCATTCCCAGGGGAACAGAGGGAAGCATCCACCCTTTTCCTTCTCACCCTTTCACTCTGTTCCCTCACCCATCCTCTCCCTGTGCCCTCCTTCATCCCTCTCTCCCTCTTTCCCTTTTTGTCCATGGAGATGCCCAAATTAGAGACTGTTCCAACCCCCCCAAATCTTCTCTCAGTATGACCTGAATAATTTTTATGATTTTATTTCTAATTAATCAATTTCCCTCTGCCCAGTGGAGCCTGTGGGGTGACCCCAGACCGTGTAGGACCCTAAAAGGATCCTCCACACCAGCTAAAAAACGGGATTCTCCTGGATTAAATGCTGGAAGTCCATCTGCCACAGCAGAAAACATTTCCCTGCCCTGCCAGTGAATTCCTGCCCTGGAATAAATGAGTGGGAATCCAGAGCTTCAGAGCGTGCTGCAGATATTAAATCCCATTGTTCCATGCAGCACTGGGAAGCTCTGGGATGCTCCAGCGCCAGGCACAGCATGAGCACAAACTGGGAGCAAACAGCTCCTTCCTGCAGCAGGCAGGAGCAGCTTAATGGAATTCTGTTCGTGGCAGAGAGGAAGTCAGCCCGACCCCCTCATTTTCCCTGCCTTGAATGAGTTTGAGATCTGTGTTACTGAAAAGGGAAAAGGGGGAAAAAAAAGCCCTGGAGTCAAAGAGAAGAGGTTTGCGTTCCCATCCTGAGTCAGAAAATTGCTTGGGAACACACAGCACTTCCAGCCTCGCATTCCCACTGCTGCTTTGTGTTAGGATTGAGGGTTTAGGATTGAGGATTGAGGCCCTGATCCAAGGTGGGAAAAATCCCGTGTGGATCTGGGGTGGTGCTGGAAGAAAGCAGGCCTTGCTCAAATCCTCCTTCAAGTTGCTCTGAGCAGGAAGATTCCTCTGCCCCTTTCAGCTGAGCTAAAATGGCTCTTTTTCCCTGATAAATCCCAAAATCTCCTTATCCCTGTGGAGCTGAGCGCCCTCACCCTGCCCCAGGGCAGTGCTGGGGGATCCAGCAGGACCAGGACATCCTTCGGATCCCGTCTGCAGCCCACAAACCCTTCCCTTGAGGGTGAGGGATGCAGGGAGGGTGTGATGCCAGGGCAGGCGGGATCCCGCCTGACATTCCTGGACAAGGGCAGAGGGGCAGTGCTGGGGGCTGCAGTTCCAGGGGCGGCTCCATAACGAGCCGTGTGTGGGGTTATTTGGGATAATAATCCCAATAATTGCACTGTTAGTATCAGCAATGGCCATAAAGGTTCTTGCAAAAGGTAACGAGCTCTGAAAGGCTCGGGGAGGTTTTGTGGGATCCCTGTCCCCTGCACAGGCTCGGGTCAGCCACACCCCATCCCCCAGATAGCCCTTGGACAGCGGGAATGGAGCCTTTCCCTATAAACCACCCCACATCCACTCTGCCTTCCCATTTCCCATCCCTTTCCTGCTGCATTCCGCGGGTTCAGCACAAGGAGGGCACCTTGTTTCGCGTGTCCCAGGGCACCTCCCGCTCCCTGCAGGCGGAATTCCTGCCCCGCTCCTCTCCGGCGCTTCCCGAGGGAGCGGCAGATCCCGAGCATCTCCCGCCGCAGCCGCATCCCACCCACGGGCACGGTGGCCGAGCGGTTCCCACGGCGGGCAGCCCTGCGAGGAGGAGCCGATTAAAAATCTCCATTGTGAAAAAATGTCAATATTTACATTCTCCCAGTGAAGTTGTTCTTTTCCCGACTTTCTCCCAGAAGTGCCTGTTAGAAGTGTTTTGAAAAGCCACGGACCTAAGAGCAACACAACCGGCGACTGACAGAATTAATAAAAGAGAGGCTGGGACTTAAGAAAATAAGATGATATTAACAAGATAATTATCTCTCATCAAATTAGTCCAGAGGGAGCCGCGCCAAGCTCCACTCAGGAGCCTGGAAGGGAAGGAACTGGCAGGGGAAGCGATTTGTGGAACAACAATAGGAACACTCTGCCCTCGCGGAGGAAAGGGCTGCGAGCAGCGAGGCTCCGCCGCGATAAGCGCTTCGGAGATGCAGATACGGGGAACCTTTTGTCTGCCGAGCTGCCAGCGCTTCCCAGGGAAGCGGCGCCGCTCCGCAGCCTGCTGAGGGAGCTGGGACCTGGGAAAAGACCTGGGAAAAAATCTGGGAAAAGACCTGGGGAAGGAGCCGGGATGCGGGAGAGGCTGTGCCACCAGGGATGTGCCATCAGCGGTGCCCCCCACCCACCCTCACCCACCTTCTCCTACTCTCTGCTCCTTCCTCATATTTTTCCCTCCGCTCCCTGAATCCCGCTGAATTCGTTTCCATCCTCTGGATTTAACCCGGATTCAGCCTCGCTAGAGAGCCCGCACTGATCCCACCTCTCTTTTTATCTCCCCCTTTTGCCACCACAGAACGAGGGGGTAGAAAGCCCGTGCGAGCACGCCCTGGCTGATCCTGGCGGAGCTGAACCAGGGAATACGGGGAAAGCTCTCCCGGGAAACTGGGCAGCGGGAGCGCGTCCGGCCACCCCCGTGTGCCCTGCCCCGAGCTGCCCCTGCCAGCAGCACCAGAAACCTGCAAGTCAGGGGGCAAATCCCAGGAGACAGCTCCCAGCGACTTCTATTCCAACATCCAAATATTTCCCAGGACTGGGAGATATTTCCTATTTCCTGGGGGAAATCCCTGCCCGGAGCTTCCCCCTCTCACTACCCGCCCATCTCCAGGAGTTTATAAACACTCGGCGTTCCCAGGCTTCCCAAGCCGTGTGTTTGTCATTCCCGAGCCGCGTTTGGGGCGGTTTAAGTCGCTTATTTCCCTTCTTTGTCGCTGTTTGTGCGGCAGCCGCGTCTCTAAACACAAAAGCCCTCGAGGCTTTGGGTGTGCTCGGCTTCGTCCCCTCCCTCGGAGCCTCTGCCTTTGTGCGCTCCCCTAGATGGCAACTTAAGACAAGGGTTTATCCAGCCGGGAGTGGCTCGGGAGCACAAAGGCGTGGGATGGGAGCAGGGATGGCCGGAATTTGGGTGAACTCACCCCGGTGCTGTCGGGGACCAGACCAGCGCCGGGTTGGGTGAAACCTTCTCCGAGGGTTTCTTTGAGTCTCTGCCCGTTTTGCTGCGCCGGGAATGTCACAGAGCCACAAAGCCGAGCTGGTGTCTTTGTTGTGTTTAAACAGGGACTGGGAAATCAGGGAATCATGGAATCCCAGACTGGGGCGGGTTGGGAGGCTCGGCTGGTGCCACCTCCGTGCCCCAGCAGGGCCATCCCAGAGCACAGGGCACAGCAGTGTGCCCACACAGCTCTGCAATAGCCCCAGGGAGGGACACTGCACGGCCTCTCTGCACAATCTGCTCAGGGCTGGGCCCTGCCCGGGGCAGAAGTTCTGCCTCCTGTGCAGGGAATTGCTGGGCTCAGGCCCTGCCCGTGGCTCTGGGGCCACTGCTTGGATGCTTCCGAGATCCAGACCTGGCTGTGCTCCTGCTCCTCATCTCCAAGAGCTGCCCCCACATTCCAGCCTTGGCTCCTGCAGGCAGTGGGAGGTGTCCGGCGTCCCCTTGTCCCATGGCAGGTCCCATGGGAATTTCTCACCTCATCCCTGCTGGCACAGCTTCCCCTTGCCCTGCCCACCTGCTCCTTCCTCTCCTGCTCATCCCTGTCCTGCCCTTCCCTGAGCTGAGGATCCCGCAGGATGAGTTTGTGGGGCTCCACCTTCGGAGCAGGTCCCCTGCAATGTCTGGAAAAGGGGGCACAGCTGGTTTTTCCAGGCAGACCCTGAATCTACAGAGCAGCAGCCTCGAGGCCGCTGTTGAAATGCTTAAAATGATGAGGTTTGTGCAGGTCCTTACTGGGAATTCAGGGATCAGAGGGATCCTCACTGGGAATTCAGGGATCAGAGGGATCCATGCCCTTACCGAACACCAGGAGGGGGTGACAGACTCTGGACAGCCCCTCAGTGGGGACACACGGGCAGGGTGGTGGGGACAGTGCCAGCTGTTGTCCAGCTGCAGAAAGGCAGCCCCAGCTCAAGGTGTCACCCCCCAGGTGCCCCGGGCTGCCTCGCTGGCCTGGGGCCACCACCTGAGAGCAGGGACCCAGTGCCACCACCGAGAGCCACCCAGGGCCACCACTGAGAGTCACCCAGTGCCACCACTGAGAGCAGGGACCCAGTGCCACCACTGAGAGCAGGGCCCCAGTGCCACCACTGAGAGCCACCCAGGGCCACCACTGAGAGCAGGGACCCAGTGCCACCACCGAGAGTCACCCAGTGCCACCACCGAGAGCCACCCAGGGCCACCACTGAGAGCAGGGCCCCAGTGCCACCAAGCTGTTGTGACCACAGCTCTGATCCCGGTGGAGCACCCTGGCAAATGCACGGATGTTGTGGAGGGAATGAATGAGGGAATGAGCGAATGAGGACTTCTGGCCTCTCCTGGCTCTGGAGGAGGCCGTGCCCTCCCCGTGTGCCAGCCTGCCGAGGGCTGCCAAGTGCAAAGCCATCCGAAAAAAAAGAGAAAAAATAGGGAAAACGAGTCAGTGAGCTAGAAAATGCCTGGGCTGCTGTGTGAAATTCCTCTGCACCAGTCCTGTCACTCCTCCTCAGCCTCGCACCCAGCTCTGCCTTTGATGGGCATCTCTGGGTGTAATTAAAGGTGACAGGGTGCTGGGGACACAATGGGGTGGGGCTCCCGGGGTGGCACCCCGGCCACCTCGGCGCTGCCGCTGTCCCTTCGCTCCGTCTCCTGGAGAGCTGCCAGCCACTTGCCCCCGAGATCACAGCCAGGGCAAGAGGCAAAATGTTTGGTGCCACTTCCAATTAGCAAATTATTTTATCTCCCGGTTCCCGGCTCCAAATCCGTTATGGCGGCTGGGAAATGCCTCCCGTGGCGGAGGAGATGGATGCACAGGAGATTTTTTTAATTTGCAGGAGGGATGGAACATCCTGCTCCCAAGCCAAAGTGCGCTCCAATCCCTGCCCTGCGTGGGCTGCGGCCCCCAGCCCCGCCGGGATACTGGGAGCACTGGGAGACCTGCGTGCCGAGGCGGGGTTTGTGTGTTAGTGGGACGTGCGGGTAACGATCCCTCGCCACGGGAACTGCTCCCGGCTCCCCACGGAGAAATCCGACCTGACACGGGGAGCCCGCGCCGGGAGAGCCCCCCCAGAGCTCTGGGCGACACGTCCTGGATCTCTCCGGAGCCTGGCACGGAGCCTGGATCTGCATCTCCCCACGGGAAGGGGGCTTAGCCCATGGAATTTTCCACCTGGGCCTCCCTGTCAGACCCCCAGGCAGCACTGAGCCCAGTCCACAGGAAAAGGCAGCAAGAAACAATTCCAGAGAGTAGAAGGGTTGTTTATCCAGAGGTTTGGAGGTGTGAGGGGGCAGGGAATGGGGCTGGAGCCACCTCTGGAGCTGCAGCTGCCTGGGGGATTTTGGGTGGGCTTGGCCCCCTTTGCCATCTCCCACAGTCCCACCTTTCTCTCCCCTGACATTTTTAATGCTCCTCTGGCCCTACTGACACCCTGGGCTGACCCCACCGCCCCACAAAATCCTGATTTTCCAGCTCCCAGGACCACCAGAGCTCCAACACCATGTGCCAGACCCAGGCCCAGCAGTGCCAAGTGCCTGCCTGGGTGCAAAGCTTGACTGCCAGAGCCAGGAGAACCAATATCCCAGGGAAAACCAGGAAAGGAAGGATCGAGGCCATTTCCTGTTTGACAAAAACGTTGCTGAAGGTCTTGGAGCACGTTCTGGGTTCATGGCAGGGTTTTGGCACCTTGGAGCAGCTGCTGGGACCCGTCAGGAGCCAGGAGAGCTGCTGGGAGCTGTGCAGAGGTTCCCTGGAGCACAGACAAGGCTCTGCACAGAGCCTTGAATGCACTGAAATGAGTGGCAAAGATAAAAGAGCAGAGATAAGCGATAAGAACTCACATATGACAGCAGCACAATCTTCAGAGCTGCAGCAGGAGCAGGAAAAATGGCCACATTCAAATTCCGGGAGAATTATCTGGGAAAACAAGGAGTAATTACTCTGGCAGGAGATAACTCTCCCTTCCCTTGCCTCGCTCTGCACGCTCGGCTCCAGAGGAAGTTTGGGTGACCTGCGAGTGGCATCTCCACACAAAACCAGGCTCGGAGCCTTTCCTGTGGAGAGAAGCAGAGGCAGGAAGGACTTCCACATTCCCTGGAATCCCGGGGGTTGTTCTTGAGCTTGGAGCTGTGCTGATCCCAGATCTCTGTGCCTTGTTCTCTGCTGGCTGAGGCACCCCGCCCTAACCTCGGCAGGGTTCGGCACCTCCTGTCTGCACCTCCATCCATCCCTGGCATCCTGCTCCCGGGATGGATCCTGCTCTTGCCTTGGACACCAGCTGGAGCCGGGTAGTGCCAGGGAAGGGTTTATTTATCAGCAGGGCAGGGCAGCAGGTACAGCTGCCCTGGGTGTCGCCTGCAGCAGCCACAAGGAAGCTCCTGCTCAAGGCTTCCCAACCATACATCCCATCTGTTCCTTTGTGTTCCATTCCCTGGTGGATTGGTGAGCTGGCAGTTTAGGGAGTCACCTTCTGGGCTCACCGGTGGGGGCCGCAAGGTCCTGGCAGTGCCACAAAGCCCTGCCAGCCCCGTGCCACTCGCCAGGGCACCCCGCAGGAAAGGCTTTCCCAAGGTTGGTCCTGCTGCTCCACCGTTCCATTTGATGTCCCTGGTTCTTCCTCACCGCTTAACAGGGAAAACCCATTCCAGGGTCATCCTGAGCTCGCTTTTAGCCAGCTCTGCTTTGCTCAGCTCCTTCCCTGAAAGGCCTTTTCATGTCCCCGAGCGCTTCCATCTCTGTCCTCCGCCGTGCTACTGCTGCTCGCGGGAGCTTTGGAGATCAGAGCGCCGGGAATGCACGGGAATTCTCAGGACACTGGGGCAGAGCAGGGCTTTTTTAATCACCCCAGACCTGGGAAAACACCCTCGGCTCGACCTGCGCCGCTGCAGAAGCCGCTGGAGGAGCCTCCTCCACCGTCCCTTTGAGGGCGAGTAACGAGGAGCGCCAGGACCTGCTGGAGTCATTTCTTCCTGATCCAACACGGGAGTGGTTTGGGAGCTGCTGGAGCCAACCCTGTGGCCCATCCAGCTGGGAATGACACGGCGGGGTGAGATGAAAAGCGTCGGAGTGCACAAAGAGGCGAAGCAGAGCCCTGCCAGTGCGCAGTCATCGCGCTCGGCTGTCTCCTAATGCCTGCCTTTGAAATGCTAATGCGCTTTTAAAGTAGGTAATTTTCATGTAACTTCTACCTACAGGACTCAAAGAAGGTGTTTATTACAATCCTGCCTGGCCTGGGGCACCGCTAATGAATTCCAGAGCCTTTCCATGACCGAATTCCAGCCCGGCTCCCAGCCTGGGCTCCTCCCTGCCCTTTGGGCCGGCGTCCTGGCACACGGCACGGCTGGCACGACACCTCCGTGCCCTGCTGTGCCGGGATGCGGCGGCGGGATCGGGAGAGGACGAGCGGGACCAGCCCTCCCTGACTCCCAGCCCGGGGGTTTCACTGAGCTGCGCCTCCTGCGAGCCACCAGCCCTGCCGCAAACCCCCGGATCTGTGGAGCCATGGGATGTTTCCTTTTATTTCATCCCCAAAGCGGGATTGGCGCGGTGGATGGTTGGAAAAGCGGGCAGCGCCTTGGTATCCATCCAACAGCACCTCCAGCACGCGTCCAACAAGCAGCTCCATCAGAACATTCCCAGAGCGCCATCACAACCCAGGGAATATTTGGATGGCTGCTCCAAAAGCCGGCTCCCCGCTCCAAGCTTCATCTGAATGGTGCTTTCCCCGGGGTGCTGGACAGGCCGGGAATGCGTCAGAGCCTTCTTGGAGAAGGACGGGAGATGTTATTCCACGAGCATCTGGAGTCAGAGTGTCTGGGGGCTGCTCGGCAGGTCCTCGGCTCCCCCGGGAAGCAGCTCCGGGGTGGAGCAGGGCTCCGTCGGGCTCGGCCGGTTCGGGAGGCACCGGCGAGGCTTGGGACATGCAAAGAGCCAGCCCCGGGCTCCGTGCGGGATCAAAAAGCCTGGGAAAATGAGCGTCGGGAAGGTGCTGGTGTCCTGCGAGCCGCCCGCTTTGAAGAGGCGCTCCCCGAACGGGCGGCTCGGGGAGGAGAACACCGAGGTGCTTTTGGTGGAGCTGAGGTTTGTCTGCTCAGCCCAGCCGTGCCTGGAGAATCCCAGAGCGCTCCCGATCCCGCGGATCTCGCAGGGATGTGGCTGGGGCCCACCCCTGCCCTGAGTCAGGCAGAGCTTTCTGGCTGACTTGGCTTCGTGTCCCGTTAATCTCGGGCAGCGGGGCCGCCCGAATCCCGCGTTCTGGTGTGAATTATGTGCACAAAACACGATTTGCTTTGCTAATGGTGTTTGGCCATTTCGGTGCCGGGGAACTTTTCAGAAATCATTACCATGCACTCGGCTCTTTAGGTTTTTCCCTCTCTTCTGAGGCAATTTGTCAGAAGGGATTTTTTGACAATTTCACTGAACCATGCTCGAGAGCACATTAACCCCTCCGGAGCCTCCTCCTCTGCTCTGCTTTCCCTGGGATTTGTTCCTGCTGCCTTCGCAGGGGCAGTGGGGAGCTGCAGGGATCAGTGGATGCCTGGATAGCTCTCAGCTCATGGGGTTCCACGTCCCAAATCCTCCCTGACATTCCCTGCACATCCCAGTCCTCAGCTCGGTGGGTAACGAGGTTCTCCATTCCTCAGGGACACCCAAACCACGGGATACTTGCAGCAGTACTGGGAGGGATGGCTCCAGGAGCACTGAACTGGGGAGCATCCCTGAGCACCAGTTGCTTCCCAGCTCCTTGAGGAGGTTAGACTTGGAGAGCTCCCAGTTCTCATCCCAAAAAAAACCTCTTACAGACCACCCATGTGTCTCTTCTCAAGGGATTTTCAGGAGATTTGCGAATTCCAGGACAGAATCAGGCCTTCAGACAGCTGGAAAGGGAAAGGGTTTGGGGTTATCCTGGTCACTCAGATTTTCCCACCAGCCTTTATTCCCTTTGGGCCTTCCAGGTGCTGGGCAATTCCCACAGTTGGGAAGAAGACTTGGAAACCTTTCACCAGCCTCAGACATATTCCGGGGCTCTGCTGCTCCGTGCAGGCCAAGACTTTTCCTTTGGGAACACAGGAGCCACTCCCTGGTGCTGAAGGTGGGGAAGGGCTGCTGGGAGCCCTCTGGAGCAGATCCATCCATCTGTGGGGTGATGGAGAGCCCAGGAAAGCTGGGAATGCTCTGCCCTGTGTGCCTTGAACAGTGGAGGGAATCGAGGATTTCCCTGCTGTTACTTTGCCTGAAAACTCATGAAACCATGGAATGGTTTGGGTTGGAAGGGAGCTGAAGGATCATCTGCACCCTGCTAATTAAGGGGCTGTCTCAGCAAACCCTTCTCCCACCCACTGCACCCTGAGGGTGTTTTTCCAGAGCTGGGGCTCCTGCAGCCACTCCTGCTGCTCTTTGGGAAGATCTTGGAATGTGCCAACCCCTCCTGTTTCTTCCTGAGAGTGGGAACATGTTCGGAATCTTACTGGGGCCCTGTCCTACATCTGCTGGGATTCCCTCGGAGTAATCATGGCCACTGACACCCACCCACGCTGCCAAATTTATCCACATCCACATTTCCATTGTCCAGTTCTGCAGGACCTGGGCTGGTTTGAAATGACATCCCAGGAGGATGCGGGTCCTGGAGCAGGCAGTGAGGACAACCAACCTCAGTGCTGCTACAGTGGTGGCTGGTTTTGGGGGAGGGACCCTCAGAGCAGGACCATCAGCCAAGGGGCAGGCTGGAAAAAATTCCTCCCTGGGAGGGTGGGCAGGCCCTGGCACAGGGTGCCCAGAGCAGCTGTGGCTGCCCCTGGATCCCTGGCAGTGCCCAAGGCCAGGCTGGACGGGGCTTGGAGCAGCCTGGGACAGTGGGAGGTGTCCCTGCCATGGCAGGGGTGGGATGAGAAGGGCTTTCAGGTCCCTTCCAACCCAACCCATTCCATGACTCTGGGATTCCCGAAGTTCCCAGATGGCTGTAGCATCCCTTTCCCTCCTGACCTGCCGTGCCTTCCCCACCTCTCCCTGCCAGCCTGCTCAGGGCTGCTCCCAGCCCTTTTTTTACTCCTTCTTATTCCAGGAATTCCTGTCAGCTGCTGAGCTTATATCCCAGTGAGAACCCAAGGAGGTGAGTTTGGGTTTGATTGCTGAGCTCGGCCCTGGAGCAATGTTTGTCATCTCCAGGGCTGTTCCCGTCTCCGTGATTCCCGCTCTGTTGGGAGCTGGCCTGGGATGTGCTGGGGGCTGTTCCACCACGGGAAGGGCTTTGTCCTTGCAGGTCCTTGAAACCCAGTGTCCTTCCCTGTGGAATCACTGCTGGATCCAGCCCAGCCAGCAGCTCCAGGCTGGGTGAATCACCTGGAATTCTGCTGAGCTGAGCGTGCTGCACTTACCTGGAGATGCCCCGGCTTTATCGGAGACTCTCCTTCCCTGTTCCCTGTCATTGTATCAAGTGTCCTCCGCATCTGTGGACTCCACAATTCCAACATTGCTGGAGCTCCAGCCCCTCTGGCACCTCAGGAGCTGCGGGGCGGTGATGCACTGGGAGAACATCAGATAAGAACCCCAGAATCCACAGCCTCCTCCATCCCGCAGTTTCCCATTACAGACTCACCAGTGAACCTCTCTGGGATCACATTCCACTTAGGAAACCCAGGCCCTGGCTCAAGGATTTCAATTTGTAACCCTCCCAGGGCATTTTGCTGCTGCTGTGGCCACAGAGCTGGGCAGGGAAATGAACTGGGAAAGCTCTCACGCCGTGAAAGCGCGGAAATATCGGGAATGTCACTTTGCTGCAGCGTCACTCGCTGAGGGAACCAAATCCCTGCCGTGGCAGCTCTGGGAGGACAATTCCCACCTTTCCCCAGGAACTTTGGGGTTGTTGAGGTTTGGTTTCCAGCCCAGGCTGTGGCCTCTCGACCCCACCACCCCCATGAAAGCCTGGTGTGGTTTGGGAGCCCTGAGCTGTCCCCAGGGGCCTTGGGGACATCAGGGATTTGCCTCTTCCCACCGTGCTCCCTACAAGGTGACACCGATTAGGGCACCCAGCTCCTTGAAAGATTTACCCTAATTAATCAACCCATCATTAATCAATCCATTAAGAGATTTCAAACACAATTCAAAGCCAGCCATCTCTTTGAATCCTAAGTGAAATAAGTTGGATTGAATCCTTGGAAAATCACCTGGACCAAAGGAATTTAGGAAGCCACTGGATTTCCAGGTGTGGTAGGTTGAAACTTAGCTGATGGACAAGTTGCTAATCCAACGACAAAGCTGTTAATGCCTCAGCGCTTTGCATATTTGCTGCTCATAGCACCAAAAATGTTGGTTTTAAAATTTTATTTTTTAACTTGAAAAAGCAAAATAATTTAGATTAAACTGGGGACCCCAGGCACCACAACACAGCCCAGGCTGGCTCCAAACCATCAGCAACCTCCTGCCCCATTTCCACATCTTTTTGGGTCCGTCCTTCTCTGGATTCTGCCCCCACAACCCAAGCGTGGGGAAGGACACGGAGATTCCGCTTTTTCCTGTGAAAATTTCTATTTTCACACTGTGGAGACGTCCTGGTGTCACATCCTCAGCCTGCAGAACTGAGGGAATGCTCCTGGAGAGCCGAGGAATGCTCCTGGAAAGCGGCTGCAGATATTCCTTGGCACGCAGAGCCAGATGAGGGTTCAGGGCCCCCTCTGTCCCAGCTCCTCTTTTCCTGACACCATCGACGGCACCTCTGCCTCCAGCTGCTGCTGCCTCTTTGGATTCTTCATTCCTTCATGGATGTCTTCTCAATCCCTTCCCTCTTCATCTCTGGTGTCACTTCACTTCCATCCCTCCTTCCTGCCCACTTTTCCAGCCTCTCCACCCACCCATCCGCAGCTCCTCTTCATTCCAGCGTCCCCAGAGGAAGCACCTGGAAGAGGAGCCCACGCTGTCAGCGTTCCCACCTGCTGGAAACTCCTCCGTGCCCGTTTTCCCTCGGGGAATGGCAGCCCCCTGCCCTCCCAGGCAGCTGCTCCCTGTGACAGCCCGGGCTGCTGAGCTGCACAGTCAGGCGTTTGTCACTCGACATCTCGATCGCTGTCACTTGGGTGATCTGAGAGCTGCTCCCAGCCACGTCCCACTCCCTTGGGTCTCTGCTACATCCTTCCCGACCCACTGGCGCAGGGATAATCACATCAGTGAGCTGGGCACAGGCTGGACGGGCAGCAGAGGTTCCTCTGGCCAGCACTGAGTGATTAACGAGGGCGGCACTAATTGGGGTGATGCCCCCGTGCCCGTCCCAGGCTTGCCATGCTGATGGTTGAGAGCTGTGGGCAGAGCTGCCCTCCCTGCATTTCCGGGATAATGCACCGCAGGGGAAGGTTCTTCCCTTTGCCTTAAATGAGTTGCAGGATAATTTCGTTTTGTTCCTGCATAATGAGAAGTCGGCAATAATCACGCAGTAATCGCCTTCCCCGTGCTGGGCCTGGCTCTGCAGAGCTCTCACTGCGTCCTCTTCACTCATCTCTCTTCAAGGCCAGAGCTTCCATTGTTCAGTTCCATGCAAGAGAATCTTCTTCCCGCTGGGAATGATGTTCCCCCGCTCCCCGGTGCTCCCAGAGGTTCTGCACCCTCAGCACCCATCCAGGGCTTCTTCCCTGTCACCCTGGGTGTGTCACCTGCCACCCTGGGGGTGTCAGAGCTTCAGCTGGGCTCTCTTCTGGGGTGAAGCCCTCAGCTCCCTTTTGGGAGAGTCAAAGCAGAGCCCAGGATTTTCACCCCTGTCTTGTGCCTGGCTGCCAGGAGGGCCCCGTGCCCAGGGAGAGATCCTAGAAATCATAGAAATACAGAAAATCACCCATCCCACCCCCTCCATGGGCAGGGACTCCTCCCACTGTCCCAGGCTGCTCCCAGCCCTGTCCAGTCTGGCCTGGGACACTGCCAGGGATCCAGGGGCAGCCACAGCTGCTCTGGGCACCCCGTGCCAGGGCCTGCCCACCCTCCCAAGGAACAATTCCTTCCCAAAATCCCATCCATCCCTGCCCTCTGGCACTGGAAGCCATTCCCTGTGTCCTGTCCCTCCATCCCTTGTTCCCAGTCCCTCTCCAGCTCTCCTGGAGCCCCTTTAGGCTCTGGAAGCTCTCTTTAGTCTCTGAGCTCTCCCTGGATCCTTCTCCTCTCCAGGTGAGCACCCCCAGCTCTCCCAGCCCAGCTCGATGGCAGAGGGGCTCCAGCCCTGGTAGGATCCCATCCCTGGATGGACAGGCCCGGGATGATCTCCCCGGTCACATTTGGGTCTCCAAGCACAGCAGGAGGGTGACTCGAGCTCCATGCGGAGCAGGGCACTGCCGGAGCAGGTGCCAGGGAGGGGACGAGGACCTGCAGCTCTCCCTGCCCACTCCAGGGAAGCCTGGAGCCGATTCCCGCTGCTCCGCAGGACTGGGACGCTTGGACAGGAGGGACAATGGGAATGGGCCTTAAGTGGGGAATTAAAGTGCATTCGCTGCTCTGAAGGGCAGCGCGAGGTCTCCCCTCGGGGGAATTCTCTGCCCCTCTCCTCTGGGATGGCAGCCCCGGTGACATGATGTCTTAGGTTTGAACTCTGATATTTTCGAATCCTGTATTGCCCAATGTGTAACTCTGAAGTTTCTTGCACCCTTCTGACTTCAGCTCTCTGCTCATAACTAACCTGTCTGGGGCTGCTCTCCAAGGACACCCAGGCTGTCCTGGCCCCAAGCCTCTGAAGGGGGCGAGCTGAGGGGAAATTACATCATTAGCTAAAGTTTTAATTGGTGAATTTAGGCTGATATGCAAATGGACCAAACCTACAAAGGTGTGGGGAACTCGTGACTCGGGGTCCATCTTGGGGCCCAGCTTGGAGCCCTTGGCTCCCCAGGGTGCACCTTTGAAGGCCTTTCCAATAAATACCCACCTTTATTCCCTTGTTCCTGTCTGGTCTCTGTTTCTAGGGAGCCTCACAAGGCATCAGACAGTGCCCTGCGCAGGGCTGGCACCGCAGGGCTGGCACCACAGCCTGCACAGGGAATCGTGTCCGAGCACCACGGGAAGGGTGGCTGCACTCCAGGGAGGTTCTGCCGGGAATATTCACAGCAAATTGCCTGGAAAAGGGGGTTTGGCAGAGCGACCTCTGGAAATTGGAGGGCGACCAGGGCTGGAGGGGTGCTGGGCTGGGGTGTGGAGGACAGAGGTGTTTCTGCCCTGCGGGTGTGAGTGAAGCGCTCCTGCAGTCCCTGCGGGAGGAGGGACAGCGCCTGTCCCCTGCCCATGTGTGTGGGGGTCACCCGGGCAGGGCAGGGCAGGGCTGGGGGGGCTGGGAAGGACTGAGGGGGTCACAGACCCCAAGCGGGGCAGGAGGAGGTGGCGGCGCTGCCAAGGCGGGCACAGGGTGGGAGCGAGGGCGATTCCCCAGACTCGGGGTGATGGGACCAAATCCAACCGGGAGCTCACAGCATCCACACTCCTGAAAGAGCCCTCAGAGCTCAGCCACAGACGTCTGGGGAGGCACAGAGCAATTTTTGGGCTTTAAAGGGGACACCAGGGCCGGGTGAGGGGAGCTGCCAGCATACAGGGGTGGCATGTCCCAGTGACAGCCATGCTCAGCAGAAGGGCTCGCTTCTGCTGATCGGATTTCTTCGGCAATTTCTTCAGCTGGATTTCTTCCAGGGGTCCCTCCCGCAGTTCTGAGGAGCCTGGGCAGTCCGGGAAGATGTGCAGGGGCGGGATTTGTGTCTGCCTGCCCACCCCAGCAGTGCCTGGAGGCTATCGATGCCCGATCAATAACGAGCTGCGAAGCCGCGAGCCGGCCGGGGGGAGTTTCTGGTCCTTCTCCTCATGCGGGATAACAACCGTGCCCAGGCCTGGCTGCTGGCTTGGCTTCTCTAAGGGATTGTTTTTTGAAATGTCATTGATTTCCTTTGTTGTTAATGGGCTGCTCGGTGCCGGGCAGGGTGGGCAGGGAAGGAGAGCGACGGGGATTGTTGGGTTGTTGGAATTCTGCGTCCTCGGAGCGCTCTCGTGGGGGACAGGCAGAGCTGGAAAGGTCACAGCGCAGCCTCTGGGCACATCTGCCTGGCGTGCAGCCTCTGCCCGCTGCCAGGCAGCTCCTGCCAGGCCCTGGGCACTGCCACTGTCCCCACGACGGGCTGGGACACGGGCCCTCACTCCAGCGAGCATTACAGCAGGATTAGGGCAGGAGCCAGCACCGCGGTGGCAGCCAGGGCTGGTGTGCCCAGCTGGTACCAGGGGATGCCGCCCCAGCAGCCGCTCCTGCAGCAGGGACACCCTGCTGGTGGCAGCTGCGGTTCGGGGTGTGCTGAGCCCTGAGCCCTGAGCCCTGAGCCCTGCCACGGGCACAGCGGGTGCAGCAAGAGGTGGGAATGCCCCCTGTTCACCCCCCTCCCAAACCAGGATGGTGTTCTCGCCCCTCTCCGCCCGGCACAGCGAGCTGCGGGTGGGGAATGCAAACCTCTGATCGAACATTCCCCCGTTCTCCCCCCTCAAAAGTCTAAAGTGCGCCGTCAGTCAACAGAGGGCTGCGATATTCCGCTTTCATCAGCCGAGAGGCCGGCACAGAGAGCTCAGGTGCGAGTCCAAAGCAAACAGCAAAGGGCAAAGTCGGAGCTGGGTGGATTTGTTTGCCGAGTGAAGGGTTTGGGCACAGGGATGATGCCGCAGGTGAGGCGGGAGGGCCCCGAGCTGTGCAAATGCCAGCAGGGAAAGGAAACGAGATGTGGAAATGAAGAGGCTGCTGGAGAAGAGGGGAAAACGTGCCTTTGCCAAGAGAGGATGTGAGAAGTGGCACCAAGCCCTGCCCCCGAGTCCCTGGAGGCCCCGGCAATCCGGGCTGCTGCCCCTTTAAAATGTGGGGGGAAAAAGACGCAAATGAGGAGCCGGCTGAAAATTAGTAGAGCAGAAAACTCCAAATGATGCAGAGCTAATTCCTTAAGTGTCAGACTGGCTGCCAGACCCTCCGCTTCTCAGCCCGCTGGCCCCGCAGCACCCCCGGGCGAGCGGGGGGGCTCTCGGGGCTACTGGCTCTCCCCCGGGCCCGGGAGCAGCCCCTGGGGTCCCCTGGGTCACTCCGTGCCACACCCGGGCTCCCCTCCCCCCCTGCAGCCCCGTGGCATCGCCCCCACCCCGGCGAGAGGGC
>VZRO01003480.1:121106-161068 GCA_013397915.1 Daphoenositta chrysoptera
CCTCCCTGCCCCTCCCTGCCCCTCTCTGTCCCTCTCTGTCCCTCCCTGTCCCTCACTGTCCCTCTCTGCCCCTCCCTGTCCTTCCCTGTCCCTCCCTGCCCTCTGGCAGCTCAGCAGCCGCGAGTGTCCCCCCCTTCCCAGCCGCTTACCCCTCTCATCGCCTGTCACCGACACCGGCGCTGGTGTCACCTCGGATCGTGGCCCCGGCGCGTCACCTCGGCGCAGGGGGAGCCCGGCGAGCGGCGGAGGCAGCCAGGCAGAAAGCGGAGCAGATGTCAGCGCTGCTGGTGTGTGCAGGGCAGGACATCAGCCGGGGTGGCAGAGCCACGGGCACCGCCGGGCGACCCCTCCCAGCACGGCCCGCACGCTGCTGCAGCATCCCCGAGCCTCGGGCCGGGGCACAACCTGGGCATTCCCGTCACCCTGGCACTCAGGAGGGAAAGCTCATTTCTGGAGCATAAAAGCACCCGAGAGCCGAGCCCAGCCCGATCTGCGCGGTCCTGGGGAGGTGGAATTGCTGCGAGCTCCCCACGCAGGGCTTGTCCCCTTTGCTGTGTCACCAGAGCTCGGGACAGCTTTCAGCACCAGCTCGCTCTTGGATGTCTGGGTCACTCTGAACTGCTTCTCCTGCAGGGTTTGGGGCTTCATTTCCCACCTCTGCACAGTTCGGGTGGAGCCCCCCAGCACTGCTCCTTCAGAGCCCTGGGACAGCCCCGCTCCTGCCAAGGAGGAGGGCAGGGAAATGAGTTTATCCTCATTGTTTTGAGGATTTTCAGATTCCTGGTGCCCAGGACAGCCTGGCTGGCTCTTGGCTCACGCACAGCCCCTGAGGGCCCCTCTGTGCCCAGCTCTCCAAGCTGTGCCTGTCCCCGCGGCAGCTCCCGTGTGTCACTGTGGGGTGGCACTCCTGTCACAGTGCAGTGCCAGTGGGAGAGGGAAGGAACCTCCTCCTCCTCCTGCTCAGCTGCCTGAGGGCTGTTTCAACATCCCAGTGGCACAAACTGGTGCTTCCATTCCATCCTGGCGAGGGAAAGGTGTCCCGCGGGGCACTGGCGCTGGCAGCTTGAATTCCGTGATGGATCTGCACTCTCCACTCGGATGTGGCCTCCTCAGCTGCCCCAGCCCTCGGAGGAGCATCCCCCTTCCAGCGCTGCTCATCCTGTGCCAGGAATCCTCTGCAGCCACGAGTTTTGGGGAGAAATGGGTCCGTGGTGGATTTTGGTCATTCCAGGTGCTCTCCCACTGGGACGTTGGGTGTTCCAAGGTTTCCGTGAGCCCACACAGCCCAGGGAATGTCAGGGACAGGTCAGGGGATGCTGAGCCATGGGAGGATTTGGGAATGCTCCATCTGCACCTCACGAGGGTGGAATCCAAACCTGAACCTTCCTGTCATGTACAGGGGCCCTCAGCGCTGTCACACAAACGATGGGATCAGGGAATCATGGAATGGGTTGGGTGGGAAGGGAGCTTAAATCTCATCCAGTGCCACCCCCTGCCATGGCAGGGACACCTTCCACTGTCCCAGGCTGCTCCAAGCCCCAATGTCCAGCCTGGCCTTGGGCACTGCCAGGGATCCAGGGGCAGCCACAGCTGCTCTGGGCACCCTGTGCCAGGGCCTGCCCACCCTCCCAGGGAACAATTCCTTCCCAAAATCCCATCCATCCCTGCCCTCTGGCAGTGGGAAGCCATTCCCTGTGTCCTGTCCCTCCATCCCTTGTCCCCAGTCCCTCTCCAGCTCTCCTGGAGCCCCTTTAGGCCCTGGAAGGGACTCTGAGCTCTCCCTGGAGCCTTCTCCTCTCCAGGTGAGCACCCCCAGCTCTCCCAGACTGGCTCCAGAGCACAGGGGCTCCTTGGAGCAGCTCCATGGCCTCCTCTGGATTTGCTCCAACAGCTCCAGGTCCTTCCCGTGCTGGAACCCCCAGAGCTGGAGGTGGGGTCTCACAGGACAGAGTGGAGAGGGACAATCCCCTCCCGTGAGCTGCTTATCCATGAGCTGTTGGCTCTGCTCCTCATTCCAGTGGGAATCCATGGCTCCCTGGGATTCCGGGAGGCGCGAGGGGCTGGGCAGGGTGGGAAGGCTGCACACCCGTAATGAGGGTGATGGAAGGCTGAGAGCGGGATGATACAGAACAATATCAGTGAGTGGTTTTAGTGTCAGCAATCTTCAAACTGGCTGTCAAAGGGAACATTTAAACGATTTTCCTGCTACTCCAACGCATCCAGGTTATATTTATATCCGGAGAAAACTGGTGCTATAAATGTCAGGTTTGGAGAAGGGCTGGCTGCATCCATCAGAGCAGGAATTAGGAAGGAGGGAGCAATGATGGATCATTGCCAGCTGACGGACCTGCCTGCACAGAGCATCCCCGAGGCCTGATCCGTGGCAGGGAATGTCCCAGCCCGGGAATATCCCGGTGTTTGGGACATCCTGTGTTTGTGGGGACAGCAGGAAAGGCCCAGAGCTTGGAGCTGGAGGTGCCTGAAGTGTTCAAAGACGGATTTTAGCCAAACACAGGAGAGTTGTAAAAAATTGGGAGAATTCTCTTTTGCTGGAGTGAGAACAGAAATAAAAGATGTTGTAAAGAATCCTTGCACTTCCCACTGTCCGGAGGCTCCAGGTTCCCAGTGGTTTCCAGGCACCCTCTGTGGTGTTTTTTCCTGCTCCCTGTCCTTCCTCACCTCACTGCCCCTGGCCTGGCACTGCCCCTTGGAAAACCCCGGGAATCCCCATGGTCCTGCTGCCATCCCTGCAGCTGAAAGGGGAGCCTGGTCCCTCTCCATCCCAGGGGATTCCATCCCTTTGGATCTCTGTGGAAAGTTCTCGTTTGGGCCCCCAGCCCTGCCCGGGCTGGCAGGATTCCCAAAGTCCTGGTGGGCACTGGCAGCACCTGGTCCTAAATTGTTCCCTCTCAGGAGTCTCCCTTCTCCATCCAGCTCCGTCAGAGCTGGATTCCTGTTCCCCAAGAGTGGGGAAGGGGGGAGACTCCAGGGAATCTGTCAGAAGTGGGGGATATCGGGAGCTGGAGCAGCAGAGGAGCTGCAGATGTTGGGAGGGTGGAGAGGCAGCACTCAGACCTTGTTATCCCGCTGGGAATGGCCTCCAGCTGCTTTGGGGGATCCAGAGCAGGCAGAGGGTGTGAGGGTGTGTGGGGAGCAGAGACACACACGGGGAACTTCCAGAGCTCTGGAATTCCTGGGATGGCTGCGGGAAGCCAGGAAGTCCTTCAGGGTCTCTCAGGTAATGAGGGATGATCCTCCAGGAATTCGCTGTCCCGGAGCTGAGCCTGTTGGGAAGGACATCCTGCAGCCCAGCTTGGACACCCCTCAGTGGGAAAGGTTGGATCCTTTTATCCCAAGGCCTTTTCCCAGTCCTGCCATCTGAGATGTTCCCTCTTTGCAGCAAAGCCCAGAACCTGGGATTCCATCCCACCTGGAGCTGGGAGGGCACCTCTGGGAGGTGCAAACGTTGGAATTTAAGCATTGAGGGAGCTCAGGTCTTGCTGGTGACATCAGGAGGTGATGACACCCCACCTCTGATGTCACCATCCCACCTCCGATGCCACCATCCCACCTCTGGTGTCACCATCCCACCTCCAGTGTCACCACCCCACCCCGGGCCAGCACAGACCCTCCCGGGTGGCTCAGCTGCTCCGAGCACGCCCTGGAATTTGCTCTTCCCCGGCAAACTCCCGGCCCTATCCCGTCCTGCCTGCCCTGTTCCGGCCGGGATGAGGTTGGAATAAACGGAATAAACGGAATAAACGGCTGCTGTTGCCAATCTGGCAGAACCGGGATCGCGTTTTCAGACCCAACACGGGGCAAACTGGGGCTGGCAGGTGAAGCAGCAGCACAGGGCCCCCGACTCGCTGAGATCCCGATAATTGCTGGGTGGAAAGCACAGATAAACAAGGGGAAAATTGACATTCCCAAGAACCTTTCACGCAGCAGCGGGAAATGTTTCCCAGCTCGGCTCCCTGACAGCCCGGAGCAGGGAAAGGTCAGCGGCGCAGGGTGGGAGGCACCAGCCGTGCGTGCCCCGAGCCCCGGGCAGCTCTGCCCCCCACCCCTCCCTNNNNTCCTGCCCCGAGCCACCTGCCCCACAAACTGCCCCACAAACTGCCCCACAAACTGCCCCACAAACTGCCCCACAAATCTGCCCCACAAACTGCCCCACAAACGCTCCGGGAACGCAGCCCAGCAATCCCGGGAGCTGTGCAAAGGGAAAAGGGAGGGCTGGGGCTCACGGCAGCGCCGCAGGAGCCTCCCACCAGGCTTCTGCCCGGGGAAATGCCCTCTGCCCACATCCCGGGAATCCCAGCTGCATCCTGGCCCTGCTGCGATGGAGCAGCCCCGCTCCCACCGCAGCCCAGCCCTGCTGCTCATCCACCCCGCAAAGGGAGGGAATCGGGGGTTGGGATCACGGGAATCCAGCCCATCCAGTCCCACCCCCTTCCACTTCCACTACCCCAGGGTGCTCCAAGCCCCGTCCAACCCAGCCTTGGACACTCCCAGGGTGATCAGCTTCCAAAAAAAAAGAGGTGAAAGGGTAGCTTTGATCAGTCTGGGGAATAAAACTCTGATTATCGGTTCAGGAATTAGAGCAAAACCTGAGCAGGATATTGGTAAATTCGGGCTAGATGGAGAGGCTTAGAGGGCCATTAACCCCCACACCCCAGGGCTGGGGCAAGTTCCACTTGCTGGGATCTCAACTCTCTATTTTCCCTCAGGGAAAAACGTGTTTTAATTCAAAGATTTGTTTGAGGGAAGGGGCAGCACCAGGGTGTCCTGTCAGGCCTGCAGTGCCTGGATAAAGGCAGCGACACCCGGCCTTGGGCCATGGATGGATCATCTCTGCACTGATCTGAGGTAAAATCATTTAAAAACCAGTGTTTAGTGGCTGTTCCCCACAGTTGTGCCAGCACTGCCACATGGGGATGGAGCAAGAGGGAGAAGGGATCTGAGCCAGGATTGGGGTCCTGACCATGCCCCAGCCCTGGGCAGGGGGAGTTTCTCCGTGGGATTTGGGATTTGGGCCATCCTCATTCTTCTTCTGCTTCCTCCTCCCAGCTTGGGATGTTTTTGGGACCTCCCTTCTGTGGTGCTGCTGAGGAGGATGGAGGAGAGGGGTGGAGGATGGGGATGGAAACCAGGGATGGAGGATGGGGATGGAAACCAGGGATGGAGGATGGGGATGGAGGAGAGGGATGGAGCACGGGGATGAAGGACAGGGCCTGAGGACAGGCTGGGTGCCACAGGATCCCTCTCCAACGGGGAACAGGAATAAAGACCAGGCAAACAGACACCATGATCCCCCCTCACCACCCCCATCCTCCTCCAAACCTCAGCTCAGGCACCTCCGGGGTCAGGCATCATTAGTGCGTTGTTAATCACCCTCTTGGGCTCCTCTCCACCCCCTGTGCCCCCGATCCCGCGGATTTTTAACCCACCCGTGTTCCCGCACCCCTCGCCCTTCCCCTCAGCCCAGCAGCGAGCTCAGGAGAGCTCGGCTCTGCTTTCCTGCAGCACCGCGGAATCCGAGACGGCACCGAGAGGGGCGAAGGATTCCTGGAGCCTGGGAGCATTTGATGGCACCAGATAGTGCTGAGGGTGGAGAGGGAGGCTTGAAACCAGAGCCTGGAGGCTCCCGCCTGGATTCGGTGGCTGCCAGGGTCAGGTTTCAGCAGGAAAAGCGGAGGAATTGTCGCTGTCCCTTCAGGACACGCAGCTCCCGCGAAGGGGGGGAAGCACCACCCTGCCCTTCCCAGCTCTCCGGACACTGCCCAGGCACTGGGATATTCCCGACAGTGTTTCCCACACCTCCACCCTGGGCTTGGTTTTTGGTGTTCCCAGCCATCCCAACCTCCCCACCAGCCCCGGGAGCTGCGGGACATCCCAATCCCAACGCTGTGGGAAGAACGCGCTCCCCGGAGCTCTGCGGGCTCTGGGTTCACCCACATCCCTCTGCTCCAGAGCGGGACGGGAGGCTCAGCCCAGCTCCACGCCCTCAGCCCAGCTCCCAAGGGGCTGCTGGAGACATCCAGGATCCCATGGGATTTTCCTCTTTCGCTGCTGGAACTTTGTCCTGTTCATGGGGCTTTTCCCTGCCCGGTGCCACAGAGAGCCAGGGCTCTTCCAGCCGTGCCAGGGCTGCCAGCCCGGAGCACGGGAATGCCGCAGGGATTAGCGCTTCGCCTGACCTGAGCCGCTCACCGAGTCTTATTTTTGTTAGGGAGAGAATGGATTAGGGGCTCCCATTTCTTGCTTGTAATCCTATTTCAGGAGATACTCGGAATCCCTCCTGAGCAGGGAGGACCTGCCTCCAGCTCCTTTCCCAGCTGGTATCCCGGGCACCTCTACGCTTCCCGGGGCTTCTGGCACCCACAGCTACCTGGAGTGTGTGGGAACACCCTCCCTTCCCAAGGAATTGCACTGGGAGAGGCCTTCCCACACCACGGCTCGGCTCCATTTCAGGCTCTGGTTCTGACCCAGTGTGAGTAAGGAATTGCCTCCACCGAGGTATCTCCCACCTTCCCAAAGCCTCCTGGATTCAGGGATTTTTGTCAGTCCCTAAGTGCTTTGTCCCAACATTTCCTTTCCAGCAGTTGAAACATCAGAGGAGCAGAGTTGGAGCTCATCCCTCACCCCTCTCTGCTCGCCCCCCGTCCCACCTTTCTCCAAGCTTTCATCCCAAGTTTCCCTCCAGCACATCCACCCCATGTCCTTCCTGGTGTGCTGCTTTCTGGAAGAGCTCACATTTCCTGTCATTTGCTCTTTCCAGAGGGCTGGAAAAATTGGGAAATTCGAATGTCTTGTCAGCCACAGGAGAAACCACAGCATTGCTGGGATTGCAGAGCGTTCCATGGGGAGCAGCAGCAATCCCAGGATTGTCCCACAAAACCTTTCCTTGCTCAGGGCTGGGACCCACAGTTCCAGGGAGGGGTGAGGAGCTCTGGACACTTCCAAGCTTCTTTCCATGGAATTCCGTTGTTCTTGTTTTAGGCAGGAGGGGGTTACTGCCATTGTTAATCCATGGGAAGAAGGGTTTATCCATGGGAAGGAGTGCTTATCCAGTCCTGCTGGTCCTCATCCGTGGGAAGGAGTGTTTTCCAGAGCTCTCCCCTGACTGCAGCTGACTCGGTGATGTTCTGGTGCCCATTTAGGAGAGGACACTCCGGGATGTTTCCAGAAGGATGACTTAATGCCTTCCCACATCCAAAGTCCTGCTGGTCCTCAGAATCCACCAGAAATCCCTGGATGCAGGACAATTCCATGCTGAGATGGAGAAGCCCTAAGGAGATGTGGGACCACAGGACTGAGGCCCCTCCACTGGGATTTGCTTGAACTCCTGTTGAGGAATGCCAGCAGTGGCAGGACCGGCCCAGAGCTGCCCAAAGCCAGGCAGTTTTCCCCCGGTGGCAAAGCCCGGTGGATCTTTCCAGCTGCTCTGGGGAATCTCATTTTCCATCTGCCTGGCAACTGGGAGTGTCCCAGCGCAGGGCAGGGAACGCTGAGCCTTTGCAAAGCGCGGTGGCTCCGTTCCTGAATCCCATAAATCTCCCTCTGTGCTCCGAGGCAGGTGTGAAATACAGGATGCTCCTCGTGTGTCCTGGAGCTGGGCAGGATTTACTCCGCGCCAGGCTCTGGATGCACATTTCTTATCTCAGCCCCGAGATTTACGGAGTCCCGGAGATTTATTCCGCCTGTAAAACGCTGTTAAACGCGGGGCTGGGCTGCGCGATGGCCATTGTTTGGGAATGCTTTGTGTCCGCTGGCAGAAAAACGGGCACGGCCCTCCCCGAGCGGCTGCCAGGTGGGAAGAGGCACGGGAGGGATGCGAGGAGCCGGATGCTGCTGCCAGAGGGGTGGAGAGGGGCTGGGATGCGCCAGCGTCCCATCCTGGCCCTGCTGAGGAGGGATGTGGGTCAGGGGGGTGTCCAGGGAAAGGGGGAGCACCGAGGGGGCGAGGGGATGGTGAAAATCCCGGTCCTGGGTGCTGGGGCTGTGCCACCACCCTGCTCCTGCTGAAAGGGACACTCGGGCAAGGGGATAATGAGCCAAGAAATGGGGAATTCTGGGGAAAATGGATGGAGGGAGTGAGGGGCTGGTGAAAATCCCAGTCCTGTGATGCTGGGGATGCATGACCACCCTGCTCCTGCTGAAAGGGACACTTGGACAAGGGTGTACCAAGGCAGAGAGGCCAAAATTGGGGAATTCTGGGGAAAATGGATGGAGGGAGGGAGGGGCTGGTGAAAATGCCAGTCCTGTGGTGCTGGGGATGCACCTCCATCCCTCCCTGCTCCTGCTCCAGAGGGCACTTGGGCAAGGGGATACCAAGCCCAGAAATGGGGAGTTCTGTGGAAAAGGGATGGAGGGAGCGAGGGGCTTATGGAAAGCTCTGTCCTGGGGCTGCTGGGATGCACCATCACCCTGCTGCTGCTGAAAGGGACACTTGGAGAAGGGGATACTGAGGCAGAGAGGCCAGAAAATAGGGAATTTTGGGGAAAAGAGATGGAGCGAGGGGCTGGTGAAAATCCTGGTCCAGTGGTGCTGGAGCTGTGCCACCACTCTGCTCGTGCTGAAAGGGACACTTGGGCAAAGGGATAATGAGCCAAGAAATGGGGAATTCTGGGGAAAATGGATGGTGAAGATCCCGGTCCTGGGCTGCACCTCCATCTCTCCCTGGTCCTGCTGAAAGGGACACTGGGGCAAGGGGATACCAAGGCAGAGACGCCAAAAAATGGGGAATTCTGGGAAAAAGGGATGGAGGGAGTGAGGGGCTTGTGGAACACTCAGTCCTGGGGCTGCTGGGGATGCACCTCCATCCCTCCCTGCTCCTGCTCCAGAGGGCACTTGGGGAAGGGGATACCAAGGCAGAGAGGCCAAAAATGGGGAATTCTGGGGAAAAGGGATGGAGGGAGTGAGGGGCTTGTGGAACACTCAGTCCTGGGGCTGCTGGGGATGCACCTCCACCCCTCCCTGCTCCTGCTGGAAGGGACACTTGGGGAAGGGGATACCAGATAGGCCAAGAAACGGGGAATTCTGGGGAAAAGGGATGGAGGGAGCCAGGGGCCAGCGAGGAACCCAGCCCGGTGCCGGCCCAGCTCAATTCTGCCGCACAGCTCCACTCGGGGGGGATTCCCGGGCAGGACGAGGGCAGAGGGGCAGCGGGAAGAGCCTCCCGAGGCCGGGCTGCGGCCACCCCCTCCCCGGGCGGGGCCCGGTCCCTGCCGGGCTCGGCTCTGGCTGGGGGAGGCGGCGCCGGCGCTGGCGGCAGAAAAGGCTCTTTTGACGGAAACGAAAATGTTCGCTTTTGAAAAACCTGGAGTCGGGGAACGAGCCCGGGGGTTACCATGGAAACCCAGGGCTGAGCCGTGCCGCAGCAGGAGCCGCAGCCGCGGTGGCTCCGAGGGCTCGGGGACACCCCGGGGCTCACCGGCACCGCATCCCGGGCGCATCCCGGGAAAGCAGCCGTGCGTCCCAGCAGCGCTGGAAAAGGGATCGGCTGCCGGGAAAGGCTTGGTTTGCGCTGCTGGGAGCGGGCTGGAGGCAGAACCCGGCCGTGCTCGGCAGAGCAGGGGCCACCAGCCCGGCGTAAACAAATCCTGCGGAGTGACAGCAGCGGGAGCCGCGCCGCCGATTGGCTCCCGCTCCTATCTCCGGGAAGATCGATAGAACAAATTAGAGCGGGCGGAACAATGCGGGAGAGAGCCCTGCAAACCCCAATTACCCCAGAGCTAATTAATGTGTTTTTAAACAAACATTATGGCAGCGCTTCAAAGGGCGCTGAGGCGGCCGCAGAAGTTTCGCGAGGGCGGCGGAGCGATTCCTTAGCCCGGGGCGATGGGGTGGGAAGGATCCCAAAAGAAGAGTGAGGAGGGAAAACAATTGCTCGGTCCAAGCGCAGCTTGGGGAAAGCGGGAGCTGTTCCCAGAGCACAGCACAGGGACCGTGCTCCCCCAGCATCCCGCAGGGCTGCGGATCAATAGTCCTGGAGAAAAACAGGGAATGGGGAAGAAAAGGAGGAAAATGCAGCGCAGCGGCTCGCCCAGCCCTTCTAGGGAGCAGCAGACAAAGGGATGCAAAGCCCAACCTTCCTGAAAGGACTGTGACCCGGAAAACTGACCCCTGAACAAAACGGGATCCTTGGGAAAACAATGGCACCGGAGCACGGCGCGGAGGGCTCCCGGGACCGCCGGACAATGCGGGAGCGCTATCCCAGACCGGCGCTGAGGAAAACACAGGAAGCGCGGTACCCCCGCACACCTCCAGGACATCATCCCGCCCGGCCAGCTGGACACAGCCCGGGCACAGCTGGAAACCCCCCAGCCACAGCACCGGGAACATTCCAGCAACAGGAGCACAACCCATTAAAGCCCGGTCGGATCCTCGTCGGGAAGAGCCCGCCACCACATCTCCAGATGTTCCATTACAGACCAGGGGAAGGGTTTGCCCACCTTGGAGAGGGAAAAGAAAAAAGCTGCACGAAGGAATTGGGAGAAAATCATCTGACAACCCTGAATCCGTGCATGGATCCAGCAGAGGATAAAATAAAGAGGCTGAACCCAGACCCAGGGTGAGCATGGAGCAGGCACCAGGAGCTGGGCATTGCACAGGAAACATTCACGGTGGATCCTGGAAAGCTTCCAAGATCACAGCAGCCTAAAGGGGCTCCAGGAGAGCTGGAGAGGGACTGGGGACAAGGGCTGGAGGGACAGGACACAGGGAATGGCTTCCCACTGCCAGAGGGCAGGGACGGATGGGATATTGGGAAGGAATTGTTCCCTGGGAGGGTGGGCAGGCCCTGGCACAGGGTGCCCAGAGCAGCTGTGGCTGCCCCTGGATCCCTGGCAGTGCCCAAGGCCAGGCTGGACATTGGGGCTTGGAGCAGCCTGGGACAGTGGGAGGTGTCCCTGCCATGGCAGGGGTGCCACTGTATGGGCTTTGAGTTCCCTTCCCACCCAAACCATTCCGTGATCCTGAGATTTCCCCAGACTTCCCTGGCTCCTCTCATGTGATTCACAGACAATTCCCACGAGGGCTGTTGTGCTTTTTGCTCAATCCAACTCGGCACATTTTTCTCCCAAGAATTTGTCGAGGCTTTTAGCACTGACACGCTTTTCCAGACTGAGGGGGGAGTCTGTGGTTGGGGAAGGAGGATCCTGGAATTGCCCCGTGTTGGTGGCCCAGGCTGTGAGCCCAAGTGTGGAGATGGCAGCTGAGCCCCTGCTGGGAGTCCTCTGTCCCTCCTTAACACAGCAAGGCCTTGTTTATCCCTGGAAAAGCAGCTGGAAGATCTCCAGGAGGGATTTCACTGCCCAGTGGTGGGGGACTGGGTCGGATGGGCCTCAATCCTGCAGCCTGGATGTGATGGACACGGGGAATGCTGGATCCAGCCCCAGTCCTGCAGCCTGGATGTGATGGGACACGGGGAATGCTGGATCCAGCCCCAGTCCTGCAGCCTGGATGTGATGGGACACGGGGAATGCTGGATCCAGCCCCAATCCTGCAGCCTAACCCTGAAGTCTCCTGGGGTCAGTCCCTACCCAAACAGGGTCAGTGTTGGAGGCTCCTCTCTCTTGGCTCTCCTTCCCTCCTGATGGTCCTTGCCTGGGGCAGGGCACTGCCCAACCCCCAGAAATCCCTTTTTGGGGTCATGCCACCAATTCCCGGTGCATGGGACCACCCAATCCCTAGAAATCCCATTTCTGGGTCCTGCCCCCACTTCCAAGCTCCGTGCCAGGAGACCAAGGATAAGCTTCCAGCTCCAGGCGCTGCCAGCACAGGCACCCACCCCCAATCTCGGTGCAGCTTCTCCTTGCTCCCAAACCTGCCGGTCCCAGCCAGCCCGGGGTCCCCATCCCGCCCGGGATCGGATCCGCAGGGCTGGGAGCGCCGGGAAGAGGCGGTCCCGGGCAGGCGGGGAAGGTGCCACACCTCGGGCAGGCCGGGCTCGCTCCTGCCCCATCCCCAGGAGCTGTCAGGCCCTAATGAGAGGCAGCGCCGCGCTCCCGCTGCAGCCGATTAGCGGGGTTTTAGCCGACTGCTCCCTGTTTGGGATAACTGATGGGAGCAGGCCGGGAGAGAGGCAGCAGGAAGCCCCGGGAAGGAGGATTTGTGCTCTGGCTGCTGCGGGGGAGCGCAATCCCACGCTGTTCCTTTCTCAGCGTCTTGTTCATCTCCTTCCCTCCCGCGCCGGCAGCGATGGCCCAGGCGGAGCAGGAAGCAGCTGGGGCCTGGATTACCTGGGACAATTCTGTGCCCTGACAAAGCTCTGGAAGGAGCAGGAAGGAAGCAGCACAATGGCCCGGGGCTGGAGGAAGGGTCCGTGCAGGAAGGGACCCCTCCCTCCTTCCCATCCCTGGCCGTGTCTGGGGACCTTCCCCAAGCATCCCTTCCCTTGGATGCTGGCCACGCTGGAGGAGGGGGAGCTGAACCTCATTTCCTCATTTCCTCATTTCCTCATTTCCCTGTGCTCCGGGTGCTGCAGGATTGCAGCCCTGGAAGCACAGGTGAGCAGCCCGGCCTCGGGGCTCCCCAAGGAGATGCTGTTCCACGAGCTGATCCTGCAGGAAGCTCCTTGGCAGGGCTTGGGAGAGACTCAGGAGCAAGTGCGGGTGGTGCCCTGGGCGGGCTGTGTGGGGTGTGACATGCAGGTGGCACTGTCCCCTCTGTGCCACTCTGCCGTGAAGGGTGACGAGGGGGAAGCACAAAGCAGGGTAACCACCAGGGGAGGTTTGGATTGGATGTGAAGAAAAATTCCTCCAAAAGGTTTGGATCAGGCTGCCCGGGGATTTAAGAGCTGTGTGGATGTGGCACTTGGGGACATGGTCAGCGGTGGCCTTGGTAGTGCTGGGGGAACGGTTGGATTTGTTCATCCCGAAGGTTTTTCCAACGTAACCAATTCCATGTCCCCCTGTGCAGCCAGGCTGGGCCCCCCCAGAGGCCCCTCCTGCAGCCCTGGTGGTACTGCAGTCCCTGTCATTGTCCCTTCCCAGGTGGCCTCTTCCCCGTGCTCCCTCCCATCCTCCATCTTCTGTTCCCCCCTCTCCGTCCCTGTTCTCATCCATGCGGACCCGCAGGGCTCCCCTGCCTCCGAGCCACCCCCGGGGCCTCTCCCTCCGCTCTGCTCAGGTCGTTACTCCTCAAATTTCCTCTTAAACACTGGCAAAGCCTCCCGAGGAACCGCAGCGCTCCAGGCAGGGATCCTGCTCACCTCCGCCCAGGCTCCCTCCTTCCCTGCCTCCCCTCGGCCCCCCGGCACTGCAGAGCTGGGAATTCAGGTGTTTGCCTGGATGGCTCCCAATAAGGAGCATCAAACGGGAACGGAGCACAAAAGGCACCTGGGGGAGAAGAACAGCTCCTGACGCATTGCTAAGAGGGCTGAGGGGGGAACAGAGCCTGGCTGAGAGCGGGGAAGGAGCAGGATTCCAGCAGGATTCCAGCAGGATTCACCCGCTCCACATCGAGCAGGCAGTGGGAAGCGATGGATCCAGGGGTGGGCTGCCAGGATCCGTGCGAGCAGCGCCTGCCCCGGCCTGCCCCTGCCTCGGGACACAGAGGCAGCCAGCGGTGGAGAGAGCTGCTGCTGCTGCTGCCTGTGGGAATGTCCGATTGCTTCCTGAAGCGTGCTCCGATAAACGGCACCGTGGGAATTCAGAGCGGGAAGCCGGGGACAAGCTCAGCGCGGCTCTCAGAGGCTTGGCTTTGCTGGGATGGGCGCTGGAGAGCTCCAAGGACGTGTCATGATCCTCTGAGGAGAGCCAGGAGATATTTGCTGGGCTTTGTCCGTCCCTTCCGGCTCGCGTTCCCCCGGGACAGCTCTGGCTGCTGTTTCCCGTTCGCAGACGGAGCAGGCGATGAGCCGGGAGCTCCCACGGATCAAACCCCGCCGCACTGCCCTGGAGCCTGTGCCAGGGAAGGACGGCCGTGCCCGCTGCTCCTCCTGCCCCACTGTCACGCCTCGCTGGGGTTTAGAATCCCAGATCCCGAGTGCTCGCATCCAGTTCCTCCAGCAGCGCCCGGAGCCTGCGGAAGGGACTCTTCCAGTGAAGCGTCCATCGCTCCGAGCTGCTCAGCCACGGTCACAGCGGAGGTCACTTCATTCCAGGACATCTGGCCCTGTCCTCAAGCTCCTCCAGCCCAGTGCCACCCCCAGCCCCTTCCCAGCGCTGCTTCCCACCCTCTCCTCCGCTCCCTTTGCTGCTGGACGGACCAGCTGCTCCCCCTCCCCTCTCCCGCAGCCTCCCCCACAGCCTGCTCTGACATCCAAGCGTATTTAATGTCTGGTTTGCTTCTCAGAAACGCGGTTTGGTGGCTGGAGATGGGGAGGGAGCCACGTGAGCAGCAGCAGCAGCATCCCCGCGGATCCCCGGCAGGCGCTCGGCCCTTCCCTGGCGCTCCAGGGAGCCAGAGGCAGCCAGGCCTCGGAGCTCCCTGCCTGCCAAGGGTTAATGCCTGCTGCAGAGTCCCTGGTTCCTCCCTCGAGGCACTTCCCATCCCTCTGCCTGGACAGCACCTGGGAGTGGAGCGGGCACCCCCAAACCCCTCACCCCGCTGTCCGAGAGCTCGGGACTCGGGAGGGGAGGCAGAGGGAGGACCAGAGCATCGCTTTCCCCGTCCAGGAGCCCTGAACGTACAGGCAGATTAATTTAGCATGAACGGAACGCTCCTGCAACACAAATGCCCTGCAGCGACAGGGCCCCGGCGCTGCTCCGAGGCTGGGATTTGTTCGGGAGCAGGAATGCTGAGGCGGAGTGGCGCTGCCCTGGCTGTGGGTGCTGGAGCGCCCCGGGCCGTGCCGGGGAAGCAGTGGGATGGAGGAGGCAGGAAGGGTCAGCCAGGGAGCCTGGGAGAGGGGCTGCGGGCGGTCCCCGGTGGGAGCAGAGCACGGAAATGGGAGGCAGGAGGCGAGGGATGCTGCCAAGAGCTGTCCCAGCATCCCTGACACGGGGCGGAGGGGACGAATTCCCGGCTCATCCTGTGGGATCCAGGAGCAGGGTGCGGGCTCTGCCCCAGGGACACCGCCCGGCCTCACCCTGCCCGGGGCACAGCCAGCTCCGGGGGGTGCAGAGCGGCATGAAATACTCACTTGTACCGTAAAATAATCGTCCCAGCACGCAGGGCAGGGCAGGCTCTGGGCAGGAGCAAGGGAAGGATGCGACAGCCAGAAAACAGCGCTGCAAACCAGCGGCACTGGCTTCCAGCAGGGAATCCGAGCGGGATCAGCCCCGAATCCGAGCGGGATCAGCCCCGAATCCGAGCGGGATCAGCCCGGGGCTGAGGCAGCAGCAGCGCCAGGGGCAGGGAACGGGGCTGAGGCGCTGCTGAGCTCTGGTTTGCTGAGTGAAACGAGCACTGCAGACACGGCAGCAGCGGCCGGAAAGGTTCACTGGAGGTCCAGCAGTGTGAGAGGGAAGTGACGGCTGGGAGAGCTGGCAGTGCTCGTCTGGAGAGGAGAAGGCTCCAGAGAGACCTCAGAGCCTCTTCCAGTGTCTAAAGGGGCTCCAGGTGAGCTGGAGAGGGATTTGGGATATGGGATGGAGGGACAGGACAACGGGGCAATGGCTTCCCACTGCCAGAGGGCAGGGATGGATGGGATTTTGGGAAGGAATTGTTCCCTGTGAGGGTGGGCAGGCCCTGGCACAGGGTGCCCAGAGCAGCTGTGGCTGCCCCTGGATCCCTGGCAGTGCCCAAGGCCAGGCTGGACATTGGGGCTTGGAGCAGCCTGGGACAGTGGGAGGTGTCCCTGCCATGGCAGGGGTGGGATGGGATGGGCTTTAAGGTCCTTGCGCCAGGGCCTGCCCACCCTCACAGGGAACAATTCCTTCCCATTATCCCATCCAGCCCTGCCCTCTGGCAGTGGGAAGCCATTCCCTGTGTCCTGTCCCTCCATCCCTTGTCCCCAGTCTCTCTCCATGTTTCCTGTCAGCTCCTTCAGGCCCTGCAAGGCCACACTGAGCTCACCCCAAAGCTTCTCCTCTCCAGGTGAACAATCCCAGCTCTCCCAGCCTTTCCTCCCAGCAGAGCTGCTCCATCCCTCTGCTCATCCTGGAGCCTCCTCTGGCCTGGCTCCAGCAGCTCCAGGTCCTTCCTGTGCTGGGCCCAGGGCTGGGGCAGCTCTGCAGGTGGGGTCTCACCTGGGCAGGACAGATTTTATCGAGGTCCCCTCTCTTCTCAGAACAGCTTCCTTGAGCCACTCCTCAGCACAGAGATGCTCCACACCATTTTCAATTTCATTTTTCCTGTTGCCCAGGTGAGGAATTTCCTTTTTGACCCCTCATGAGTTCATTTCCCAACGAGTCTCTGATGAGGGACATTGCCCAAAAGCCTTTTGAAAATCCCAACAGATCCTATTGACCAGATCCCCCTGTGCCTCTATTGATTCCTTTGGCGAACATCCACGGATTCCTGATGCACAATTCCCTTCCCCAGACACTGAAGGAACGTTTTCCTACTAGAACCCAGTACCAGGTACCCAGCAGCTCCATTTCCATTTTCCCGACACAAACTCTGACCCGCTGCTCTGTGAGACTCCACATCCCATTTAATCCTTAAATAAAACCCCACACAACCCCCTCGGGCCACGTTTGATCCCTTCCCTCGCTTGGCCACCGAGCCCATTTCCTGCACTAGGTTTTATATCAGGAGATGGGAAATATCAGCTTTTCTATCTGTTCAATTTTTTTGGGTGAATCTCCCTGGTTCTGGCAAGTAGTTCCTATTCATGCCATCAATTTGCTCTCAGTTCCCTCTCCTAATGGCAATTCCATCTGAATCAATTCCTCTGATTCCCTAATATCCACCTGCAGTGGTACCTGAGGCCCAGCCCGCCTTGGGGACCCCACCAGCCCCATTTTCTCCCTCTCCCCTCTCTCTCTAATTCCCTTCCCGACTCTCCAGCTGAGTTCTCCCCCTCCCTCTCTCCCTGGGCCTGGGTTTGTCTCCTGCCAGCCCCGGTGTTTCCCCGGGATTTACAGCCTGGCTGTGCTCTCAATTAGCAGGTTCTCAATTAGCAGGTTCCTTCCAGCTTTTGTGGCTTCCAAGTCACAACATTTTGGAGGCTGTGGCAACAGTTTAGAGACTGCAGATGGAAAATAGGTATTAAAACAGGCATTAACTGCATCGAGATCTCCTCAGCCTCCAAATTCCCAGCTTCTGGGAAGGCTCCACAAGCCTCGGTGGCAGATGTGGCTTCAGACCACGCTGCCTAAATCACCTTTCCTGGAGCATCCCAGGCAACAAAACCCTTCCTGCCTTTCACCCCCTACCTTGGATACTCCTCTTGCATCCCGTTGGAAATAAATCTCCTTCCAACCCCTCCGCTGACTTTCCCTCCTCCTTTTCCAGCTCCTCGGGAGCTGGGCAAGGCTGGAGAGCCCTCCCTAGTCAGATTCACCCGTTTCTCAGAACAAATTCCCTCCGGGATAAAGCGGAGTCTGGTGGAGCCAGGAGGGGGTGAGGAATCCTTTGTGGATGGAGACAGCGCGGCCGCCTGCAGATGAAACATCCTGGAGCGAGGGATGGCTCCCAGAGGGGAGCTTTGGGATGTCAGGCTGGAATTTCGGGCATCCAGGACCCTCTTTCCCAACCTCCTGGGGTCGCTCCGGGTGTGATCCCTGGGCTGGAACATCGGGGCACTCACTGGGCTGCTGGGGGGAGGGTTTGGCTTGGAAAGGCATCCCTGGGGCTCTCCCATCCCTGGTGCTCTCCCCACTCCGGGAATTCAGTGCTGGCCGTGCACAGAACCCGGGATCCCCCTCCAGCCCCTGCCGGGGTCTCTCCCGAGCTGCCAGGCTGCTCCTGACCGCAGCTCTGCTCCTGCTGCCTCTCCCCTCTCTCTCTGCCCAGCTTTGTTAGTTCGGGAAATGAAGCCGAACATCCCTTAGGAAAAGCCTGGAAACTCTGCCTGACTCCGCTCGGCTTCCCCGGCTGGAGAAGGGGCTGGCGGGGCCGGGCGAGGCTCGGTGGAGCATTCCCAGAGGCAGGAGATAAATGCCTGGGAAGATAACGGGGAGCTGCTCGCTGTGGTGGGAGGAGTCGCTGGTGAGAGCCCATTCACACCTGAGCGAGGCTGGAATTGCTGGGATTGTTTGTGACCCTGGAATTGCAAAGCCAACAGGGTGGGAAGGCTGGGAAGCAGCAGAGGCTTGGCGCAGGACTGTCCCTGGGAGGACAGGGGGCTCGAGCAGCGACCACGAGGAATCCTCCCCTCCTCCCTTCAAGCTCCAGTCAAAGCCAAGCAGGACAAAATCCGGGAGCTGTGACCCGGCAAAGCCAAAGCCAATTAATCCCGAGGACGTAAAGGCAATTAGGGAAGCATCCATGGACGTGATTCCTGAGGAGAGGGGACCAGGACATCCCAGAAACGGGAATTCCCTCCTTGGCAAGGTGGGTGACAGGAGCACCGGGCTGGAGCTGGTGGCTTTGCCGAAGCCGTTTGGACGTCAGGAATGCCAGGGAATGTCTCCGGGTGTTCGCTCCGCTCCCAAGGCGCTCCAAAGAATAATAGCACTGATCTTGGAGGGATTTCAAGCAGCTGAAATTAGAATGAATGCTGTTTTTAATTTGGACTAACGAGCTTAAAGAGCAAAATGAAAGACTCCCAGCAATTTTGCAGAGTCAAGACACTTAACACGAAACCGGGGAACATCAGAATCTGATCTTTGCAATGTTTCCCATCTGATCTGCAGAGAGAGCAAACAAGCCCCAGTGTTTGAGTCAGATTAAATGGTTAATTATTACTGCTATTGTTGAACTCTGACAGTGTGGCAAATCAGTGATGGATGGGAGAGAAATAAAGCCGGGCTGGCTGGGAGCAGCCTGCAGTGCTCGGGGGAGCTCGGCGAGCTCCGGGGACGCGCAGCGTCACAGCTGGATTTATCCGTGTCACCCCGCGCTCCCGAGGGACACGGGGACCTTACAGGGGCCTGGCTGGAGGAGAGGGTGGCCTGGGGGGGAGTGTTAATAAAAACTCCAAACATCAGCAACACGCACATTTATTGGGATGCTCCCTGCTCAGCAGAGCTCTGTCTGTGGCACAGAAGCCCCCGAGGGATTCGCTGGACGCTGACATTGTCCCCTGAGCAGCCACTCTGGTGTTGAGTTAAAATTAAAACACCTCCTGCCCTGCCACAGCAGACTCCAGGGTTTGTCGGGAGAGCATCTGGCCATATTATAGAAAAAAAAATGTGCAATTTCAACAGCGGAGAGGTGCAAAAAGGAAAATAAATGTCCCCAGCTGTGTCACAAAGGCTGTTGATGTGCCAGCCCCTGTGCCAGCTCCGGATTTCTGGAGAGCCAGGTCTGAGCAGCTGCTGCTTGAACTCCCTCACACAAGGGGGAAATCAAGGGCTCAGTGAGGGCGTGGGGACGATGCTGCCCACGGAGACACCTCAGGTGCTGAGATTCCTTTTCCTCACACAAACTGCTCCCAGCCTGATGCCTTGAGAGGCTACCTGGAAACAGAGACCAGACAGGAATAAGGGAATAAAGGTCAGTGTTTATTTGAAAGGCCTTCAAAGGTGCACCCTGGGAGCCCAAGGCTGCATCCAAAATGGACCCCAAGATGGACCCCGAGTCACGAGTTCCCCACACCTTTATGGGTTTGGTTCATTTGCATATCAGCATAAATTCACCAATTAAAACTTCAGTTAATTATGTTATTTCCCCAAGCTCACCTCCCTTCCAAGATGTTGGTTTACACATTTTTGGGTCCAGGACAGCCTGGGTGTCCTTGGAGAGCAGGCCCAGAGAGGTTTGTTATGAGCAGAGAGCTGAAGTGAGCAGGCTACAAGAACCTTCAGAGTTACACAAGACTTGAAAAATATAAGAGTTAAAACCTGAGGCATCAGCCAGCACTGCGGGGCTGTGGCTGAGCAGTTCCTGGTGTCACCGTGTGGCACACGCAGCGAGAGGGCACGGTGACATGTGACATGTGACATGGCCACGGGGCAGGAGGACAAACTCCAGCCCTCAACTCCCCCGTGCAGGGCCAGGCCTTCATCCCGCTGATCCCATAAACCCTTCCTGAGCAGTGTCACAGTGTCACAGAGTCACAGAGTCACAGAGTCACAGTGTCACAGAGTCACTCTCAACGGGATCATCCCCTTGGATGATGGCTCCAGACTGTTCCAGGGGGAATTTAATTGTTCTTCCTGTGGAGCTGAGTTAAGCCTGGCAGGAACCTCCAACACTTTCAACCAGGCCTTGATGGTGCCTCTCACCACCTTTCAGTGGAGGTTTCCGACTCAATTCGTTGCAAAGAAAATCCTTAAAATAAATCTCCGAGTTTAAGGTGGGCAACAGCATTCCAAGGGTTTTCCAGTTTGCCAGGACGGTGGTACTGGGGTGAGATGAACTTCCAGGTGTTTGGGGAGCTGGGATAACTCCCTGATCACACCCCAAAGGCTCTTTGGGATGTGTTAACCAGCCCGTGCCAGGCCAGGCTACACCAGGAATTCCCCCTGGCATTTTTGTCAGGATGGGGAGGAGGCACATCCTGATTTCTTACGACAAGGATCCGACAAGGATCCGAGTGTGGCTGGAAATCCCTCCCTTCCCTCCCAGCTCCATCCACATCCCTCGTCCTTCCCTCACTCCTGAACTCTTCCCTCTTCCAAACACTCCCCAGGAAGCAGGGAGTGCCTGGGCATGGGACCCTTCCCACCTTTGGAGAGGCAGCTCCGAGCGGGGACCGCTCTCTTCCAGCTTGAGGAGCATCTCCATCCTCCCGGAATCCCTCTTTTCCTCATCCCCAAGCCTTCCTCCAGCCTTCCCGCTCACATCCCGCTGGGAGGAGCCGTCAAGGTGAGGATGGGGAGCCGGGTGGGACCTGCCAGGCTCTCCGGGCCAGCAGGGCGGGGAGGCTTGAAACAATCCAATTTAGCCGGTGCTGCTCCCAGGGACATGAATAATGGGAAGCTGATGCTAAACTGGAGCCATAATTTTCATACCAGTGCAAACAGATCCAAATTGTGATAAAAGGTTTTCATCTGCCGAGGCTTGGAGAGGCCCCCGTGTGCTGATTTACGGCGCCTCTTAATGTCGCATCTGACAGCTCTTTGCAAACAAAATGTTCTGCCCATAAACTCACCGAGAGAGACTTCGGGAGGCTGGGGGAGGGGAGGGGGGAGGAAGAGGAGGAGGAGNCCAGCAGGGCAGCCGGAGAGGCTGCGGGAAGGCAGGAGGAAGGTGAGGCTGAAGCTCCAAGGAAAGCGTCCATCTCCTCCTGCCCACACCCACGGGATGTCCAAATGGCAATTCCCATCCTGGAGGGGTGTCCGTGCTGGCTCCTGCTCTCCCGAGCCACCGGGAGCAGGGAATTGGCTGCTCCGGCCGGGAGCATCCATGGCTTGGCAGGGCCCCGCTGCCCTTCTCTGCCTCCTCCCACGGGAATTGTGCCCTCGGCAGGGAATTGTGCACTCGGCAGGGAACTGTGCACTCAGCAGGTCCCCTTTAGCCAGGTCCATGCTGGAATTCAGTCAGATGACGCCTTTCATCCTGGATCACGGCTGTTCACTCTCCCCAGACTCTGAGACCAAGCCCGAGAGGATTTGTTATGCCCTTCCTCGGTCTTTCCATCCCCTCTCCCTTCCCTCTGCCACCCCCGTGCCCGTGGCTGCCCCATCCCTGCCCTGCCGCCTTCCCCTCCTCCTGCCTGACCCAGATCCGGGAGCAGGGAGCCACATTCCCAGGGGAAAGCTCTGCAGAGCGCCCGGGAGGGCTCCCGGAGCCCGGCAGGAGAGGCGTCCCTCGTGCCCGCGCCCGGGCAGGGCTCTGGGGGTGCGGCTCCAGCGCCGGGAGCGCAGCCTGGCAGGGATGCCGCGTTCCTTGGGAAGCGGGCTGAGGAAGCAGGAGCTGCAGGCTGATGGATCACAGCCCCCGGGCGTCTGAGCACGCAGATCTGCCGCAGTTTGCACCAGTGGAAGCTTTCTCAGCCTGCTTGGCTCCCTTCCCGGAGATAATGAGCTGCAGTAATTGAGCCCGGAGGTCAGGAATGTGCGGCTCGCTGCTGCCAGAGACGAGAGGGCACTGTCTTGTGCGCAGGGAAGCTCGGCGGAGGTGATGTCGTGTCTCCATGGATATCGGGATGTCGAGCAGCGAGGAGCAGGCAGTCCGGGAGGAGCGGTGCCAGACAAGCGGGGCAGGAGTGGGCGCTCAGAGGCAGAGCCAGCGGGACCCCGGGCTGCAGCCGGCGGCTCCGGGGTTTTGCAGGAGCTGTGGCCCTGGGTGGCAGGAGCGGCAGCCCAGCGCTGCTCCTGGCTCCCCTGCGCTCCCTGCCAGCTCCAGGCTGAGGTGGGATCGCGTCCTGCTTTTCCCGTGTGGAACCTGGAGCTCTGCTGCTCACGCTCAGCTTCCCCTGCCAGGTGCCACCCTCCTCTGCAGGGACAAGAAGGACAAAACCCAGCTCGGTTTTGGGGTAAAGCCCTGCTTCCTGCAGCTTAAACTGGAACCACTGCCTCTGGGGGGTCCTGCTCTGGTGTTCCCCAGTGCCCGTGGGGTGCTGGATCAAACCTCCCCAGCCCTGAGGAGGACGAGCACAAATCCCCCACGTGTTTCCTTCCATCCCAGGAAATTCCTAATCCACCTGCTCCTGGAGCCGCTGGGAGGGCAGAGTTGAGATCCCTGGAGCTCTGCCACGGCCTCCCCGAGCCCGGGGCCACCCCAGCCCCGCTCCTTGCTGAGCAGCACAGCAGCTCCCCACAACAGCTCCTCCGAGGACAGGCCTGCAATCCCTCCAGGAGCTGGTTCCAAAGGAATTTTCCAGATTTTTACCACAATTGCTCTGCCCCCCATCACCCCAATTCCCTCTTTCCAGCTGCCTGACTCCAGCACTCCCCTGCTCTGAGGTTTTCCCTCTCTTCAGCCACAGTTTCATGACTTCAAGAGGGTTTTTTGCTGCCTTTTGGTCGCTGCTGGGTGTGAGAATTCAATGTTCACAAAGCCCCGGCTCTGCTGGGCTCTGCTGGGTCCCTGATTAGCAAGAGCTCCTTTATCCCTGTGCCAAAAGAGCCAAACTTCCCCATTCCCACCTCGCCCCTCCCGGGAATGCCTGGGGGTCCCTGCCACACTGGGAGAGCCTTTGAAAATCCTGCATTTCCAGCAGCCACACTGCCGCTTTCATTGCCGGGGTCACGGCTCCTACCAAGAGTTACTGGTCTGCCTTTCTCCGGCCCTGGAAGCTCCCTCATAAAATGTTCCGTCTGTTTGTGTTTGGAAAGGATTTCCTATGGATTTGCTGCTGCCGGGGGGAGTTTTCCCTGTAGTGGGGCTCACGGTGCCCTTTGGCTCTGCCCCCGGCTGGAGGGATCTCTGACGGGCTCTGGGTCTTGGGGATGTGAGAGGAAAAATCAGCAGGACGGATTTCCCAGGGTCGCAGATTCCCAGGAGGGCGGCTCAGGGCTCCTCCCGGGGGAATCGGGACAACAGGCACCGGTTCCAGCAGCTCCAAGGCACAAAGTGCAGCCTGACCCCCATGCCAGGGCTGTTTCTGTCCCTGCTGGGCTTCCCTCTCTGTGGGGTTTGTATCCAGGGCTGCCAATTCCTGCCCCAAAGGGCCGAGTAAGCTCCAGCCTGACTGGGACAGCCCCATCCCGCTGGAAAGCAGCTCCTGCTCTCTGTTCCCTGTGCTTTCCACAGTCAGAAGCAGATTCCCGCTCTCCCCTCTCCACACCTCGGCCAGTTTTGCCCAGAAAGAGGGAGCTGGCAGCTCCTGGGATCCCACAGAAAGGACGAGGCAGATCCAGGAAGCAGTGGCAGGTCCTTTCTCCAGTGGGACAATCCAGGTTTGCTGCTTTTTTCCAACGTTTCCTTCCAAGACTCAGCTGGTGCCATCTCAGCTGCACCTCCTGGGCTGTTGTCTGACCCACTCCAGGCTCCACACAAATCCTGCCACATTCCCAGGAGGGATCCCTCCCCTTGCAGATCCCCGAGAGCACAGGGGGGTGGTTTACAGCCCAGAGAATGCAGGATTTTCTCCTGGCTCAGCCCAGTGTGTGATCCCGTCCAAGGGTGGCCCCAGGGAGCTCGTCTAACCCATTTCCAGATCTCACCCTCCTCTGATCCCTGCTAAACCCACATCCTCAGGCGTTCCTTGTGGCCACGAGTCCCTCCAGCTACGCTTTTGCTGTACATTGGAAACTGATTCCTTTTATCTGCTTTAATTAGGAGCCTTCTGCCTTCCTGCTCTGGCGCTTTCCTTTCCTCTTGGAGGGAAGAGCAAACAGGGATGGGGCTGTTCATGGCACCTGTGATGGAGAGGTACCTGCACCACATCCCTGCCAGCATCTCCTCCCCACAGAGTGATCCCAGTCATGGAATCATGGAATCGTTTGGGTTGGAAGGGAGCTTAAAGCCCATCCCATCCCACCCCACCCCTGCCATGGCAGGGACACCTTCCACTGTCCCAGGCTGCTCCAAGCCCCAATGTCCAGCCTGGCCTTGGGCACTGCCAGGGATCCAGGGGCAGCCACAGCTGCTCTGGGCACCCTGTGCCAGGGCCTGCCCACCCTCACAGGGAACAATTCCTTCCCAATATCCCATCCATCCCTGCCTGCTCTCAGTTTGAAGCCATTCCCCCTTATCCTGTCCCTCCATCCCTTGTCCACAGTCTCTCTCCATGTTTCCTGTCAGCTCCTTCAGGCCCTGCAAGGCCACACTGAGCTCACCCCAAAGCTTCTCCTCTCCAGGTGAACAATCCCAGCTCTCCCAGCCTTTCCTCCCAGCAGAGCTGCTCCATCCCTCTGCTCATCCTGGAGCCTCCTCTGGCCTGGCTCCAGCAGCTCCAGGTCCTTCCTGTGCTGGGCCCAGGGCTGGGGCAGCTCTGCAGATGGGGTCTCACCTGGGCAGGACAATTCCTCTCCGGTTCCCTGCAGGCTGAGTCCCTGGAGTGCAGCACCTCCATCCCCCTGATGCTGGCTGCTTCCCAGCATTCCCGTATTTACCCTCCCAGGTCATTGTCCTTGTTCTTCTCCCAGCCAGAATTCCCTTCAGTATCCATGTCCTATCCCAGGTCACCGCTGCCTTTTCCCCCCATCTGACCAACCAAGGCTTTCTCCCCCAGCTTTGTGTTCCACCTCCAGACAAAATCTGTCAGATCCTCCCGAGCACAGGAGAAAACAATTCCACCTTGGGAAGGCAGGCAGCGCCTCTGGAATCAGGGACACGTGGGATGGGAGCAGGGAGAGCTCATCCATTAGCTCAGAGCCCGCAGGAAAATCAATCCTGTGGTGTTGAGTTCCCCTCTGCAGGTGTGGACACCGTGCCGTGATTCCTGGAAAAAGCTCCTGCCCCGGCCGGCGGTGCCCAGGGTGTGAGTGTCAGCAGGGATGAGCTCCGACACCCGAGCTGAGATGTTCCCACTTGGCTCTGGATGGCCGTGGTTCGCTTCTCGCCGCCCGTTCCTGTTTCATTCGCGCTCTCGGCGGAGGAAAATAAACTCACAGGCACGACACGTCTGATAGAGTCTGGCACACACCCCCGAGCTGCCGCAGGCGGAGCCCGGGGTGATTAACGGGGGTGAAGATCCCACCTCTGGCCCGATTAGTCTGACCTGTGTCTGGTTTCATCTTCTCAGGAAGACAATTTTGCGAGGAGACCCGGTGGCACAAAAAGCTGCTGCACAAAGGCTGCGTCCGTGGGAGCTGGGAGCTCTTCTTCCTAAATGGAGAGGAGAGCAAAGAGCTGGGAAAAGTCTGGGAGGGCTGGAAGGAGTTCAAGCTTTGTCTAGAGGCTTTCCAGGAGACACAGAACGATGCCCTACAGCCAGGGAGGTCAGAGCCCTTCACCCAGGGAGATGAAGCAGCAGCTGTGCCCAGGGCTCAGATGTTCGGGCAGCGTTTCAAGGGCAGCTCCAAGTGCCCGATGATGGTTGGAAAAGGGGTGAGGAGCTGACCCCCAGCCCCTGGAACCAGGAGAGGAAACGGAGAGGAGCCAACGTGCCCTGGCCTCCCTGGCACTGGGCAAGGGATGGGGGGCCTGGTGAGCTGCCCGGTGCCCAGAGCTGGGGCTGGCACTGCACGGCTCAGCGCTGAGCCTGGGTAAGGTGTGGCTCTTCCACATCCCATGGGGCACAGGCTGTTCCCAGCCGGCCCCAGAGCACCCCCTTCTCCTGCCACTGCTGTCACCTCCTCCACACAGCCGTGGCTCAGGGCCATGTGGCATGGACAAGGCAGGGGACAAACCACGAGGGAGATGAATGAAGCAGGGACAGGCAGGGGATGGAGAGGCAGGGGATGGAGAGACAGGGGATGGACAGACAGGGGATGGACAGACAGGGGATGGAGAGACGGGATGGAGAGGCAGGGGATGGAGAGACGGGATGGNAACGACCCAAGCTGGTTTTAGTCCGAGCAGCCAAGCGCTGCTGCTGCTGCTGCAGAAGTTTCCCTGGACTGATTTCTCCCGGGCTGGCCCAGATCCCCGCGTGCTGCCTGGGCCTGCAGGGCTGGAGCTCACAGGAGGCCCAGGCGAGGAGCTCCAGCACGACCCTGGGCAGCTGAGGGGCACAGAGGGGGGCACAGAGGGGGGCACAGCCAAAGGCAAGGGGGAAGCAGCCACAGGGAGAAGAGCAGCCCGTGGAGAGGCCGTGGGACATGCAGGGACACGGTGACCCCCACGGGCTCTGCACACCGATGTCCCTCACGTCCCACTCTCGGCGCTGCTCATTTGATCAAAGGCCCCTCTGGACAGCTGGAGAAATGGTTGGACTCGGCAGTGCAACAGCAGCGACCAGCAGTCATGTGAAAAATAAGGAAAAGGGTTCAGCGAAACCCTGGCACTGTGAAATGAAGGGAATTAATTCAAAGGCAGCCAGGCCACGGTGTCACCAGCGTCACGGGCAGGCAGTGCCCTGCTCGGGGAGAGAGCAGAGCCCGGGAATGTGGGCATGGCCCCGTGGCCACCCCATCGATCCGGCAGGGGCCTGGCCAGGGTGAGCCAGGGAGCCTGGGAAGTGCCTGGAGCCGCGGCTGGCAGCTCGAACAGGGATGGGGGTGGACGTGTGGGAAATGCCGAGGGCTGGGATGCAGAGCACGGGGACAGGGCAGTGCTGAGGCACAGCCCGAGGGACAACAGCACCTCTGATGCTGCAGGGAGAGATGGGGACAGTGGGGACAACGAGGAACTGCCCCAGATTTCATCGAATTCCACCTCTGGCTGATGGGAGCAGGTTGGCAGGTGACCCACGAGCGGGCTGTGTCCCCTGCAGGCGCTCCAGCCGTGGTGACACGGAGCGGGGACGTGCGTGGGCAGCGGGGTCAGGCTGCAGCCAAGAGCTGCGGTGACAATATTTGCTGCTGCCGCCGTGTTCGTCACCTCAGAGCAGCTCCGAGTTCCTGGCTGGGCACAAAATGATTTCACTTCACGAGAACGGAGAGAAAAGCCCAGAGCAAAAAACCCATAGAGGGACAAAGGGGAGCTGTCAGCACTTGGGAAATGAAAAGGAAAGCGGCACCAAGCACTTCCCAGGGTGCCGGGTGGGCTCCTCCAGCAGGATCTGCGGGACAGCTGGAGGGATGCAGGGATCCAGGCGGGGATGGGGTGTGGTGGGGTGAGGGCTGGGGGATCCCTCCCATAAAACCTCCGAGTGCAGCCCAGCAGGGCCGGAGGGAGCACGGGAAGCTCCTGGGATGGTCCCTGCTGGACTTCCCAAGATGCCTCCTTGGATATTTAAATCCCCTGTGGCAGCTGGTTGTTTTCCAGCCCTGTCCGTGAGGTTATCCAAGCCCTTCACAGTGCAGACCTGCCCGGATTTAATGCCCATCCATGGGGGACCCCAAGGGATCGCAGGGCTCCCTGTGGCAGGACCAGAGCAGGAGCTGGTGATCCCCAGGTTCCATGACAGGATCCAAAGTACAACTGGGATGGCTCCACCCTGGCACTGCCCACGGTGTCCTGCCCAAGGAAAGGGACCAGGAGGCTCTGACCTCCAAATTCCAGAGGAACCGAGGTGGAAAGGCCCCTTGAAGTGCTATGTCCTGTGGAATATCCTTTGGGCTTGTCAGCTTCCCCAAGAAAACGAGCAAATCCCTCGGTCTGGGCAGTTCCTGGTGGCTTTGGAGCCTCTGGAAAGCAGAGGAATCTGAGCACATTTTCCAGAAAAACCCCAACCTGTGTTGGACACTCCTCACACCGCCCTTCACCGCCCGGAATGTTTATCCCTGGAATGGCTCCGTCCTTTATCCGAGGGACGCAGCCCTGGCAGACCCTGAGCAAGAGCAAGGATTGATGAGATGGACATTCCCGAGGCATTTCCCAGTGACCAACTCCAAAGACATTCATGCCGCTCCTGGGGCGTGGGACAATCCCAGAAAAGGCAGGTGGGAGCTGTGGGAGCACAAAGGGCAGAGGGGGATGTGGGCTTGGAGTTCTGGGCTGATGGGAAGAAGCAGAGAAAAGGGAGTCAGAGCACCTTAAACCCTCAGATCCGAACCACAAACAACTCCTTGGATACGAGGTTTCCATGCTGGAATCAGGGAGTGACTTGAGGACTTTATGTATGGGATTTGACAGATTGTCCTGAGGAGATTTTATCCAAAATAGCTCCTGGAAGCACAACTGTGCTAATTCCAACCCCAGGACTTAGAGCAGGGACTGCACTGACTCCTCCTGGGACGGGGTCTTGCAATTCCCTTAGTTTTGGCAATATCTGCCAAAGGAGAAGGAGGAAAATCCTCCTGAGAGGCAGCACCAGGCAGTACAGGGCCAGAGGAGCCCTTTTCCCCACCCCGCTGAGGGAAAGGCTCTTGGCAGGAATGCTATTCCCAGCCTCCACTGCTCCTCCTGAGCCAGGGGATTTGGATGTCACAGATTGGCTATGACAGCCATCCCAGAGGAGTTTCCCTTCCAAAATCCGTCTCCAGGACCCGAGCTGAGAAATCCCTCCTCTCTCCTGGGAGCTGGTGGCTGCCATGGGATCCTTCCTGTGGTTCCGGGTGCTGGCTCTGGGGTCCAAGGAGCTGGTGCTTGTAGGGAAGGAGGTGTTTCCCTCCCCAGGCCCACAGATCCAGGGATTTTTCCTTGAAACCTTAGGGAAACTGTGCCCTTCAGATGGACAGTGAGTGGTTGTGATATCCAGCTGTAAGTTCATGTATTTTGGATGATTTTAATTCATTAGTGAGAAGCAGAGAGACCAAAACACATGGAAAAGGAGGAAGAAGGATTTGACTGAGGCTGGCAGCCTTTAGATCCGTAAGAACCTCACTGGGGGGGTTGGACAGGAGGAAGACTTTCCCTGGACACCAAATCCCCTGGAAAACTCCCTCCCTGCCGTGGGAAATCCAAACCAAACCCATCCAGACCATGGAAATTCACCCAGGGAAGTGGTGGGATCATCCTCCCTCTGAGTGTTCACAAAATGTGAGCTTGTGGCAGTGCTGAAGGTTGGGACTCCATGGTCTTGGAGGTCTTTTCCAGCTGTAATAATTCCATGATTCCAAGCACAGGTCCGCTTCTGCAGGAGGGGCTTTGTGTGATCCCACTGTCCCCTCTCCCAGCAGCATTCCAGGTGCCTGCAGGGTTTAGGTGAGGAGCTGCAGCACTGCCAGGAACCGCGAGTGTTGCCCTGACTTCTGCAGTCTTTCTATGCGCTCGTTCTTTGATAAAGTTTCTCACACACTTTCTGTAAACACAGTCACGTTTTGTTAACTGTACTCTATTGTTTTTCATTCTTTCTCCGGGGTGGAGAATGTTTGATGGACTGTTCTGTTAACCAATGGGGATGGAAGAGGTGGCAACCTCATCCTCCAATCCATGGTCATTCCTAGAAACATAGATATATGAAAAGAATAAACAGCCGGGTCTCTTTTCCTGGCTGGGCGGTGATCTGAAAAGAATTCGAGTCTGGAGTGCTTCTTTTCATGTCCTAGAGCGACACGCGAGGGGATCCACTTTTAGCTGGAAAAATCCCGTTCCTGGTGCTTTTCTTTGCACTAGGAAATGGAAGCATCCCCGAGATCCAGGGCCGTGCACAGGGATGTGCACAGGGATGCTGCGATGGGAGAATTCCCTCTGACCTGCTGGATCAGCTGCTTCCCTCTCGGAGGGGGCAATGGGAGCACGAAGGAGTCAGCAGGGGAAGATGGACATTTCAAGCTGAACATCCCAGTTTTTCCAGCTGAGAAATGGGAAGTGACAAAAGCCGGGCTCCTTTCGCCGAGGCAGGAGATGTTCCTGGCACAGGCAGCCCACTCAGCATTCCTCAGGGACACGTTCCCCGCTGCAGGCCCTGCCCCGAGCTGCTGCCACCACGGCACACGCGGCACCCGAGGATCCCTTTTCCCTGGCAGGGATTTGCTCCTGCGGCCAGCGAGGCGCGGGCGGTGCGCGGATCCCGGCGTCGCTCCCGGGAAAGGCTCACTGCTGACAGCACAGCAGGTTCTGGGTGCTCCACGTGCTCCAGGCTGGGCAGGAATTTTGTGTCTTTAGCCTGGAGCATTCAGTTTAACCCCGGAAAAACACGGCTGAAAACTCCAGAGATATCCAAATCTTCTGCAGAAACACCAGAAGAGACAAGGATCTATCTGGGATCTGGACATGGAAGATGAATTTTGCACCCTTATCCCGCTCCTCCAGTCACTCATACTGGGATGTACTGGTGCATCTGGAGGCTGCAGCCTCTGCTCCCAGGGAACAGGGACAGGAGGAGAGGGAATGGCCTCAGGCTGGGCCAGGGGAGGCTCAGGTTGGACATCAGCAGGAATTTCTCCATGGAACGGGAGGTCAGGCCTTGCCAGGGGCTTCCTAGGGAAGTTTGGAGTGCCCATCCCTGGAGGTGCCCAAGGCAGGGCTGGAGGTGGCACTCAGGGCTCTGGGCTGGGGACAAGGTGGGGATTGGGTACAGCTTGGACTCGATGATCCTGGAGGGGTTTCCAACCTCAGTGATCCTGGGATTCTGTGCCTCCCTACCCTTACATGATAGAGAGGAGGGGAAATGCCAGAGGATCCATGTGGAGGATCCTTGGATGGAAATGTGCTCCCGGAATGGGCAGGAGCTGCTCCCCACGAGCAGCCTCTGTTTGGAGCTCCCTGTGATCCCAGGCTCCAGGAGCCAGGAGCTGCTCCAGTTAAAAGGAGTTTCCAGGCTTTTACCGGAAAGACCTGGTGAATTCTTCCTGGCTGAAGAGCACACACAAGGAATTGGTGTCTGGGGCAGCTCCAGGAACTCCTCTGACCCTTTGATTCCCCAGTCCAAAGAGGTGTGATGTCCTCAGCACTTCAGGCCGCGTTGGGAACTGCCCAAAAATTCCACCTCTCTTGTTTATAATCAGCTCCAAATTTTCTCCAGGATCCCTGGAAGCTGCCAAGGGGACACGGTTGTTTATCCACCAGAGCTTTGCAAACACGGAGTGCAGGGGGAAGGGGCTGGGAAGCTACAAATGCAGCTTCCCAATCCAAATGTTTGCTCTGCCTTTTCCCCTTGGGTCTGCACAGTGTGGAAAGAGGGTCAGGGAAAAGCGTCCCTGCCTTGGTCACATTCCCATAGGAAGCATCTGCTGCTAAACATATGGTGCGGAATAAAACCCATCCCAGCAACACAAACACAGCCTTTCCCTGGGTTCCTGCTTCACAGAAAATTCAGGAACGGGTTCTGGGAGGAGGGGAGGGTGGGATGAGGGGTGTGGGTGGCACAGCAAACTCAGAGGGGAGCTGCTGGCAGCGGGATCGGGGGAACTCTCCGTGGATCCGTCAGCTGAGGGTCAGGAGGGAGCTCTGAGCTATCCCAGCTGTGCCAGCTTCCCAGGAAAACAGAGCGTGAGGAGGAGGAGGAACAGGGACAGCGCAGGAACGGGAACGAGAGGGGGTCTCCAGTGTGGGGAGCTCCTTTTGGGCACAGGGCTGCGGCTGCTGCTCAGGCTTTGGTGTCCTTATCCATCACCCAGAGGTGGGAACATGTTTTCCATGGAAGCTTGGCCTGGAGTATCCAGGGATCTGACTCTGCACCCCCAGAGCCTCTGGCCTCGTTTGGGAACAGCCTCAGAGCTGTCCCCTCATCCCTGTCCTTGTCTGGGCACAGCCGAGCTGTGAGAGCCACCCCTGGCACCCCAGAGCCAAGGGGGACACCCCTGCCCCCTCCTCCCTCCCACTGTGCCTCGGACCCACCCAAAATATCTCCTGGGGAGGGATTTCTGTCCCCTCCAGCCCTGCTCCCCTCCCACAGTGACCCCACCTCCGTCCCTCCCTGCACCAGCCATTGGCATTTTTGGGACCTTTTCCCAGTTATAGGTTTAGGAATTTCAAATAATCTCGTTGCTCTGACTGAACAGAGGGTCCAGCTTAGCAGAGAGGGGTTTCCAGCTGCCAACAGGGAAGAAAAAATTCCCTTTTCTTAAGCAAAGTAAGTCAAAAGCTGGATAAAACAGGAAAGTGCAGTGTCCGGACACGGGAATTCCAGGGGTGCTGCTCCCCACAGGTCTTTTTCCCGCTTGCCAAAGAAAAGCTTTGATTCCCAGAGCCAGGCACTGCACAGATTCCTGGGGCATTGATGGCACCTGAGAAGGACAGAGGGATGGGGAGGCCACAGGGAATGCTGTCCCCGCTCCCCCGTGGAGCCCTGGGATGTGGGATCCTTGCCCTGGGAGCAAGGAAGCCTGAACACCCCAAAAGGCTCCAAATCTTCCGTAAACAGGGTAAAGCTCTGAGCCAATCCCTCCCTGCTCCTGTTGGGAAGCTTTCCACAGCCCCACCGACCTCCTCATGGCTTCAGCAGATTTTTCCCATTTCTCCTGCAGATCTGGTCATGAACAGTTTATCCCACCTGCTGCTGTGCCAATGCTGGCCCGCAGTTCAAACAACAGCTCCGTGCTGGAGTTTGCCCTTCCCTCCCTCCTTCTCCCCAAAATACTTATGGAGAGCTCTCCCACCCCTGAGCCATCGTTTTCCTGGGATAAGCAGTGCCGTGGTTTGTAGATGAGCTGAGCCAGGAGGAGTTCCCTGCAGTGCTCTGGAAAGCTCCTGCTCGGAGCAGCCCCGGGTGCACACGGAGGGAGTTATCCCACGGCTCCACAGCCTCCTGGAATTCCAGCTCAGAGGGGCAGAACCTGCTTTTAACAGGAATTCCGTGGGCACAGGGCATCCCTGCACTGGTTCCCAGCAGGTGGGAGGCCTGGAAGGGGGCTCAGGGCAGGAATTCCAGCAGGAAAGGAAGGTAATTCCGTGCTGTCCCATCTCACAGGCTGCCCTGGCTCCTCCTGCCGTAGATTCCCTGTCTCCACGGGCTCTGGCTGGGTTGGATGTGCCTTCCCTCGGCAGGGATCCACCTGGATGTTGTCCTTACAGTGGTCCACACTTCCTCCTGGCTGCTCATCCCTTCTTCCTTTTAAAATCCCTTCTCCCTGGATAATGAAATCGGATCTGGGATGATGTGGGTGCTTCCAGCCCTCCCCTGGTGCCATCGCTGATCCTGTCCCACATCCCACGCTCGATCCCTGAATCTCTGCACAGCCGGGACCACCCTGGGACAGAGTTAGTTCCTCCAGAGCCGTGTTTTGGATTGGGAATGGGAATGGGAATGGGAATGGGAATGGGAATGGGAATGGTCTGGATAACACAGCAATGTTTGGGGTTTTTATTAACTCATGTCTATCCCAGATCAAGGGCCTTTTTTCTTGTCTCCTGCTCTGCCAGTGAGGAAAAGAACATGGGACAGGTGACCTGGACTGACCAAAGGGAATTCCACACATGAAACTTCATATCCAGGGTATAAACTGGGGGAGTTACTGGGAAAGGGCTGATCTGAGTTCGGGAATGGGGGCCTGGCATCAATCAGGGGTGGTGAGTGACTGTTTTGTGCATCACTTGGTTTTTTCCATTATTTTTATTTTATTATTATTATTATTAACCATTATTATTGACCATTATTATTTACCATTATTATTTACCATCACTATTTACCATTATTGCTATATTTTACTTTATTTTCAATTATAACACTGTTCTTATCCCAACACACAACTTCTATTTTCATTCTCCCCATTCCACCGGGGTGGCTCACATCTGGGAGGCTTCTCCAACCTGCCCAGCCTTGCCCAGGCTGGATTCCCAATAATTCCCTTCTCCTGCATCATGTGCCCACAGGAATTTTCCCCTGGGATGAAGAACTGACTGACCAGAAACAGGGAAAAACCAGGATCTGGAGAAAAGACAGCTTGAGACCTGACCTGAGCAAGAGGCCGGGCTTTAGGACAGACTTGAAAGGAAATAGTAATTAAAAGCACTGAAATATATAGAAAAAGGAATTAAATCCCACGTGGATTTACCAAAGGCACTCCATGGCAGGTTGACTTTTTTAGGAAAGCAGCTACTTTCCCAGACAAAAGAATTCCAGGAGATCTCATCTCCCTGAACCTCAGTCAAGCATTTGATGTAAGGCACAGGAGAAATTATTAATTAAACTGGTGAGGATGGGGATTAATGGAGAAAGGAACCTGGGAAAGCTGGGAAATGCCCGGAGGGCAGGTGGCAATGGATGGAGTTAAACCAGCAAGCTCGGAGCTGCAGGCAGGCTGCTAATGGAGTTCCTCAAAGATCCATTTGGGCTCTGATTTTCCTTAATATTTCCACTAATGATCTTTGCACAAAAGGTACGAGGCTGCTGATAAAACCTGCCGGGGATTCAAAGGAGAAGCCGGTGATGGCAGCAGTGGAATATCAAACAGAGGAGCTTGGGTGACCTCAAAGGCTGCGGGAAGAGCCCTGGAAGGGAATTCGAGAGTACAAATGTGGGGTCAGGGGCTCAGGGGCTGATCCAGGAACTCCAGAGCAGCTCCAGTGAATGAAAAGCACGAGGAGCTGCTGGGGAGTCACTCAGGGAAGGGCCATAAACTCAGTTTGGATCAGAGGGGAAAAGTGATGGTGAGCTGAGCTCCAGGAGCTCCTGGGGAGAGAAATTCCTCAGCTCCAGGACCAGTTTTGCCACTCCTGCTCCTTCCAAGCCTCTTTGGAAGGATTTGGCCTCCCTGCCCACCAGGATGGCTCTGCTACCTCAGAGGAGGGAATGGAGGAGAATCCTCTGAGCTGAGGAGTGACGTGGCACAAAGGAAAACAGGGCTGGACAAGCCTCGAGTCCTGGAATAACAGAGGGAGGAGGAAAGGTCCCAGCAATAGACATTGAACATTTGTGTGACGGCTCTGGGACCCCCCAAGGTCTCCAGCCCTGTGGCCACACAGAGATGTACACCCCATGCTCCAGGTTTGCACAAATTCAGGAGGAATTTCCCCATGGAAAGGGTGCTCAGGCCTTGGAACTGCCCAGGGAGGTTTGGAGTGCCCATCCCTGGAGGTGTCCCAGGAAGGGCTGGAGGTGGCACTCAGAGCTCTGGGCTGGGGACGAGGTGAGCATCAGGCACAGCTTGGACTCGATGGGCTGCAGGTCTTTCCCAACCTCAGTGGCTCTGGAATTCCGGGAATGAGCCAAGGTGGATCACTGCTCTCTTCCCCGCCTGCTGCCAGAGGCTTGGCACCGAGCTGGGCAGAAGGGACATCCACCAAAACATGTCACCTCCTCTATGTCACTGGGCTCTGCTCCAAACCTCTCGTGACGAGGCGGCCCCGTGCCAGTGCCAAACCTCTCCCTGGCCTCTCCTTGGGAGCAGCCGTGCCTCGGCTGCCGCTGTGGTGACAAAGCCCCGCTGGGCCCGCGCAGGCCACACGTCCCCGGCAGCCCTGCCCGGGCCGGCCCCTCGCAGCGTCCCCTCTCGCGGCTGCCAGAGCTGTGCTGTGACGTGACAGGGCCGAGGTGTCACGGCTCCTCCGAGCCGACAGCCCCGCAGACCCATCGCGGTGGCAGGGCCCGCACGGCCCCGTGATGGTGCCAGCTGCTCCTGCTTCCACTCCGTCGCTCCCGGGAGCCGCTCCCCGGCACCGGCAGCGGCTCCGAGGTCGAGAGTGAGGGATGGCAGCTCCTGGAGGCGGCCTGGGCGCATGGCGGGCCGGTGACAGCGACAGCAGGGCTGCCCCCGGTGACACGGCCCCCTGGCAGGGCAGGGAGCTGGATGTGGGCTGGATGGAGAGGGAGATGGCAGGAGAGGGCTCCGGGGGCTCACAGGCCTTGTCTGGAGAATCCCCTCCCTGGGCACAAGGTGCTCCTGCCTCTGGGAGAACTCCGGGAAAGAGCCCCCAGGCCTTCACCTCCTCCCTGCAGGGCCTCTCCCTCCTTCCCTGGAGGACATCCACTCCATGTTTTTGGCTGGAAACAGCCCCAGTGCCACTCCCGAGATCCCAAACTGCCGTCAGCCGCGTTCAAACCAACCACCCTGGGCTGCCCGGGCCCTGCTCAGGGGAGAGGAGAGTTTTCCCAACGTCCTGAGGGAACAGTTCCGTCCTGGGGGATGCACATCAACTGGAAAAGGAGCTCCAGGAACCTGCTGAGTCTCACCCTAAATTATCCTTCGGATCTTCCAGCTGCCAGCTCAGCAATGCCATCCCTGTTTACCCCAGGAGAGCTCGGGAATGGGCGTGGATTGCGGGATGTACCCCTGGTGCGAGGACAAACCTCATCCCTGTCCCCTCCTGCAGCTTCCCCAGCACCCACCATTCCCATTCCCCGCGGGATGACCCAGGTGCTGCTGCAGTGCAGCACTTTTCCCTGACACTTCAGCCCTTTCTCCACATTCCTGCAGTTATCCCAGCATCCAGAAATGGGAATTGAGACCCTCGAAGCCTGGCTGGGGAGTCAATCCCACCCAATCCCAGCTTCGTCACTTGCTGTGTACCCCAAGGAAGTGAGAAGGAGCAGGGAGGTCGCTCCGTGGATAAAGAATTCCGGGAGCAGCCTGGAGTGAAGGGATGTGCCCTGAGCACGGGGAAAAGCCGGGAATGATCCGTTCCAAGCCTTTCCAGCCCATCCTGCGGAGCTGACGGTTTTTCCACAGCGTTAAATATTGATCTGTGGGCTGGGAGGCACTGGAATGACGTCTGTGCAGGAGCAGGGAAGGGACTGCCTGGAATGAGGCACGGCTTGGCGTGACGCAGGGACCTGCTGTGACACCTTGTCACCTCCGAGCGCTCACCCCGGCACACGGGGACGTCGTTCCTCGGGATCAAGCGAGCCGTCAGTCAGCCCCAGCATTTTCCTGCTCCTTCCCTGCTCCCGCCTTTCCCGTGGAAATCCAGCCCTTTCCCGGGAGAAGGGCTGCTCCTCTCCCGTCCATAATTCCCTCTCCTTACTGTCTGCTCGTGCTTGGCTGCGGCTCTCAGGCAACCTCGGGGCACCCCAGTCCAAGGGCTGCTGATTCCTGCTTTTCTCCAGCTGGAAAGAAAGGAATGGACACCCTGACACGCCAGTCCTGCAGCCACGCTCCTGCCCGGCTCCAGGGACGGGATGGGACAGCAGGGAGCCACTGCGGGAATGCTGCGTGTGCCCCACGGAGCTGGGCTCAGCCCACTCCCGGTGGATGCTCCCTTGTCTCCTCAGCTTCACGGGCATGGCAGATTTGAGAGTGCAGTGACGGCCAGGAACGGAATTCCAGGATTTCCCCTGGGATTTGGGCTCCTGGCTGGCTGCTGCCCAGGATCCCGGCTGGATCCATCGCCGGGGGGATGCAGGGAGCAGGGCAGCAGGATGCTCCTGGCCTGGGGCTGGTGGGACACAGCTCTGGCTCCCTCTTAGGCAGGGAATGCATTTTCCAGCTGCCAGCAATTTCCATGAAAAACCTCATCAGTGCAGTCCAAACACGTTGGCTGAAACTGTGCAATTTTGAGGGGGAAAAAAAAAGAGGTATTTTAAGCTACGGTCTTGGTCAACAGATAGAAAACCTGGGGAGCCTGGAGGGAGAAATGTTGGAAATGAGGAATTTTGAAGTGAATTTTCGAGGGACTGGAGAGCTTGTGAGGGTGGCTGAGCCCACAGAGGAGCGAAGACAAGACGTGGTGCTGACAAAGTGACCCAGACCATGGTGTGGGGACAGGCACTGCGGTTGCAAGGAGCTGTCACACGTGGAAATTCCCAGTTTGGGAATACAGGGAGAGATCTGACACCACCCTGAGCAAATCCCAGGGAAGAGGAGCCCCAGCTGCTGCCAGCCAGGCTCCGTTCTGCTCATTCCTGCCAATGTGCAAACACAATTTGGCTGTGACAGGTCCGGTTCCTGATAGCATTTTTCTCTCCTAACCTGATTGTGCTCTGGAACGAAGTGACCCAGGAGTTCATCAGTCCCACGACGCTGGAGCCATCCTTGGAGGCAGCTTTGGAGCCAGGCTTGGCACTCCCAGGGTGCCCAGCTTGGAAATGAAGGTGCTGCAGCACTGGTGAGATCCAAGGTGCTCCGAGCACAACATTTCTTGCTTAACAGATCAGCGTTTCATGGCCTGTCCTGAAAAAAGGGAATTTTTGGGGGGTAGATTATCCCAGAGATTCCTCAGCACGTGGTCAGCCATGGGGTGATGCTGTGGGTGCAGCCAGGGCAGCGGGGCTGAGCTGGATCCTGCAGGATGAGGATGTGGAGCTCCAGAGCTCCCTCCCCTCTCCTGACCAGGTGACACATGGAATACGACACCCAGAGCAGCTGTGGCTGCCCCTGGATCCCTGGCAGTGTCCAAGGTCAGGTTGGAATGGGCTTCGAGCACCCTGGGACAGTGGAAGGTGTCCCTGCCCATGGATCTGATCCTTAAAATCCCTTCCCACCAAAACCATTCTATGATTCCACGACCCAGTCACTGCCACAGCCCCAAATTCCTCCAGCACAGGGCACTCCTTGGAGCACACATCCTCTCTCAAACCATTTAGGATTTTATCTTTTATGATGATTTTGCCCCAATCAAAGGAAAAAAAAAAAAAGAAAAAAAGACTAAAATATGTCTATTCCCATCTTATTTTATTTTAATGGGATTAAGTATCCTTGTGCTATCAAAATGTCTGTTTCAACATTTGCAGGCTGAGGAATTTCTCTCTCTGTTCCAAATGACATTTAGGAACAAAATTGAATCTAAGTGTTCCTTGTACTTGTGTTTGAAACAGTCCAAATTGCAGTGACGTATTTGGGCTTTGTTGACACGGAACATTTGGATTAATCCAAAAGAAACACTTCCCGAACTTCATCTCCAGAAAACACTCAGACTTTGATGGGCCTGTTTCATTTGCAAATGAAGGAAGGAAAAAAAAAAAAAGGGGAGAAAAAGTCACATCCTCAGCATTTCCTGGGAAATTGCAGCTCCTTTCCTTCGCCGTGGGCTCTGAGGATCTGGGATGTGCTCCAGGGAGGAACCAGCTGGATCCCAGCCACGGGATCATGGGCAGCTGGTGCTGCTGGTGCTGGGCAGGGCGGGGGGATGCAGTGCAGGTGGCACTGGGCACCCTGGGGCCGTGGGGCACTGCCAGGACCTGGGGCGGCCCCGTGCTCAGCAGTGGGACCTCCCAGTCTGACCCAAGCAGAAGCTGGGAATGTCCAAGGCCAGGCTGGACAGGGCTTGGAACAACCTGGGATGGTGGGAGGTGTCCCTGGCCAGGGGAGGGGGTGGGAAGAGATGAGTTTCAACATCCCTTCCAACCCGACCCATTCCATGATTCCATGAGAAGCTGTCCTAGAAGGTGCCACCCACCCTTCTCCCAGCCATCAGACCCAGTTCCTACAAGCTTGGCCACCAGTGGATCAGCCATTACCACGTTCCAAGTGATGAGAAGCTTTGGAGACCCCTTCTAGCCAGCCCTGGAGCACTTCAGGAGGATTTCCAGCAGCTGGAACCTTGTGGCCTGCAGGGAACAGCAGCCAGTGATGGATGGAGGGAATCTCTCTGCTGCTGTGGGTCAGCCTCGGGCTCCTCTCCTGCTCCGTGGGTGGTGTTTGCTTCTCCGTGTCCTCCATTCATCAGCTGTGAGCTCTGTGTGCCAGAGCTCGGCTGATTAGGAGAGATTCCACAGATTCCCAGGATCACTGAGGCTGGAAAAGCCCTCCCAGCCCATCGAGTCCAAGCTGTGCCCCATCCCCACCTTGTCCCCAGCCCAGAGCCCTGAGTGCCACCTCCAGCCCTTC
>VZRO01003480.1:189253-205108 GCA_013397915.1 Daphoenositta chrysoptera
GGAATGGCCATCCCAGAGCTCCCTGGGGACACGGGAATGGCCATCCCAGAGCTCCATGGGGACATGGGAATGGCCATCCCAGAGCTCCCTGGGGACACGGGAATGGCCATCCCAGAGCTCCCTGGCACGCTCTGGGTACCCTGTGCTGCCAGCCAATGTGACCACAAGGGACCAGCCCACGGGGATCAGTGTCACCAGTGCCACTCTGGCCACCCACTGACCTGGTGACACGGTGCCCACAGCCCAGGTGCCCTTCCAAGCCTTCCACTTCAGTCTCGGCTGGACCTGGGTGAGGGACAGGTGGTGGCCCTGGTGGCACCAGGTCCTGGGGAGCTGCCAGTCCATATTGTCACAGGTTGGTGACACACAAAGGTTGTCTCACCCCGTGTCCCCAGGTCCCCAGCTCTCAGAGCATCCCTGGACACATCGTGGTTCCAGAGGGGCTGGAGAGCTGAGCCATGGCAGGACTGTGCCCTGTGGGGCTGGGGACAGCCACCCCACCTGGCAGGGGGCTGTCACAGCAGCAAAGGAACCCGAGCGCATCATCCTGGAGCTTTGCCTGGTGCCTGAGCCTGTGAAAGGCCAGCTCTGATCCTCCCTGACCTGTTCCCTCTGCCCCGGGCTGGGGGGAGCACAGAGGCTCCCCTCCTGCCCCATCCCACCCAACCCATGGGATTGCACCCCCATCCCCGGGGCTGGCCTGGGCACCCTCCTCCTGCTGCATCCCAGCGCTCATCCCGCACCTCCAAGGGTTAATCTGCCTCTCCAGAGCTTCTCAAAGCTAATTAGAAAGAGCCCGGGCGAGTGTGGTGGCAGACACCGCTGCACTTATCTCCCCACTTCCGGGGCTCTGCCCTTATCATTTAATTAAAGCCGCAGCCCTGCTTCCCTGGCTGGCAGCAGCTCATCACGGAGGGCACTGGAGCTTGAGGCAGCCGCTGCCGGCTCGCCAGGAAGAGCCGGAGAAGGGAGGGAACAGGCCCTGGGAAGGACAATCAGAGGGAGAAAAAGATAAAAAAAGGAAGAGTCCCTTTCTGCTGGTGGCTCAGGGGACTGGGAATGCAGTGAGGGACCCCATGTGCCACCCCTGTGCTGTGCGTGGGGGGACGTGGGGACGGCTCTGCTCCAGGTGGACCTGGGCAATGTCACAGCCTGGGAATGAGCCGAGGAAGTGCCTTGGAGGGAGGCACAACAGGCTGGCTCCACCTCCCAGCATCCCCAAAGCAGCCCCAAAGCAGCTCTCCCAAAATCCCAGAGTCACTGAGGCTGGAAAAGCCCTCCCAACCCATCGAGTCCAAGCTGTGCCCCATCCCCACCTTGTCCCTAGCCCAGAGCTCTGAGTGCCACCTCCAGCCCTGCCTGGGACACCTCCAGGGATGGGCACTCCAAACCTCCCTGGGCAGCCCCTGCCAAGGCCTGAGCACCCTTTCCATGGGGAAATTCCTGCTGCTGCCCACCCTGAGCCTGCCCTGGCCCAGCCTGAGGCCGTTCCCTCTGCTCCTGTCCCTGTTCCCTGGGAGCAGAGCCCGACCCCCCCGGCTGCCCCCTCCTGTCAGGGAGTTGTGCAGAGCCACAAGGGCCCCCCTGAGCCTCCTTTTCTCCAGGCTGAGCCCCTTTCCCAGCTCCCTCAGCCTCTCCTGGGGCTCCAGCCCCTTCCCAGCTCCGTTCCCTGCCCTGGACACACTCCAGCCCCTCAGGGTCTCTCTGGCCATGAGGGCCCAGAACTGGACACAGCCCCTGAGGTGCCCCAGCAGGGCCAGCACAGGGACAGGCACTGCCCTGGTCCTGCTGCCACACCGGCTTTGGTCCAGGCCAGGTGCCCATGGCCTCCCTGCCCACCTGGGCACACCTGGGCACACCTGGGCACACCTGGGCTCCCAGCAATGCACCCTCAGGTGCACCCTGGCCCCAGAGTCCCAGAGCAGAGCCAGCCATGCTCAACACTCCCAGAGGAAAAGGACAATCCCTGTCATGCTGGGCCCAGCATCCCAAAGGAAACTGAGGACCACAGAGCGCTGGGAAATGTCCAGGAGAGAGGCCACCAAGCAACTGGATGGACATTCATCAAGGAACAGGATGGATGCCCATGGAGCAACGGCAGCAAACTCTTGCTGGTCTCCAAAGGAGGACATGGATCACAGAACCATGGAATCATGGAATGGTTTGGGTTGGAAGGAACCTTAAAGCTCATCCTGTTCCCTACCATGGGCAGGGACACCTTCCACTGTCCCAGGCTGCTCCAAGCCCCGTCCAGCCTGGCCTTGGACACTTCCAGACAGCCACAGCTTCTCTGGGCAACCTCAGAGCCTCACCCCTCTGACAGTGAAGGGTTTTTTCCTAATATCCAATCTAAACCTGCTCTCTGTCAGTTGGAATCCATTCCCCTGATGGATAAACCCTGGGAATGCTGTTGTCTGAAGGCCACACACGGCAGCGTGGGCGTGGCTCCCCAGGGATGTGTTCTGGAGTACATTCAGCGCACATTTAGGGACAAGCAGCCCCCGACCGCTGCTGGCAGCTCCCGTGGCAAATTCCACACCTCTCTCCCAAAGCGTGGTTTAGCTAATGGATCTTGAAAGGAAATTTTCATAATCACTTTGTTAGCAGGGCTGAGGCAGCACGGCTTGTTCTCCAAAACCAGCTGGAACAGCTCCGCTAAAACTTAGGAAAAGCAGAGAAAAAGAAATCAACCTGAGGGAAACCCAGCATGGAAAATTGACGCTGTGGCGTCGGAGAGCAGCTGAGGTGATAAGCGATCAGAAAGGAGCCTGCACAACACAAAATGTCAGAGCCCGAGGCTGCGCAGTGCAGGGAATGATCCTCACTGCGGGCTCCAGGAGCTGCTCCGAAGGCAGAGCGCGGCTGGAGCCGTGTGTGCGCCTGGCACGCTCCGAGCGCGAGGAACGGAGCCACGGGAGCAGCGCCGTGCCAGCGCTGAGCTGGGAATGGGAGCACCAGCCCGGGCAGGAGCTGGGAAAGGGGCTCAGCCTGCGGGAAAGGAGGCTCGGGGGGGCCCTTGTGGCTCTGCACAACTCCCTGACAGGAGGGGGCAGCCAGGGGAAATCGGGAGCTGCTCCCAGGGAACAGGGACAGGAGGAGTGGCCTCCAGTTGCGCCAGGGGAGGGTCAGGTTGGACATCAGGGAAAATTTCTTCACTGAAGGAGGATCAAGCCCTGGTACAGCTGCCCAGGGCAGTGGTGGAGTCACCCTGGAGGGATTTCAAAGCCGTGTGGATGTGACATTTTGGGACACAGCTTAGTGGTGGCCTTGGCTGGTTGGACTCGATGATCTCAGAGGTTTTTCCCAACCTTAATTCCATGATTCTGTGCAAAGGGTGGTCCTCTCCCACCCCCTGCTCACGTCCCCATCACACAAGCTAGTATTAATGGGCAACATTTGAATTATTTTTAACTAATTTTCAGTTCTCTCACCTCACCTACAGCCATGGGGAGCACTCCAAGGAGCACCAGCTCATGCGCACAGGGATTTGGGAATGCTGGCCTGGCTTTGTGAGCCCTCTCCGCGTTTGCTCCTTGGTGGCTGCCTCTCATTGTTGCCGGGTATTAAAGCTCTTGTGTCAAGGAGAAAAGAAGTGGCGTTCGCATGTCTGCCTTTGAACAAAACCATTGTTCAGCTCCATCAACAATTTAATAATCCTTCCCGGGCAGGACAATGGATGGGGGAAGTGGTTGGTGCAGGGGGGCCGGGAGCCACAGAGCCAAGTGCTGCTCCCGGCCTTTGAAGTCACGGAGGTGTTTAAGTGACAAAAGAAATCACAAGTTTATGAAAAGGGCTCCTCTCAACGAGGGGCTCTGCAAACAAAGGGAGCCGAGACCACTCGGAGGGAAGCAGAGCAGGGAGAAGGAAGAGCCCTTGGAAGAGAGTCAAGCCAAACCCCAAGGAAACTGGGAGAGGAAACGACAGCGTGGATTTGCATGCGGACGCTTTGTTTCCTCACCACGGATCTTTCCTGGGCTGCTTCCGAGGAAAGGGAGCACCCTCACGTCATTGCAGCTCCTTTACAGCCTGTCCTGAGCCTGCCTGGGCTGTCCTGCAGACACCGAGGGGGAAGAGGCAGATCCCTGCCAGAATTTTTAGTGGCTGTTCGAAGGCTCAGGGGATGGGCACTAAATGCAGGGTGAGGCTCTTGGGCTGCACTGAGGGGGAAACGTCTGTCCCTGACGGTTCCCAAATGCAGCCCTGGATCCCAAACAGATTACTTCGGCACCAAACCCACCTGAAATCCAACATGCAGCAGCCCTGGCAGTGTTAGAGCGGGGACACACTCGGGAAACTTTGGGGGAATGATCCCACACCAAATGAGGCCGACTCTCTGCCGATTGCTCAGAGATCCCGAGCCCGAACCCCTGGGCTGCCCAGCCCCTTTCTCTGCAGTGCAGCCGTGCCTCAAAGCAGCTGAAAACGCTCCTTATTGACGCCTCCAACGCCCACAGACTCCCAGGCTGAAAATCTGCAGTGGGAGCACCACGGGGAGAGGTTTTGTGGCTGGCACGTGGCAGGAGCAGCACCGGTCACATCCTCCTGTGGTGCAGGCAAAAATCACCCCAAGAAATCAACCCTGGCGCTTGAATTGGACCATTTGCCCTCCTGCTGTGATTCCCCAGGGAGCACTGAAAGGATCTGCTGCCCTAATGGCCAGGACTGGGGAGAAATCCCCTTCTCCCGGAAAAGCAGGAGGGATCAGCGCCAGAGCATCCAGCTGAAGGAGCAAACCCGGGACACGGGGAGGTTTAGGAACAGGGCAGCCTGGTTATGGCTCATTTGGGAAAAAACCCTGATCCTGATGAATATTGCTGTGCCCTGTGTTTGTTATTAGGATGGCAGCAAGAAGCCCTTGCGGGAAAGCGGGGAGAAGACGGATAATCGCTTCCGATAGGGAATATCAACCTCCAGCTACCCCTGGGTGCTGCAGTTTACAGGCTGCTGGAGGACAGACGCAATAAAGTTTGCACCACTCGAGGGAGGCCTGCCAGAGGCAGTCCTAAAGGCTGCCATGAATAAAACACGCTTTAAAGAGCCAGCCAGGATTACAAAATCCTAAAATCCAGGCGGGACGAGCGGGATACATCATCCCCCTCTCTCGTCAGAGGCAGGTTGGGAAAGGGGATTTGCCAGCTCTGCAACCCCCAGAGCACAGCACCAGGGAGCAGCAGGATGATCACAAGAAGATTTGGATTTCACGGTCCAGCAGAGATGGATGAGAATTTCCAGAATCGGTCCAAAGGCATCATTTTTAGCGGTTATTTTTCCAAAGGGAAGAGATGGCGAGAGCAGGTCTGCTCCTCGAGCCAGGGAAAATCCATGAGCAGGTAGAGAGCTCCGAGGGATCCGCGATGGGAGAGGTCCAGGCCAGCAATTGACCCTTTGAAGGAAGCCGTTCATCATCATTAAAGAGCTCCGCGTCCCGGGGGACCCGCAGGCAAAACAAGCCCGGCGCTGCCGTCCCGGTGCGGGTTAGCACGGGGAGAAAAGAGGGCTCCGGGAATGACAAATGGAATGCGCGTGGGCGGCGGGGTTTACCTGCAGCCCGAGCACGGGAAGGGCTCGGGATCTGCTCCTCGGGGAGGCTGATAGGGGAACAATAGCCTGCAAGTGGCATTGTTTGCAGGAAAGGCGAGATATTTGCCTTTTCTCACTGATGTTGCTGCATCTCTGTGGGGGCCCCTTCCTGTGTGGCTAATAAGCAGCAAGACGCCAGACGTGGAATACAAAAATTCCTTTGGCTTTGATTCGTTTTCTTTCTGGATAGAGTCAGCCTTACTTTTGTCAAGATCCCTGTTGTCTGGGTAATTTCATCTGGAGATCCTCAAGGAGCAGAGATCTCCGCATCGCTCCGAGTTTAATATCTCGGTTTGAGCTGGCAGATATTTCAGCAATAATTTATACAGCTGAAGAAGGGGGAAAAAAAAAAAAAAGATTACTTCTGTCTAATTGGCATTACACTAATTACCAGCAAAATACATCAGGCAAATATCACGTCTCCTCACTCTCTGTCATTTTGCATTCCCTGCTCCATTTTCTCTCTCCTCGGCAGCGATAAAACAACGCGACAGCCATTCCGACATCCCTGAGCACGGATCACATCCTGACCCCCTCCTCCTTCTCCTGCTGCCTCCCTGTTTCCTCACGTCCAGGCAGGTTGTTCTGAGCCAGACACACACAGCTGACGGAGAACTGCTGCTCCCAGGAACCTGGGCATTCCAGCACCCTGCTCTTCCCTGCTGGGTCCTTCCCCAGCCTCTCCCACGCTCCTCGTCCAGAGGGTTCGTGGCCATCCCTGGGAGAACATTTTATGTCTGAATAACACAGAACACAGACTACACCAGAGGCACAGGTTTCACCCATGGGCCACCTGAGCTGATGTATTCCTGATTCACAGCATCCCTGCCAGTTTACTCCAAATTACTGGAAAAGTGGTGCTGTTTTAGCCTGACAGCACCAGTCTCGTGCTGCAGTAAAGGTGCCAAGCGTAAATCCAAGCATGTCCAAGAGCTGCCACGAGCAGAGTCCTCATCCTCCAGCTCATTCTGACATGAGCCTGTTTTCTCCAGGATCAGAGCAGCTCCCCGACAGACAAGAGCCCTGGAACAGAGCACTTTGGAGGGATCCTTCCCTATTTTGATCCCCAAGCCCAGGAATGAGATCTGGCTGTTTGTTTTCAGGGACGCAGCCCTGGAAGGAGCATCCATGTAGGACTCGGTATCCATGACACCCTGGGAGGTTCCGTGCTCCCACCAGTGAGGTTCAGCCCTTCTTTTCCACGAGGATTGAGGCTGAAATGCCTCACAGGGATCGTTTGGGAACCTTGTACCCTGTGCAGAGGCACAGCCCCCTCTCCATCCCGCTGGGGACAACAAACACAGACAATGTCCCTGCGTGTCTGTCCTGGGGAAACGGAGCCTTCCAGCCACGGACACATAAACTTCCCCCATTCCTGCCTGTTGGAAACTTCTTCTCCTGCTCAGAGGTGCTGGAAAGGGAGCCCAGCTCCAGCCACAGTGGCCAGGGAACAAGGACTGAGCACCACGAGGCCGCTGTTGTGTCCCTGAGCGAAGCATGACCACCCCAGCTCCTGGGAAATGAGCCCTGGATGCTGTTGGGAAGCTGAGCTCTCAGAAAGAGGCAAACGCCGGGGCTGCCACGGTTTGATAACCTCTGAGGCACAGCAGCCCATCCCTGGGATGGCTGGCCACATCCATGACTAATGGGAGATTTATGGAGTGTCCTCTCGGCCGGGGAAGCGCAGCGCTGGCGTTCCAGCCACTTAACGGAGGGGACTTCAGATCAGGATGGATGAGAGCCCGTGGGAAGGAGACGGGAAGAGAGAGTCTTTAATGGTGAGAGCACAAAGGATCAAATCCCGGGGAAGAGCCAACAACTGAGACTGACATCTGACCTGTCTCAACAGCAAAGCTGCCATTGATTTCACCGGGGACAGGGATGAATCCCTTATCCTCTATCTCCTGCCGGCGAGAGGGATTTTCCGTGTGAGGGATCCACACCTGACCGATCCTTCAAACTCAGCCACCTGCTACTTTTATGAGAAAGAAACTGCGGCGTGGAGTCCACGAGAAGCTCAAATGGGAGACTTTGTAAGCTCCTCTGGCATTAGGTTTAAATCCCACGCTGATGCAGGTCCCTTGCACGGGCAGAGGCACTGCCAGGCGGGTTTATGGAGACATTCCGGAGCGTTGGGAGGCAGATAAAGGGGGAATAACTGCGGTAGATCACACAGGAGCTGGAAATGGCACGTCAAATTACTTCAAAAGGAGCTTTCTAAGGAAGCAGGTCTTTGAAAACAACAAATAGTCTGGGGCTGCTGAGGGATCCTGCCTGTCTGTTGCTTTTACACTCGGTGGCTTTTTCTGGTTTAGACGTGTTCCAAAGCTGAATGCCAAGCTCAGAATCCCTGCCTCCTGCAGAATCCCTGCAAGTTCAGCTCTTTGTGGAGCCACGGAGCAGGGAGGGTGGGAAAGCTGCTCTGTCTGGAGAACAGAAATGGCCAAAAAATGTGACCCAGCAAAACCTCAGCCTGGTCACTCCCCTGTCCAGCTGGCCACGGAGCTGTGCTGGGACAGCAGGATGGCACAAGGACAGGGATGAGCCAGCCAAGAGGGACAGGAGGGACCTGCCTATTCTGCTCCCAAAACACACAGAGTGTTGTGGCTCATCAACAGGAATCATCATTCCCATTCCTGGCCGTCCCCACCTGTCCAAGGGAATGGCAGCAGCTCCCAAGTTCAAGTTCATATTTTAAAATGTACTGGAAAACACAAAAGAAGAGCCTGGGGCAGCTTCCCCCAACCCCTCACTCTGAGGAAACGTCCTCCCTGGAGAGGAACGTGGTACAGGCAAAGAAGGACCCCACCCTCCTGTTCCCATTGCGGATCTAATTCGGAAAAGTCTTCCTGGAACTGGGTTTAACGAACTCGAGCTGAAGCCACGAATAGTTGGAGGCTGACGTAAACTATTTTTGGAAAATCGACTTTCTACCAAAGAAGGGATGTTGAGATTTGGCCCAGAGATAAGAATAGCTGTGCATGACCATTTGCATGGGCATTTGCATCGGAATTTGCAACTATTGCCAGGGAAAAGGAAAATGCCAAGTCCTGTGTGGGTTGGGTTGCCTGTTTTAATGTCACTGGGGTCGTGTTCTGCCAGGTGAGAACCCGTTCCCAGGCCTGCTGAGGTGGAATGTGATGGAAAATGTTCCTGCCTTGGACTGGAGGAGTTCCATGACACGGTTTGGCCTCCCTTGTTGGGGAGATGGGAAATCCTCCCTTCCCTGGGACAGCCAAACTCGCCTTCCCTCAATGAGCTCATTTATAATTCCTAGCTAAAAACTTCTCTATTCCCATCTGTTTGTGGCTGACTCCCTTAAGGAAAGTCTCAAAGCTTGCCATGGACCCTAAGAGTGGTCCCAAGGAGCGGGGTGAGTCTGGGCCAGCAGCTCCCAGCGTGTTCCCCAGCCCTGGGGGCTCCGCAGGATTGCCCGGAAAATCCGCACAGTGAGGGCAGGGTCACCTCCCTGAGCTGTGCACTCGCCAAGCACAGGGACAGCAGCGTCCTGGGGAGGGCTTCCAGAGGGAAGGAGGAATAAAGATTAAGAAAAATGATAAAATTTTCTCCATCCAGCAAGTTCAGAGCAGGAGGAATGTGAAGGACACAACACAAGCGAAGGACGTTCACGGATTTCCACCGGCTTGCCACAGACAGCAAGAGGGAAGGGAGGAGATCCCAGCCCAGCCCAGGATGGCAAGGAACAGCGGAAAACTCCCAAAATACAATCCTGAATGCAGCAGGCACACACAGGGCCATGGGGACCTGGATATTCTGCAAGAGAAGGCACCTTCCCACTGAAATACAGAATTTTTGTCTCTTGGGCGTTGACGCCGAGTGCCTGCACTGCCTGGACCTTTCACAATCACACCAGGTGGGCTCAGGGACAGGAAAGGGGGGAAAAAACAACCAGAATCCAACAGGGAAATTTGGTTCCTTCAAATAACTCCTCCAAAGATATCCAGGATGGGCCTAGGATCTTGGGAGAACCTGAGGACAACCTCAGGAGTGCGCTACCCCATAATCCTGTGAGGCAAGAGATGAATTATTACAGCTATTTTGACAACGTCGGAAGCGAGGAGCAGCCTTCTTAGGAGGTCTTGAGAGGATTAAAGGCACTCTCTGGAGCTGGGAGCGATGTGCTCCTTCCCGGGGCAGGGGAACAGCCGTCCCCTCTTTACCCCGGGCTCCTGAGGACAATTAGGGAAGGTGACCTGGCTGGCGTGGCAGGACAGCTGCTCCGCCCTGAGCAGCTCTGGCGTAAGAGTTTACCCAGAAAATATGGAAAATAAGGAAACAGGGCTGGAATTACAGCTCAGGCAGAAATGTTGAAACTGGGATGGGGTAATCCAGGGCCATTTGCAATCTGCTGGATGTTTTCTCTCCTGATAAAAATCTTTTCCCAACGGTGATTAAGCAAAGCAGGAGCCGGCTTTGGGGATGAACCAACATTAAGTGTGGAAAGGAGAGGAGCTCCCGATTTCTTCTGGAGAAATGCAGGTGCTGAAGATCACTGAGGGACCCAGAGAGAATTTCCAGAGGCAGATGAGGAGCAGAACATGATTACAAAGAATGTGGACACGCTAAACCCGGGCTGGAGCGGGAACTGCTGCTCAGGACAAAAGGAATCCCAGCCCTGAAGTGTTAAAAAGGGCTGAGGATCAGCCAGAAAAACCCCAAACCCACAATGTCTCAGCTAGAGTGGAGTCCAAGCAGTGGCCAGGCCCGAGCTCAGCTGGGCAGATGTGTGACTTGCTGGATCCCAGTCTGCAAGGACCAGGAATGGCACTGATCTAGCTGGAATCCCACATCCCACATCCCAGACAAAGGCATTCCTCAGCCTCTGCAACAAAGCAGAAGTGCTGCAGGGCACATTTGCAAAAAAACAACCCCAACTCCACAGGCTGCAAATGTGCCTGGAACTCTTTCTGCAAGACAAAAGGGACATTTAAAGATAATGCAGGAAAAAGAGAATAGGTTTTAAGATCTAGAGGAGCCTCTGTGCCAGGGAAGGAGACAGAATGTAATTTTTTTGTCCCATCTGTTGGCTGCGAGGAATTGAACAACAATCACTGTGAGAACCTTAAAAAACAGCTCATGACTGGCACTAAAGCAGAGGCAGGAGGCAGTGACTGCCCAGGGCTGCAAATCCATCCTCGTGGTGAGCAGGAAAAAGGGATGGTTGGCTTGGGAATCCTCTGAGCCACCCACCTTCTCAAGGTGCTCAGAGCTGGGGGAGCTCAGCATTGAGAAAACTCCAGGGAGAGCTCAGAGCCCCTTCCAGGGCCTCAAGGGGCTCCAGGAGAGCTGGAGAGGGACTGGGGACAAGGCCTGGAGGGACAGGACACAGGGAATGGCTTCCCACTGCCAGAGGGCAGGGATGGATGGGATATTGGGAAGGAATTGTTCCCTGGGAGGGTGGGCAGGCCCTGGCACAGGGTGCCCAGAGCAGCTGTGGCTGCCCCTGGATCCCTGGCAGTGCCCAAGGCCAGGCTGGAGTAACCTGGGCTAGGGAAAGGTGTCCCTGCCCGTGGCAGGAGGTGGCACTGGATGGGATTTAAGGTCCTTTCCAAGCCAAGCCGTTCCGTGATGCCGCGGCACTGCAGGGTGCCCGCACAGCCAGGTGCAGCCGCGTTTCCGTGCCACGGTCACGCTGTGAACACAAACACTCCCGGCCATGCCATCCCTGCACCTGGAGCTGCTCCGGGTGTCACCAAGTGCTGCTGGGGGGCTCTGGGCCATCACCTGGACACATCCACCCCAGCAAAAGCTTGTGGGCAAATTGGAGAGCACGCAGAGAGGAAAATGAGCTGAAGGAACGGAAGGCTTGAACTATAATCAGAAAATGGAGCAAAGAGGAGGAGGGAAACTTCTCCCCAGGCTGCCTCTGCAAGGGTTGCCAAAAAGCACCACACACATCCAAGATGTGCCAGATGTTGCTGCTGCCCAGGAAGGAGGCTGCAGGTCTGTGGTGGTGGCAGCAGCAGATGGCAATGGCTGGGAGGAGCGCGAGGAAGGGTGGGAGGAGAGGAAGAGAGACCCAGCTGCCAAAATCTCTTGCCTTGGCTCTGCTCACAGGGAGGGACCCGACTCAGTTCTCTTTCAAAGAGATCTTTAAATGTTGAGTTGCCTGAATGGGATCTCTGAGTACGCACCAGGAGAGGGAATTCTGGTGTTGTGGGACTCCGAGGGAAGAGAAGGGAGGAGCTGAAGCAAGATTTGAGTGTAGACTGGTGAAACTGGGGGCAGAGAGGACCTTCCACTGGGAGGGATCACCTGGGGTCTCACGCTCTGTGGTAACCAAGTGGGAAATTCCCAGAGGAAAGCTCCCGGCAGAAATCAGGGGCTGGGATTTCATGGCCGTGTCACACACGGGTAAGACAAGCTGCTCCTTTCGGCTTTGCAATGCATCCCTCTAAATCTTCCTGAAACCAAGGAAAACCTGGTCTGGCAGGGTTTTTATTGAGCCCAGCAGCCCAACCCGGGAAGCGGCATCTCAATCCATCCACTCCAGCTGTGCCGAGGAGTTTGGAGGAGCTGGGACAGCACTGGGAAAGGCTGGGCTTGGCAAAGCCCTGGTGATGAACCAGGCAGGAGGGTTTGAAACCAGCTCTGCCACGAAGTCCCAAAGCCAAGCTCTGCTCCCGCCTCGGACATCAGCAGCAGCCTGGGCTCCGGCATCTGGGAGCAGCCGGATTCCTGCTCTGGAACACCAGGATCCCAAAAACGGCAGAGGGAGGAGCTGCCAGCTCATCCAGGGTCACCCAGAGCGAGCAGCCACCTCCGAGAAATGCAAATTGCAATTTCCTATTTCATTCCCCACCTATGGTGGAGATTCTTCCCTGGAACTGTGAGGACAAACTCGTGAACATCTGGGAAGTGCAGATCCTACGGCACAGAGAGCGTCAGGAAAGCTCATGAGCTGGTTGTTAATTCCGTACTCCGAGCAGGGTTGTAACTGCATGCATTAAAAATGGCATGGGGTCCCCACTTTAAATAACAGCCATAAAACAGATTTTGGGGGCGGAAAAACACGAATCAGAAATGCCTCATCCAATAAATCACCATCTCGCATACATTCGCACCGCACAGGAACAGAGGGAAAACAGGCTCCGTGTAACAATTCCTAAATTGCTCATATTTGGTCCTGAAAATCTTTTAAATTCCCTCCACAGCCGACGGAGAGTGTCTGGCAGTGTCCCCACCCAAACCCGGGGTGCGTTATGGCAGGGCAGAGCCTCCACGGAGCACCAGCGCTCCCAGGCTCCTTCCAACCCCAGCAAATCTGGGATCTGGGGGAACAGATGTCTTTGGGAAAAGCACCGGGTGGCCAAGTGGGAGACGGAGCTCCGCTCCCAGCTCAGCGTGCCCCACCGAGGTGGGCAACAGCCCAGGGAAATATTGGGGAGGAAACAGTGGGCAGCAAGGGGAAACAGCAGGGATGGCAAACGCCCGGGATGACTGAGGAGCTGCCACGGCAGTGCCAAGCTCCTGGAGAAGCCTTCACCAGAACCGGCGTAATTCCTCCTGCAAAGGGCCTGGCTCAGCCCCTGCAATACAGCATTTTACTGCAGTCTGCACAGCAGAAAGGGTCCAAAAAAGGAGGACACTGAGATGTGTGTTAATCAAGTGAAGAACCATCTACAAAGAAGAGGCATGGATCTGTCTTCCAGTTGAAAAGCTATAAATAGCCTTGCATACTTGCTTATCAGATTGGTTCGGCTGCAGGGATAATCTCCTGGAGAAAGCAATGGAAGCCCTGTTATGTTGGATATTTATAACCAGATGAAAGCTGAGAAAATGCACAGTCGTGTCAGCCTCGCGCTCGTGCCGCGGGATGGGGGTGCGGGATCCGGCACGGCTCCGCGGTTTAACGGAAGGTCAAGAACGGCTTAGCCTGCCCAGCTTCCCAAAAAGCCGAGATCTGATCGCTTTGAGGGGCTGGTGCTGCTGCTGAAGCCAGGCAAGGACATGGTGGGACAGTCCCAGAAGGTCATGATGGTCCCACATAATTCCTTCTTTGTCAGAAGCAAGACATGACCCTTGTCTGGACAAACGAGGTCTGGTTGGAAGCAGAGAGGACAGGGGACGGAGCAAACAACACCCCCAGTGCCTCCTAATCCCCAAATTGCCTGTCCCAGGGCCAGGGTCCCCTCACAGTCTGCTTAGAGGATCACGACCCTGACCCCAGCCCCTCAGGTCCCCTGAACTGCCGTGCCAGATTATCTGCAGAGCACCAGGACCAGCTCGGGATAACGCTGGTGGATTCCCCAGAGCCTTGGCCTGCCACGGCCTCTGCACCCAGTGCAGGTCAGGGCAGCTGCTGGAGCCACCGGAGCCTGATTCCCAAGCACTGCCGTGGGAAGGGAGCCAATTCTGGGGGATGGAGAGCAGAGCAGGGTCGTGGTTGTTCCCTGGGAGCCTCTGCAGCGCCTGTACCACACGTGGATCTGGTGGTGGATGGGTGTGCGGTGATTCCCGTCCTCCTGGGAGGTGGACACACACCGGGCACCTTGTGCCAACAAGGGAGCTGGGTTTTAGGGCAGGTTTGTGATGCTGTGGGCAGGGAGCCTTTCCCGAGGGCTCCAGGCAGTGTCCCTTGGCCTTCCTCAGCTCTGCTCAGCCCCGTCGGGCACACAATGAACATCCCAATGAACATCCCAAGGAACATCCCAAGGAACATCCCAAGGAACATCCCAATGAACATCCCAAGGAACATCCCAGTGAACATCCCAATGAGCATCCCAGTGAACATCCCAATGAGCATCCCAATGAACATCCCAGTGAACATCCCAAGGAACATCCCAGTGAACATCCCAGTGAACATCCGAAGGAACATCCCAATGAACATCCCAATGAACATCCCAGTGAACATCCCAGTGAACATCCCAAGGAACATCCCAAGGAACATCTCAGGACAGCCTTGTCTGCTGTCCACCTTGCTCCTCTCTCTCTCCTCTCTCTACTTTTAGCCCTGCTCCTCCCTCATCATCTCCGAGTTTCCTGTCACATTCAACCTTTTCTCTTCCATGTCCATCATCCCCACTACCGCACTGTATCCATCAGCTCATCCATGTGGCATCTCCTTGCTCACCACCCTTCCAGCCTCTCTTCCAGGTACTCAAGGACACTTGGGAGGCCCAGCACTGTCACCCTGTGCCAGGAATTGCTCCAAACTGCTCTTCCCAGGTGAGTGACCAGCACTTTTGGGAAGAAAGTCATCTGCACAACATTCCTAGACAGGGGCGTACTTCATTGCAGGAGCCACGGATGGATTTGGGAACCCCACCATGCCTTGCTCCAATGGCCGTAAGACAGAGAACTCCAGTGTTACTCCAGGAATAACCTGGGAATGGGGAAGAGATATTCCACCAGACCTGTCCATTTCCATAACAGAGGGACCCAGCGGGTTTTCAGCACCCCAAAAACCACCTGAACACACGCTCAGCTACCTTCCCACCACACACACACCTGCCCCAAAGTCAAGGATGCTCCCAGAAACAGGAGGAGACTTCAGGAGAACCCTCTGCCACCTCCTCCTTCTCCCTCCCAGAGGTTTCTTTGACCCTGCCACCTCCACAGCCACCTCCCCAGGGGACATGAGCGCGGAAGGCAGCAGGTACAGGAGAGAAGATGTTATGTGCACAGCCAGAGCCAAATCCAAGGAAGCGACGGGAGCTGGCCGGAGCAGACAGCTGGGGGGGTGGGCTGCAGCCAGGCGGGGCAGCACAGGGGCAGCACGAGCAGCACGACCGCGGGGAAGCCGCGCCGGGCGGGGGAAGCGGCTCTCCCGCAGTGACAGCGCAGACACCTCCAGGGGCTCTCAGGGAAAGCTGGGCCCCACGGGAGGTGCCCTGGGGGCCGCGGTGACAGCAGGACACGTCACTCTGGGGTTTGCCACCATCACCACCACCACGCTCGCTGAGCCTGCACTGCACGGATCTGCTCAGCCCAGCCTGTGCCACTAAAGCTGCTCTGCCCTCTGCCCCAGGAAACTCCCACAGCTCCAACCCCAATCACACATGGGGAGCTCCAGCACACCCCAGGCCCCCTGAGGCGGGGACAGGCACCCACGGGACCCCTGACTGCGGACACGAGCTCCCCGTGGGCTGGGACACAGCCCCTCTGCTCGTCCCTGTGCTGCCATCTCGGACCACCCTGTCGGGGCCCCTCTCTGCGTCATTCCAAGCCTACCTGTCCCTGCCACACCCACCTGTCCCCTGCCCCACCCACCTGCCCTCTGCCACACCCCCCTGCCTCACGCCCCACCCACCC
>VZRO01003480.1:213722-234472 GCA_013397915.1 Daphoenositta chrysoptera
CCTGTGCCCCTTCCAGCCCTGCTGCCCTTCCCTGTGCCCCTTCCAGCCCTGCTGGGTTTCCTGTGCCCCTCCCAGCCCTGCTGCCCTTCCCTCTGCCCCTTCCAGCCCTGCTGGGTTTCCTGTGCCCCTCCCAGCCCTGCTGCTCTTCCCTGTGCCCCTTCCAGCCCTGCTGCCCTTCCCTCTGCTCCTTCCATCTCTGCCCCAGTCTTCCAGCCACAGGGAAGGCAGGCCCAAACCCACAGCTCCAGTTTTGGGGCTCGTCTGGCAGTAGCAGGAATTTGTTTTGGTGAGGAATTTTCGTGGGCTGTCCCCGACCTGCCTGGTCCTGGCTGCACATCCCAAACCCCCCAACACCAATCCCTGCCTTTGCTGATTCCCTCTGCCATGAGGGCACGTTAGGAAAAATTGTATTGGGAGAAATTTCTTCACGGAAAGGGTGGTCAGGCAATGGAAGGAGGGTGGGGGAATCACCATCCCTGGAGGTGTTCAAGGAACGACTGGAGGTGGCACTCAGTGCTCTGGGCTGGGGGACAGCAAAGCTTGATGACCTGGGAGGTCTTTTCCAACCTAAATGGTTCCGTGCAGATTCCCACTCATGGATGCTGGATGGGGCTAAGGGGACCCCACACTCCTCTGCCCCTCTGCTCCCTCCTGCCTCTTCCTTCCCTCATCCAAACATCTCCAGATCCCATCAGGACCTGCACCAGGCGGATTCTCCTTGCTAAACCCAGGGAAAACAAACTCAGCCCGAGCGAGAGCAGTGCCAGGAGGGGAGAGGAATTTGGGATGTCACCGTGTCCCCACAAACCCACGGCATCACCCCCTGTGCAGAGGGCAGGGACCGAGCAGCAGGAGGAATTCCATTGTTCACAAAGGAAACCATAAAATCCGCCCCGGGCACCCTCTTCCTGCTGGCAGGGACGGAGAGGAGCCACCCTGCTCCCCCTCCCTGAGCACAGTGGGGAAAATCCAGCCCTTGTTAACCGGCTCGCTGCTGATCCCAAAGCGGGATCCGCGGCTCCCGGGCTCCTCTGGCAGCTTCCAAAGGCTCCTGCGCCTCCCCACACGCCAGAAGCCTCCTCTCAGGCAGCTGCCAAAGGAGCTGCTTCCCCAACAGCCGCCACAATGCAGCAACTCACAGGGCCGGGAGTGAAAGGCAATGTCAGAGCCAGCGCCCGGAATATCAAAATAAGTGACAAGGGAGCCATTGTGGCGCCGGAGTTACTCAACTTCACATGGATTCATGGACCCTTCTCCTTCACAAACCAACCTGGAGCGCTGCGACATCCCTGGATGCGGACAGAAAGAAAGATAAGCCCAGGGACCGTGCTCTGAACGACCCAGAGCCAGCTTTCCGTGGGTGGAGGCTTGGGAATAATTTGCTTTGCCTGGAGAGGAGCAAGGCTCCAGTGCAGCGCAGCACAGCCTTTGGAGCGGGAGGCTGAGGGGAATATTATGTCCATGGAAACCAGGGCAAGCCCCGAGGAAAGCTGGAGCTGAATTGCCAAAACCACCCAGGGCACCGCTCGAGCTCCAGGAAACAGGACACGGGCTCAGCTCGTCCCTGAGCCGACCATTTCACAGCTCGTCTGGGCCACCCGCGCTTCTGCTGCTGTGCTGGGGCGAGGATGGAGCCGAGAGAAGCTCTTCCCGTCCTTCTCCATGGGCCCCCAGCAGCACATTGTGCAGCCACTGCACGGATTTTTGGAGGAGAAGCCCCCCAAGAGCCCTCCCTGCTCCTACTGCACCCACCCTGCAGGTGATGGGAAGAGCTCAGGGCGTTTCCTGGCACACAGCACCCTGAGGGACAGGGACAAGGCAAGCACTGCCCTGGTTTGGTGTCACCTCCGGGCACCTACAGTTCCTCTCTGCTCCTCCCCTTGGTGGCCTGGGGGTCCTGCCTGCCCGGGGGCCCCTCCCTGCCCTGCCAGAGCATCTCCAGGTGTTCAGGTGGTCAAGCAGACCCAGCTGCATTCCCAGGATTGCTCCCTGTTTGCACAACATGAAGGAACTTATGGGAAGAGCCGGTGCCGAGCACGGGATCAGGTCCCAGGGGCTGGACAAGGGAGGGAGATGGATGGATCCACCTCTAAGCAAAGGTGTGGCCTGTGTACACCTGTGACACCCATCCTTTATTCAAAACACTCGTTCAGGCCGTCCCAAAATTTCGTCCCTGAAGGTGAAGTCTCCCAAAGAACCCCGACAGCTCTGGGCAGGGGCACCAGCACAGTTAAAGGCCCAGCTCTGTCACCTGCCAGCCTGGCTTTACTGGGGCACCTCCAGCACAGCCACGGGGGTCCCACAGGGCACAGCGGCCGCGGGGTGACACCTCTGGTCCGTGATGCTCACGGGGCCTCGTGTGGCGGCTGTGTCTGCCCACAAATCCCCGTGTCCACCCCCAGTGCCCGACAACCCCTCAGCTCTGTCACTGCTGACAAACCAGAGAAGGAGCCCACAGCCAGAAGAACGACAGGCAGGAATCCATGGAATCCCAAGCCCAGGTATTATCCCAAAAAGCACCCGCTCCCCCTCCTAAGTGGCTGCTCAGCTGACAATTAGCGAGTGCTGACCTTGCAGTCAGCAGAGCCGGGCTCCAAGTCCTGCCGAAATAATGATAGCAGAGCAGCCAGCCTCAAATGGACATCAGCTCCCGAGGCACTATTTAATGAATAAATCCAGGGAAAATGCGGGCTGACTCCACATAGGTGCCCTGAAGCCTCCTGAAATTTGCATGATGCTCAAAGAAGCCGCCAAAGCCCGGTGCCAACCTGCCTGGTCAGATCGAATTTATCTAACTCAGAGCAAGATCTAACGCAATTAGAAACCCATTTAGGCAGCCTGGGGACAGAGCCTGCCTAACCCTCAGCCTATCCCAGCTCTGAGCCCATCCAGGAGGTGCCATTTGGCTTTTCTTTGGGTGAAATGAAGATGGGCAAGGAAAGTGTGGAAATAAATCATCGGAAGGGCGAACGGTAAAATCGAAAGGGGTCATAATCTTTATGGAATGATGTCTAAATTGGCCTGGCCGTGGAATGTCTGTCACCATCCCACTGATAATGGAGCTGTTCTGGAGATGGTTGGTGTGGAGTGGAAATTGCCCTGGCCGCAGCAGGAGGTCTCATAATCACGTTAAAACCATCTGAAGATCCCAGGGAGAAAAAGCTTCCGGGACTGGGAGCCACACTTGAATAAAACCCTCGAGGAATCCAACAGCTGCGGAGTGGGAAAATGATGCTGGGAAAATAATGAGCCAATCTGGCTCCCAGTTGCACCCAGTGGGGCTGACAGGGAGTGTGAAGGCTCTGGGGAGAGCAGGGAGTCCGAAGCTGTAGGCTCAGGACTCTATTAAAAAAAACTGGAGATAACCAGGAATGCTTCCATGGAAGCCTTTCCACAGAAAACCTGTCAATTTGTTGAAATCAGATCATTATTCAAGCGAGCTCCTTGTTTCAGGGTTGGGGCAGGGGGGGAGATCTTTGCTGACACGTGAAAATGAAAAAATGATGCTCTTGCAAAGGTACCTTTCACTTCAGGACTCCAGCCAAGTATTAATTACGGAGCTCAACCCAAAAAGGTCAGTCAGAAGCATGCCTTTAGAAATTACTAGAAAAAATATATATTTATATATAATATATATTCTGATTGACTTGGGAAATAGGGGGAAAAACTGTCAATTCTTCCTGATTTGCTTTCAAATTGAAAATTTTCCTCTGAGGGCAAACCTGTTTTGCAACCAGCTCCATTTCCACAGGCACAGGGCAGCAGCTTTTCCTGTTTGCCCAAGGAATCGTGCCTGTTGCCAAGGTCTGGGCACCCACACGCTGGGCAGAGCCCTCACTTTAGTGGTCTGCACCTCCTGATGAATGGAGATACCAGGTGAGACAAACCTTCCTTTGGAGACAGCAAACAGGTAGGACAAGTCACAGCAAGGCTTCCTAGGGCCACTTATCTTGCCTGCACTGCTCCAATTCCCACTCCCACCATCACAGGACCCCTGGGATGGATGAGCCCCTCAAATCCCAGGATTGCTGTCACATCCTTGGCCAAACCAGATCATGGCTCCAGATAAATTTCCTGCACATTAGCAAAGGTTTCTGAGCTCTCTGGGCAGGAGACCAGAGATATCCCTAATAAATATCCCCTAATAAACTGTGATCCACTTGAAATCCGTGGAAAAAAAAAACCCACCCAGGCTCCGCCAGGCACTTGAAGAGCCTGGAATCACAGCACCCCAAAAGGTCTTGCCCAGCCTGAATGAAAACGAAGGGCTCTTCAAACATCTGAAACGCGGGTTTTGCTTTCCACAGGGCTCGAGTGCTTTTGATGAACGAGCAGGAGGATGAATGGATGAGTGTGAGAGGAACATCACACATCGCTCCAGCAGGACACTTCCAGCAGGATCTCAGGCCAGAGCTCAGCCAAGAGCTGCCCCCCCAAGCAGGGCCGGATCTCTGGCAGAGCCTCCCCGGCAGCTGCTCCCGAGCACCGGGGAGTTGGGAGGATGTGAAAACCAGGCCGTGTGGGAGCAACATAGCTGCAGGCTTTCAGGTTGCTCGGGCCTTTCAAGATGTCTCAAGGAGCTGAATGAGGGCACGCTGCTCCAACAGCTCCGGAGCAGGATCAGCTCCCAGGGAGAGAGGTGGGGAATCGCTGCCCTCCCCAAAGGACGGCCCCGAACTTTGATGGAACGTGCCAGGATCCCGGTGCCATGAGCAGATAGGAGATCAGAGCGCGTGTTTTGCAAGCCAGGAGGAGCTCAGAAGGATGTTTACATCCTGGGAAAGGGGCATCTTCAGGGATCTCTGGGCAGGACCCACAAGGCCTGGCTGTGAGTGCCAGAAGGGTGGAAATGATGAGGTGGTGGAGCTTTCTCCTGCTCTGCTGGCAGGTCACAGCCCACGCTCCCACCACAAACCCACCCACGCTTCCCTGCAAGCAGCTGAAGGGCTGAGGCAGTAAACAGCTTCCACCACACCGGGCATTGATGCAACACAGCCAGGAATGTTTTCTAAGGGATCTGGGGGAGTTGTTTTCTTTCTGGTCCTCTGCCTGACCTCCTCTTCCTCTAGAGAGGGTTGGGTTGGGAATCGCAGTGGGAAAAGAAGCCTTTGCTCCAGGTAGGATGTGGAAAGCAGGTTGTCAAGGGTGCAGAGACCTCCAGAAAAGTTCACAAAGTCAGGGAATAGAATCATGGAATGGTTTGAGTTGGAAGGAACCTTAATGCTCATCTCATCCCACCCCTGCCATGGGCAGGGACACCTCCCCCTGTCCCAGGCTGCTCCAGGCCCCAATGTCCAGCCTGGCCTTGGACACTGCCAGGGATCCAGGGGCAGCCACAGCTGCTCTGGGCACCCTGTGCCAGGGCCTGCCCACCCTCACAGGGAACAATTCCTTCCCAAAATCCCATCTAAACCTCTCCTCTTTTAGTTTAAAAGAGTTCCCCTTGTCCTACCACTCTCTGCCTGTGCAAAATCTCTCTCCCCCTTTTTTTTTTTGTAACTCTCCTTGAAGTACAGGGAGGGTCAAGACAAGAGACGAGGTCCATGAAGAGCCTGCTGGGGGGAAGCTGAGTGAGCCTGAGTTGCAGATCTGACTCCAGAGGTGAAGCCAAGGCTGAGCTCCATCCAGGTTGCACTGGTGACTCAGAGGTGACAAGAAAAGGGGCACCAAGATGCCAGGGGTGACCTCCTCACCCCTGTTCGATCCTCCTATGCCTCAGCCGAGCTGTCTGTGCTTTCTGGGGCACTGCAGGAAGAGCCTCTTCGGGAACAATCTCCAGTGACCATCTGGGTTTCTCCCAGGAGCAGAGCTGGGTTGTGCAATGGCAGCGTGGCTGGCCCGGGAGCACAGCTGTGCCCTGGGGATGGGCTGTGCCCAGGGCTCCTGGCAGGTGCTCGCACAGGACAGGGCTGTGTGGGGATGAGGGCGGAGGGGCACCAAGGTGATTTGGGCCTGGCACAGCGCTCAGCATTCCAAAGGATGTGCCAACCAGCAGGAGGTTTGCCAGGGCACCACCAGGGCTGAGTGCCCAACACCCCACAAACCACAGAGGCGCTCTCTGGGACCTGCCCTGGCATGGCCCCACACGGGGGGATTCACTCTGGGAGTCCCAGCTGGCCACCAGCTCAGGGGCACCAGAGCACAGCCGCCACCCCTTTGCTGCTGTCCCACAGCTCCCAGGGCTGCCCTCCCCACCCCTGACACAATTCCAGCCACTCCGTGCCCTCTGCTCCAGGCATTCCTCAGCCCTTGTTCCCTCCACAACACCCTCCCTGGCCTGTCCTACATCCCGCACCCTCTCATTACTCCAGCCTCCTTCTGTCCCATCCCAGAACATCCCAGAACATCCAGCTCCATCCTCACCCGGGAACACCCCACCCTCTACCCCCTCCAGCTGCATCCCACCCTCTGTGCTTCACCCCATCCACAGCCTCCGGATGCTCTCTGGGCTGAGGGGCCACCGAGTGCCCGGGGACACACAGGGACACACAGGGACCGTGGGGACACACAGGGACCGTGGGGACACACCCTGTCACAGCCCCGGGTTCTGCCCCAGGATTTGGGTGCCGGGTGAAGCAGCCTGCAGGGCTGGGCCCCGCTCCAGGGAACAGCACTGCAGCTGAGAGCCCGGCCGAGCGGGCAGAGCAGTGCTGGGAATATCAATCAGGGAGGCTTGGAGCGGGCGGCTGCACACACAGCCAGGGCTTTCATCCCCCAGGATCCACAGCTCGGCCGGCAGAGCCAGCCAGGGGCTCAGCCCTGCACTGGGAGGGCTCAGCATCCCTCTGTACTGGGGCCAGCACAGTCAGGGGAGAGCCAGGGCAAAGGGAGAGATCAGGAGAGAGGGTGGAGAGGAGCAGACACAGTTGTGGACGAAGAGGGAAGATTTGGGGGGCAGAAAAGGAGGAGTTCCCCAGGTCCAAGCTAGGGAAGGCCAACACCGGCTCCAAGGGCACCAGGCAGGGGAGAGGCTGAGGCTGTGAGAAGGGAGAGGAGGAGGAGGGCAGGGAGGAATGAGAAGCAGGGAGGAATGGCAGGAGGGGAACTGGGCAGTGCTGTCACCCAGCCCCATGTGGGGACCCCCAGGCTGGGTGAGCCTTCAAGGGAGAAAGGACGAGGTCCCCAGCGCTGGCGGGGCCAGGGACAGCCAGGCAGGAGGGACCCAGTGACCTCCTTGATGGGTTAGGGACAGTAAGTGCCACCATCTCCTTGCAGACACTGCCTACGCAGTTGCCACCTGCCCAAGGCTGCCCACCCCGCTGTCACCTGCTGTCACTGTGTGCACCCCACTGCCACCCTCCCCACAGCACAGCCTGTGCCCCTCTCCCTGGGGCTGTGCACCCCCTGTGCCACCTCCCGCCACTGTCCAGGCTGCTCACCCCCACTGCCACCTCCTTGGGGACAGGGCTTGTACCCTGCCCTGTGCCACCTTCTCCCAGAGGAGACTCCGGCTGCACGCCCTGCCTCCCCTATCCTGACACACGGCCTGTACATGTGTCCCTGCCACCCCTTGTCACAGAGACCGCGCTCCCCTCCGTGCCACCTCCGTGGGGTGCTGGCAGTGAGCATCCCGCTGTCACCTCCCCCGCACGGGGCGCAGGCTGGGTACACCCTGCTGTCACCTCCCCCCGCAGCACAGCCTGCGCACACCCACGCTGGCTCTGGCTGTACCACAGCCCTGCTCATCTCCCGTGGCTGAAGCTCCTCATTTTGAGGTCCCGAATACCCCAGTGCTCTCACTCCCTGCCATCAACCAAAGTCGCCAGTGCAGACGTGCCAGGAGCCACCTCACCTTCCTGCCTTGCCCGTGGTGCCCTCAGCATCCTCAGCAATGCCCCAGCACAGAGCACGACCCACTCCCCACCCCGTCCTGTGCCCCCCCAGCTCCCCCAGGCACCCCAGGGATGCTCACAAGCTGCTGCGCTTTGACACAGCCACTCTTCCCAGCAGATCCAGGGATCTGCAGCCCCTCAACGACAGCTCCCTCATTTCATCTCGGCCTGGCAGAGCCAAAACTACCCAAGCCCGGTCGATCCCAGGAGCAGGAGCTGATTCACAGCACCGAGGAACTGCTCCCAGCACAGCGTGTCTCTGAAACTGGGGAAAAGCAGGGCAGGTCCCCCATGAACCCTCAGCTCCATCTGCAGCTCCTTGCTGGATCCATTTATCAGCTCATTCCACGTGAACGACCTTGAGAAAACCCACTGACCCAGGACAGTGGGAGACTTTCCCAGACATCTGCCAGCACCTAAACCTGCAATTTATAGAGGCTCTGAGCTAAATTCTGAAACAAAACGATTTCATTTCTGTCCATTACAGCTACAATATTCCTCTCCTCCCCTCCCGCAGAGAGTAATTAATGCTGCACCGTGCTCCGAGCCCGCGGGCAGGTGCAGGAACCTCTGCTGAGCTCGCTCAAGTTCACACCACTCCAGCCGCCTTCCCGGGTGCTGGGGGGCTGTAAGGACCCGGGGCAGTCTTGGGAAAGGGTGTAGAATATCCCCTCCTGGTAAAAAAGGATGGAGCCTGGGAGCCAGGCAGAAGAAAGAGCCGCTCCCCACGCCAGCGCCTGAGTTCTCACCCCAGGTTCATCAAAGAGCTGCCGAGGACGAGGAAGGAAGGGAAACTTCTCTCAGAAAGTTCCCAAAGGGAAGCAGATAGCAGGGCTGAGCCAAGCCCCCAGACTGCCCTGCCCAGCCCTGCAGGCAGCAGTTATTGAGGTGGTTGCTGGTGTCTCCTTTCCTCCTCTGCAGCCATCGCATCTCCCCTCGGGTCCCAGCCCTGCCTGCCCAGGAGGCCCAGACACTTCCTGGATGGTTCAAGATAAAACCTTATGCTGTTAGCAAAACAAACGAGGAGGCTGTGAGAGCCAAGGCTGGCACAGGGCTCAAACCACCGAAGCCAGAACCACTGGTTTCCCCGGCTGATCTAATCTCTCCCAGAGCCAGAGCTCCTCTGCCCCGGCAGCCTGGTGCAGCCACTGGAGGCCCTGGGGAAGAGGTGAACTGGTGTGACAGGAGCAGGGATGGGTGCCCCAGATTGGAAGAAAAACCAGGAGAAACAGGAATGGGTGGCCAGGGAGGGGGTCCCTGAGATGGGATGGTTGGATGGTGGGAGGGGGTGTTGGGCTGTTCCTGCCTACCAGGATCCGTCTTTTCTCCAAACAGCTGGAGACAAGACCCTGAGCAAGCCCCACAGCATTGGCATCACCCCCATCCATCCCGCCAGGAGATCCCGTACAGGGCAGAGCCATATGCGTGGGGAGCAGGACCACCCGGCTCCAGCAAGCCTTCCTGGGAGGACGTCTCCTTCTCATCACCTCCCGGGGTGGGGGAGCACTGGGATCCGGGCGCTGCTGACATGCCAAGGCTCCATCTGCCACCGCGTGCGCCCTCATTGCAGCACTGCGGCGGGCGGGAGCCGGTGGCTGCCAGCCCGCGCTGGCGGGATTTGGGTCAGGCTAGCCAGGCACGGGGATCTGCTCCGCCACGCTCTGGCTGTGGGACGTGGGTGTGGCTCAAGAGGATGTGGGGATCAACCAGGAGAAGCTTTGAGGGAGGATGTTGGGGTGGAAGAAAGCCACGCGGGCTGGGCCGTTGCTCAGAGTGCGTCCACATCCTCACACCTACGCGCGTGTGTGTGTGTGAGTGTGAGTGTGCAGGTGTTGGGAACCCTGTCCTGGAGGAACATCCTTAGGGGGCCAGGCAGTGACTGGACGTGGGAGATGTCAACCTGGGGATGAAGGGTCAGCACCACGAGGCCTCTGGACTGACCGTGCTGGGGTGTGGTGGAGGGTTTGTGGAGACGGCCGGCCCACGTGAGCATCGCTTCTGGCCTCCGCAGGGCCTGAGTGCTCCAGTGGCCAAGGACATGGAAAATATGCCTGGGAAATTGCTGGGAGCGAGAGCCTCTTCAGGGGCAGCAGGGAAAATAAGGCACAACTGGTCAAAAATAGAAAACTTTATTGAAGTCAAATCCAACAGGGCAGCTGAGCTCAGCCCCACGGCAGGAGCCCAGCCTGCCGCTGACCGGGGTACAAAGAAGGGGGCAGGGGTCTCATGGGGCACAGGGGGTACAGCACGGGGGGGAGTAGGTGGTCCTCACCCACGGGGCCCCAGGAAGAAGGCAAAGCCACAGGCACTCGCTCCCCCTCTCCCTCCCTGGCTGGTTAAGGACAGAGGTGCCAAAGCAGAAACATGGTGCAAGCTCCTAAGTGGCCAGACAGCCTGAGAAAGAGGGTCCTGCAAGCTCCGCGCTCAGCCCGCAACTTCGTGACTCAGCTCCAAGCTCCAGTGCACACCAGCGAGCAGCCAAGACCTGCCTCCGCCCTGCCCCGCACGCAGAGAACCCCCCGGCGACACCAAGAGCAGTGACCCGACCGCAGCAGAGACCCCAGTGCCCCTCTCCCCCGGCCCCCAGCACAGCCCCAGCCCCACCACACGGACGGGCCATTCCCGTGCCACCAGGATCTGCTGCCCCTCTCCCGCAGAGCCACAGCTCCTGGCCCGGCTCTCGCACTAAGGGAAACCCGGATTTCACCGCACTGGCTGTGGCAGAGGGCCCGAGCCTGGGGGAAGCCAGAGCCTGAGCCTGGGAAAAAGGCAGAGCTTTGCTCCTCCACCCAGCCCCACCTGCCCGGGCAGCCGCAGCGGGCGCAGAGCTCCCTTTGAGGCGCCCTGGCGCACCAGCAGAGCTGGGCTGGCAACAGCAAGGCCAGAGCCTTCCCAACTGCTCCCTGGAGCAGGGCAGGGCTGGAACCCAGCTGTGGCAGGAGCAGGACCAGTCCCTCCTCCCCATGAGCCAGCCCAAGCAGAGGGAGGGATGGGAGGGTGGGCATCGCCCTCCTCAGTGCTCTTAGAGCGGTCCCCAAAGGGGACGCAGGCGGGTGGCATTCCCTGCCCGGAGCCCCACATGCAGAGCCACACGCATGCAGCGCCCTTCGCGTCACCGTCACCCAGGCAGCGCCACCAGGACCCAGCCCCGGGCGCTCTGACAAGGGCTCGGACAGTTGTTGGCCTCCCCCACACCGTCCCCATCCCCTCCCTGCACCACGCCCAGGCTCTGTGGCTCGGCTCCGGGGTAGTCGAACGCCAGCCCCCCCAGGCCACACATGCAGGGCTGGGGGCCAGTCCACGCTCACTCCCACACCTCTGTCCAGATGGCTCCCCGGTGCAGCGGGGGCGCCGCTGCCGGCCTCAGGATGAGCTCTCCTACCTGCTTGTTGGTGTATTTCTGGGGGTTGGTGCGGTAGCTGTAGTCCGAGTACTGCTCAGAGCCCGTCGAGTTGTTGTCCCCAGTGCCAACAAAGGTGTTGGTGGCCGGCAGGTCCTGCACCACTTGGTGCTTCTTGGAGGCGGAGGGTGACTGAGGCTGCAGCTGGATGGAGGGCAGCGGTGAGTTGGAGCGGTAGTGGCGGCCCAGGTCCGGGCTGCCCGGAGGGTAGTTCAGGGGCAGGTGGATCCGGGGGCTGTCGCTGACAGAGTCGTTCATGAGGTTGAACTTGAGCGATTTCTGCAGCCCCGTCTCCTCCTCATCCTCCGTGGGCTTAGGCGGCTTGGGAGACTTGCTCTTCTTCACCTTGCTCTTGCTCTTCCCGCTCTTGCTGGCCTGCTTGGGCGCATACAGGTCCTTGGTCTCCTTCTTGCCCGCCTGGTAGCCGCTCTTGGCCTCGCGCTGCCGGCAGTAGCGCACCAGGACCACCAGCACGATGACCAGGGTGACGGCCACGATGCCGGCGATGACCCCGAAGAGGATGTTGCTCCGCTGCTTGCTGCGCTCGTACTCGGGGTCGCCGGCGATGTCGATGTCCAGCGGGGTGTCCAGGCTGTGCCCCACCAGCGTGTCCAGCAGCGTGCGGTTGGCCAGCGTCTCGTTGACGTAGAAGTGCACCAGGGCCGTGCCGTGCCGCGAGGGCTTGCCCTTGTCGTTGACGCGCACAACCAGGCGGTGCAGGCCGTGGTGCTTGCGCAGGATCTCCTTCTCCAGGGTGATATCTCCGCTCTGCGGGGAGATCTGGAAGAGCTCAAAGGGGTTGCCTCCTGTGATGCTGTAGATCAGCTCAGCGTTGATGCCTGAGTCGATGTCCTCCGCCTTGACCTTGCTCACCTGCTGGCCGGGGCTGGTGTGGGGCAGGATGTGCTTGTAGGTGGCGTTGGAGGGGGAAGTGATGAAGGGGGCATTGTCATTCTCATCCAAGACGTTGATGGTCACACCCACGTAGGCAGACCTGGGGGGATCCCCACCATCCACCGCCTTGAGTCGGAAGGTGTAGGTGCTCTGCTGCTCCCGGTCAAAAGAGATGCTGGAGAGGATGGTGCCAGTGCCATTTTGGATGACAAAATCCCCGTTGTCTTGCTCCACCGACAGCTGGATCCGGGCATTTTCTCCTTTGTCAGCATCGATGACCGTCACCATGCCCACAGGGCTTAGGGGCGGCATGTTCTCCATCACCGAGAAGTTGTAGCCGCTCAGCATGAACTTGGGGTCATTGTCATTCCTGTCCATGACGTTGATGGCCACAGATGCTGTGCCCTGCTTGCTGGGGCTGCCCTTATCTTCTGCCACCACCAAGAACTCATAGCGTTCCCGCTGCTCTCGGTCCAGCACCGCCTTCACCCGGATCTCCCCGGAGTCAGGGTCAATGGTGAAGGAGCCCTTGGAGGCAGGGTCCGTCACCAGGGAATAAACCAGCTTGGCGTTGGAGCCGCTGTCGGCGTCAGTGGCACTCACCTCCATCACCAGGTCATCGGGCTCGTTGTTCTCGGGGAAGGCCACCTCGGTGAAGCTTTGGCTGAAGACAGGGGCGTTGTCATTGACATCCATCACCTGCACCTTCAAGGAGTTGGTGCTGGAGAGGGGCGGGTTCCCCGAGTCCACGGCCACAATCTCAATCGTGTACTCCTTCACCGACTCGTAGTCCAGCGGCGTGGTGGTCTGCAGGAAGTATTTCTTCTTGCTGTCACTCCCCGTTTCACTGGCCTGGCGCAGCTGGAACGGGACGTCACCGGCCACCACACAGGTCACCACAGCATTTTCACCCTCATCTCGGTCGGACACCTGCACCAGAGCCACTGCTGTCTCTACTGGCACGTCCTCCGAGATGTTGGCCATGCCATCCTGGTGGGTGACCAACCCTATGCCCCGGATCTCTATGGAGGGCGCGTTGTCGTTCATGTCCTTGATGGTGACCACCACCTGCGTGCGGGCGCTCTTGGGGTTGGCGCCCTTGTCCTTGGCCATGACGGAGAACTTGAGGGTGCCGATGTCCTCGCGGTCGATGGGGCCCTGCACGGTGATGAGCCCCGTGGCGCGGTCCAGGCGCAGCAGCCGCCGCACCATGTCCGAGGCCTGGTGGAAGGAGTAGTCGATCTCGGCGTTGGCGCCCTGGTCCGAGTCGTTGGCTTTCACCTGGGGGACAGAGGGACAAGCGGTGAGCAGGACGAGGGCACGGCAGAGTGAGCCCCTCCGCAAACTGCCGCGGCCTTCCCTGGGGACAGCCGGGGGGAAAAACCAGGATTTCCTCTTCTGGGGCCAAGGACTGTGGGGCAAAGAGCCTGGGACCGGCAGAGCAGCTGGGAGCCGCCCTCGGGCACAGAGGCTTTGCCTCGCTCTACCGGAGAAACCGGCTGGGCCGGTTGGCTGCGCTCCCCTCCCGGCCGGCTCTGGCACGCAGGGAATCCTCCGGAACCATGGAACCGTGCTGCTGAGACCCAGCCAGCAGCAGGGAGGGACAGCTCCAGCTGTGCCCCCGAGGAGGGGCTGGAGCAGCTGCCTGGCTCAGGTGAGGGCGAGGAGGGAGGCAACGGTGTGCGGAGCTGCAGCAGCTCCATCGCGGCATCCGGGGGTGCAGCCAAGCAGGGATTGGGGCTGCCTAAGCCCTGCACAGCCCCGTCCATCCCTGCCCGCCCGCCAGGAGCCCTGCATCCCATAAACCTGCCTCTACGCCTATTATTTGCTTTCTAAAGAAGATGAGGTTTGTCTAACATTTGCCTCCCTAATCGGCTCTCTGAGCAGCCTCTTCTCTGCACCATTTGCTGCTCCACCGTTATCTTGCTCAGCAGATTTGGATGGAGAACGAAAGTTGTTAAATGTAAATTCCACCTTTTACCTCCACTCACAAAACAGGCGGAAGTCATTTTCCCCCTGAAAGATAAAAGCTGAGCAATGGCAGCAGCGGCATCTCAGCCCATTCTCCTCCCGGCCATGCAGCTCCCTTATCTGCTTCCAACTCCCATTCTCTTAACAGTGAAAAATGAATTCTTAAAAAATTCACATCAGAATTAGCAGGCAGATGAGAGCTGGCCGCGCTCCGCTTATTAAGATGGCAGCTGCAGATAAACAGATGTCGACTACTATCATCTCAATGCCCCCTCCAAGCCAAATCCACCAAGATCCAGCCCTGTGGGCTCTCCAGGCCAGTTTGCAGTGCTGCCCGACACGGGGCAGAGCCCCGGCTCCCTGCAGACAGCAGGGCACCCCCGGAGCCACGGCCAGCCCGCACACGGGCAGCAGGGATGCTCCCTGTCCCCACCTCCTGAGTTTCCATGGAGAGGCCAAGGGAATGCAACTTATGAAAGGGTCTGTGTCTTGTCTGCGGGCAGCTCTGAGACCGCGCTGGCCCCAAGCCAGACTCCCGGTGGCCCTCAGGTCCCAGCCCTCCCAGTAACCCAGAGCCCTGCTCCCTGCAGCCCTGCTGCTGCCCCTCAGCCGTGTCCTGCAGCCCCGCTCCGGCCGTGCCTTCCTGCGCATCCTCTCCAACCTCGCTTGAGCAGATGTGACACCCCAGGGACCTGCCTGCCCGCTGGCCCTGGGTGACACTGTGGGCTCCTCCATCCACCCCTCCCTCCTCCCTGGAGGAACCACAGCCGTGTCGATGCTCCTGGGCTGTCCCTGCAGCCAGGCAGGAGGGGAACTGGTGAGGAGAAGAGTCTCCCGCACTCACCTGGAGGACAGAGTGCCCCACGGGGCTGTTTTCGGAGAGCTCTGCCTCGTACAGGGCCTTCTCGAACTTGGGCGCGTTGTCGTTCATGTCCAGGATGGTGATGCGGAGCAGGGCACTGCTCGCCCGCGGGGGGTTCCCCCCGTCCTGCACCTTGATGGTCAGATCGTAGGAGTCCCACTGCTCCCGGTCCAGGTTCCCCATGACGATCAGCTGCGGCTGCTTCTCGTCCTGGTCCTCGGCCACCTGCAGCCCAAAGAGCTCCTGCGCCTCCGGACCAGCCATCAGCTCGTAGGAGGCAACGCCGTTGGGGCCCGAGTCCCGGTCCATGGCCAGGGGGATGGGGAAGAGCGTCCCAATGTTGGTGTTTTCAGGGATGGAGAGGGTGAGGACGGGCGAGGCGAAGTTGGGGGTGTTGTCATTGATATCGAGCACCTCGATCTGCCCCTCGAGCAGGCGCGGGCTGCTGTTGGCGTTCAGGTTGGTGATGGACACCTCGAACTCCAGGAAGCAGGGCTCTCCGGGCAGGAGGTGCTGGCACTCCCGCAGGTTCTCCCGGTCGATGGAGGTCTCTGTGGTGTAGATGTCCCCAGTCTTGCCATCCACACGGAGGTACGGGGCCCCCACTTCCAGCTTGTAGAGGTGCCCCATGTCCGGTAAGCCGTAGTCGGAGGCCAGGCTCCCTATGAGGCTGTTGGGGGGTTGCTCCTCCTGCACTTTGTAGACCGCACGTGTCCCCGAGGCCAGGGCAGGGAGCTGGCACAGGAGCCACAGGCCCAGGCAGGACGCCAGCGGGTTCATCCTGCACTGCAGGGGAGCTGGAGGAGACACAGACACCGGAGGTTAGGGACCAGCCCGCTTCCCTGGCTCGTCCCACTGCGCCATGTGGGGCTGCACATGCTCCTGGCACGGCTCCCGAAGGGAAGGGGCTGCTGGGCTGGCCCAGCCGAGGGCTCCTGGCAGCCTCCGGTGCCCCGAAGGACCCGTCCCGGCTTGCAAAGTTCCTGCAACGCCCTGCTGGAGTGAGTAACCCTGTCATTGAAACCTCAGCCCTGTCACTTGCAGGAAGCCACTCCTGCCACTGTCCACCCTCTTCGTCACCACACCAACTGTAATTAGACCCAACGAGGCACACTAACAGGGTGGACTGCAGGCAGCCTGCTGCCAACAACCCGATGGGAGCCGGCCAGGCTCCGAGACAGCTTCTCACCACCCAAACACAGGAGCATTGTGTGCCACCAGTGCAGGGGCACTGCCTGCCATGCACGGCAGGGACACACAGGCACTGCACGCAGCTGCCAGCACTGCAGGAACGGGAGAACCAAACGGGGAGCTCTGCCTGCTCGGAGGGGATGTGGGGCTGACACCCACCCAGCACTGCGGGGGTGTGGGGCTGACACCCCTCTGGCACCGCAGGGACATGGGACACAGAAGGGATACGGGACTGACGCCCATCTGGCACCGCAGGGACACGGGACACTGAAGGGATACGGGACTGACGCCCACCCAGAGACACAGGGCACTGCAGGGATGCCACCCACGCAGGGATGGAGGGCCGTGGATCACTGCAGGGATGCAGGGCTGCCGAGCACCCAGCACTGCAGGGACACGGGGCACTGCCAGCACACAGCTCCCTCCCGTCCATCACTGCCTGCACTGCAGGGACAGCAGCAGCCATCACTTTGGGGACACAGGACACTGCAGGAACGCAGGACTGCCGCCCGCCCAGCACTGCAGGAACACGGGGCACCCCAGGGATGTCGCCCGTCCAGCACCGCAGGGCAGCAGGGCACTGCAGGAACTGCACCCTCCACCACTGCAGGGCCATGGGGCGCTGCGGGGATGCAGGGCTGCCGCCCCTCCACCACTGCAGGGCCATGGGGCGCTGCGGGGATGCAGGGCTGCCGCCCCTCCAGCACTGCAGGGCCGTGGGGCACCGCTGTGGCAGGGACAGAGCAGCACTGCCCTCGCTGCACTGCCAGCGCAGTGGCACTGCCAGCCTCGCACTGCGAGGTACAGAGGCACCACCCACCCGGCACTGCAGGGATGCAGGGGCCCTGTGCCTCATCCCTCCTGCGGAGCACTGCCGCCCCCGGTGCCCCCGGCAGCCAGAGGGACACCGGGTGGCCGCCCAGGCTGCGCTGCAGTGCAGGAGCCCCCCGGGCAGCCCCCGGCAGTGCCCAGCCCCGGCGCACTGCATCGGCAGCACAGCATCCCCCTCGCTGCACAGTCACTAGGCAACCCCACACCCTGTGCCAGCAGCTCCTGTTCCCTTCCTCACTGCAGACGCACTGTTCCTTCCATTCCCTCCCACTCCAGTCTGGGACATGGCACGCACTGGGTGCCCACCCCGTGCCGCTGCCCACCCCGCTGCTGCAGCGGCGGTGCCGGGAGCGCTGCCCCCCTGCATTGCAGAGACACCCCTGCACTGCTGCACCCCTGCACCGCTGCCCCCGCCACTGGCACCTCCTCCCCGTGCCCACACACCGCCCAGGCCGTGCCAGGCGCACCGCCAGCCCCACAGACTGTCCCCTCCTGTGCCAAGCCACATGCCCTGCCGCCAAGCCCCTGATCGCTGCTGTGCTTGGGCACCAGCTTTCCTGTTCCCTGGTTTCCGTTCTGGGAATGCATTTTCCTCCTCCAGGGTCCAGGAGCACCCACACAGCTTCTGCTGAGCCGTGAGCGTAAAGGGGTTCAACACAGCTCACTGGCACCCAAAAACCCAGGGACTGGGTGCCCCAAAATTAACACCCACAAACATCCGCCAAGGCCTCACAGCATCACCCTCCTCTCGCCGCTCCCATCGCTCCCTCTGTCCATACTCTACACCCAAGGATAAGCAAACACTCCATGGGCAAGCGCTCCATCAGCATCCCCCTCCTCCACAGCATCACCTCCCCACAGCAAGTGCCCAGCTCCTGGTTAGCCTGGCGTTGTATGGATCATCAGCAAGTGGAGCACCCTGCACTGTCCTCCTCGGTAATTCCCACAAGCCAACAGCTCCCGGTCCCTCCACCTCTCTGCTTTCCCATGGACGTGGGGACATGGAAGAGATGAGCTGTGCCTCTGCAGTGAAAATACATCTTGGTGTCTGGAGAGGAAACTGCGGCCCTGAAGCCCAGCTGGCCTCTGCTCCCTTGTCCTGCCACTTCCTCTGTGCAGAGCAGAGCCGTTCCCAGCTGGCTGAGGCCGTGCAGAGCTGCCCACACGGGCGCTGGGATGTGTGCTTCCAGGAGAAGGGATGAGGAGAGCAAGACTTCTTCCATCCCTGGACCAGGCTGAGGATGGAGGAGGTCAGGAGGCGAGCAGAAACACAACAGATCTCTGCATCAACACAGGTGGTGTGTGCGCACACGCGCGTGTGTCTGCGCTGGGTGTGCGCTGTGAGCATTCCGGGGCTGTGCACCCGCCTGGAGCACGGCCGTGTGTCCGTAGGAAAGGGCACACCACACCTGTGCCCTGGCAGGGTGTGCAGCTGTGTCACACACACACACCTGTGCCCTGGCGGGGTGTCCAGCTGTGTCACATCTGTGCCCTGGCGGGGTGTCCAGCTGTGTCACACACACCACACCTGTGCCCTGGCAGGGTGTCCAGCTGTGTCACATCTGTGCCCTGGCAGGGTGTCCAGCTGTGTCACACACCACACCTGTGCCCTGGCAGGGTGTCCAGCTGTGTCACACACACACATCTGTGCCCTGGCAGGGTGTCCAGCTGTGTCACATGCCTGTACACAGGGTGAGGAGCACATCCCTGCCCGCTCCGGGCCCGTGCCCCAGGTGTGAGCTGGAGCTCCCGCACGTGTGCGTGCCCCACACAACGCGTGTGCCCGCGTGTGCGCATGCCCCCGGCGCCGCCGCCTGTGCCTGTGTGTGATGTCACCCGTGCGGGGGCACTGGCACCTGGGTCACACTCGTGTCTGCCACACCCCCGGGGTGCGCTCACACCAGACCCCCCACATCCACCGGTGAACCTTCCCCGAGCTCCATCACTGCTGTGCTGGGAATGGCTGTGGGTGAGGACAGGCAAGACGGGCAGCTCCAGCTGTTGGGAAGGGGCTCCCAGAGGACGCCCGGGCTGGGAGAGGCGCCGTGCCCGCTGCTGGGCTGTTTGCGATGGGCTGTTTGCACTGGGCTGGGCCCTGCTGCTGGTGACGTAGCCACGTCCTGACTAAGCTCTGGTGCGAGGTGAAAGATCGCCGGGAAGGGGAAAGTCTCAAGGCAGGGCTGATGCCTCACATGGCTGAGGGAGCTGGGAGGGAAGGCCCAGCAGCTGGAAACGCCAGGAGCCTTGTGCCAGCCTGGAGGAGGAAGGGTGTCACCCAAAGGTGCCCAGCACCCCGGATTTCTGCTCCAAAAATGGGGCTGGAGTCTGAACCCAAGCCCCATTCCTGCAGGTGAAGGAAGGAACCCTCCAGAGCAGGGAGGCTGGAGGAGGAGAGGGGCTGGGAGCCTGAGGGGCAGTGCTGGAAGGCACCCGCGGCCCTGGGCTCGGCAGGATAAGGAATCAGCAGGGTCAGGAATCCTGCTCGGCACCCAGGGGTGCGAATGACACAGCGCGGACGTGAGAGCCCAGAGCTGGGCGTGAGGAGGAGGAGGAGGAAGAGGAGGAGGAAGCCTCCACAAGCACGTCTGTGCAGGAGACACAGGCTTCCCAGGGGCCAGTCCAAGGCACCAGGCTATTTTCCCATGGGATCTAAGGACCATCCCACACTTTCTTCTCCGGTGCCAGGCACCTTTTTCCAACCTGCTGGCAGAGCACAGAGCACTTAAAAATAAAAACCCCTCCCAAAACAACTATTCCTCCGCACACACAATTCTCCCTACGGGGAGAGTGTGAGAGAGACTGAACCACATGAGAGAGGCGTTAGTCACGCTGCTTAATGCATGACTGGGAAGCTCTCGGAGGACAGTGGCATGCAAAATCCGACAGAATTCAGCCATCCCCACCAAAAAAAAACAAGCCTTAATGAGAGAGAGGTTATAAAGCGCCGCGAATTTAAGCAACTGCTTGAACAAGCCTGTGCTCCCTGTGATTCCCACAGCCTCCTGGCCCCGTTCCACGGGAGGCAGCACCGCTTCGGGAATGGGCACCAAAGTCCAGCCTCTCCTCGCTCCCAACGGCTGATGGCGTGGCTCGGAGCCACGGCTTACAAGTCTGTCCAAACCCTGCACTGAGCACACAAGTGCTAATCCCCCCCACGCTCCCCCCAGCCCTGCTCCGGCACTCGGAGCTGGAACAACACCCCCCAAACAGCTCATCCCAGCTCCGCTCGGCGATCAGGGATCGCGTTAGCCGAGAAAACGGCCGCCGATGGTCAGCGCTGCGCCGAAGGCACGGATGGGCTGAATCCTGGGTATTCCGTAGCGCGTCCCAGGATTTGCTCCAGCTCCGGCTGCCACTGCGGCTGCTCGGCGTTTCTGCAGGCTGGGCCCGAGCGCCCCGAGCCAGAGCACCCCGCGAGGAGGAACCCCACTGGCTTGGCAACAGCGTCACCCCAAAAGCGTCCCTGAGGAGCTGGGCAGCGATGAAAAGCCGGCAAAGCCCAGAGCCCTCCCTCCTCTTGCTGCCTTCTCCACATCCCTTCCAACTCTGGCAGGCAGCGAGGCAGAGACCTGTCAGAGCCTCCCCGGAGTGGCAGCCCCCACCCTCCCCCCCGCGGGTCCCCCACAGCCACCCCGGGCTCCTGTCCCCTCCCGCCACCGTCCCACCCTCCACCCCGGCTGGAGACGGGCCCAGGGGGACGACAGAAATGTCGCGGGCCTGAAAGACCCCGGCAGGGCCGCTGGGAGCTGGGCACAGCGGGAGCGGCTCT
>VZRO01003481.1:0-17647 GCA_013397915.1 Daphoenositta chrysoptera
CCCCCCCTCCCCCCCGCCCAGGGAAGGTTTGGCCAAGATGCTAACTTTGGCTACAGGGACAGGACCCTAATCACGGTTCCAGGGTCTGACTAACTGAAAAAATGGGACTTAGAACTTCAAATGACAGTGCAATACTTTCTGCCTGGGAAAAAATCTTAGCTGTTATGGAGGCTAAGATCTCTGAGGACTCTCTAACTGCCTTGTTACGTTGGGCGGCAGGACACAGGTTCTCAGTGGACCCAGACACTGTGTTCACTCCAGAAACTGGCAGCAGCTGGGACATAGGTTGTTTTGTGAGACCACCAAGGGGAATAAGGGCGTAAGGAGTTTCCTCAGCACCTGGAGTGCTTTAATTGACATACTATGGCAGTTTCATGCGGGCGGAAGTGAAACACTAGCTTTAGAGGATTCTGAAGGTGACGAAATTTCCGAGAGTGCTGAGATATCGGCCAGCGGACAGTCTGAGGGTGACATAGCTGGGGTGTCTCTGGTGCCGGAATTGGCAGGAGTCACACTGATGGTTCAGGGGTCCTTACTACGAGACTATGTGCCCCCTAGATATCCTTCTCCATATGACTTTGGTATGCTGAAATATCCCTTGCCTGCAAAACAGCTTGCAAAACTGACTGAGCAACACAAAGAGCTGGAGCACCCTCCACCCTTTGCTCCAGCGGCTCCTACTCCCTCCATGCCAATGCCCTTTCCTGGTGTGGAAGGACCTGTGGATCCTACAGCCCCTCCATTACTGCAGCCAGGCACAGCGGCCGGCACCATGGCGGCGCCCGCTCCACCGCCGCCTGACCCTCCTCAGCCGGCCCCAGTGGTGCCATTCGGAATGCCCGTGCCATTTCCATCACAGCCATATGCTGCCGTCGGTGTGGTGGGGTGGCCATACGCCCCCGCGGCGTTTGGATTTTTCCAGCCACGGCAGAATATTCTCCTGTGCAAGTGCAGATGCCTGCATCCGGGCACCTTTCTATGCGAACACAGATGTCGTGTTCGATGGTCACGGGTCTGATCCCAGCGATGAAAGAGTTCTTCTGGCACCTTGACGTGTTGATAGCAGATGGTACTGTACCTGTATCAGGCCTGTACCAGGGTGCGCCGGGCTGGAGGTGGGGACCTCAGCAGTGGTGGCTGCGGCGGTAGCACTGCCAGCAGCTCCCCCACGGGCTGGTACATCCACTTCCTGTGTCACTGTGTCAGCTGTTGGTCCGGCACCAGCGCCCGGCCTGCCTCCGGTGGCACTCTCGACATCTACAGCCTCTGTCATGTCAGCTGAAGGTCCGGTGCCAGCGCCCAGCCCAGCTCCAGTGGCAGTCCTGACATCCACGGATGCTGCTGCTGTGTTGCCTCCTGGCCCGGCACCTGTGCTCAGCCTGCCCCCTCACCTGCTGCAGGCGGGGATGCAGGGGATCAGAAGGCTACGGCGGGGGCTGGATGTCGGGATCGGTGCGATGATGGCCCAAGGACTGCCCTTGGACACTCCCGGATTGCAGAGTGATGGCGCAACCCAGAAACCTGAGGCGTTTCTGGGACGTGGTCAAACTGTGGTGCTCTGGAGGCAGGAGACTGGGATTTAATAGAGAGGGTAGGGATGCCTTGGGATATACTTGTGCAGGATCAGGCGGTTGCTACAACACCTCCTGAAGGTGTATTGGCTGATCAGGTACATGGTGAGATCTCACAGGGGGTTGTTCAAGCCTATCCCGTGTTCAAGGCTCTCCCTAATACGGGTCAATTTGACATGCATGATGTTGTTCCATGGAGGATAGTCCAGGATATACAATCTAAAGTAGCACAATATGGCCTTGGCTCCCCTGAAGTTATGCAACTTATTAGAGTCCTGCATACTGCTCTCTTTGCTCCATTTGATCCTGGTGGCAGCATCAACCCAGGATGAGATTTGCTTGCTCCAGTTGATCCTGGTGGTGCTATCCACCCAGGACGAGCTGCTGATGATACAGCCTCTGCTGCTCGCTGCTCTACATTCTTATGGATTGCAAGTGGCTCTGGAGAAAGTTCAGCAGCATCCTCCTTGGAAGTATTTAGTGTTCAAAATTTTGGATTGGTTATGTCCTTACTTAGGGCTAACCACAACACAACTTTCCCTGCCTTTTAATATTTTAAAGGGGGACCCCGAGTTGAATTCACCTTGGAAACTGACTCCTGAAGCGTGACGAGCACTGGAGGAGGTTCAACAGGCTGTTTCTGCTCGTCAGATTTCTTGAGTGAATTCCTTTTGATATACATTCTGCATATTACAGCAGGGACATATTAAGCCTTCTACTAGTCCCTGGAATATCCCTGTTTTCGTAATTAATAAAAAGTCAGGGAAAGTTGCAGAGGAAAGTCAGAGGTTGTTGCAGGATCTCCGGAAAGTTAACACAGTGTTCATTGCAGTCTTCAGGCGAGACGCACCTTCCTCGAGTGAAAGTCTGAGTACGGGATCTACTTACTAATAAGTAGGAAGGCCTGTGTGAGCTTATTGCTTGGGGTTGTGGGTATGCTTGTGTTTCCATAGATACTGGGGTATGGTGGCAAGATGCATTTGCCCTGACCTGTGGCACCAGCAGCGGAATAACAGGCAACCTCAAAATGATGACCAGAATGCAGATCATCAGCCGAAGGATCCTTCAAACGGTGACCAAGATGTCGGCCATCAGCCGGATGGCCCTTCCACAAGCAGAGACTGAATTTTAAGTTCCTTTTGTTATGGAGTCAGAAAGTTAAAGCCTTTAAGGTTATCTAGAACTAGTAACTGATGTAGAGGCTTTTCTATTTCGTATCAGTAAGTGATGTAGAATTGGGTTCGCTAGATGTATCACCCATGGCATTGCTGGAGAGGCTCTCTGCCCACTTTAAATCAACATCTGATTTGAGCTCTGTTCGGTAACGGGCCATTACCGAGCAGACCCCTTGTCAGTATCCGATTTAGGCTTTGTTTGGTAACTGGCCATTATCAAGCAGATCCCTTAGCTGTGTTTGTTCTCCTTGCTGCAAGGGGCCCTGCAGGGGATTACAAACACTATGTTTTTGGTCTTAAACAAAAAGGGGGAATTGTGGATGCTGATAGCTGGTTGCAGAGATATTTTCCAGCATTCTGATGGTGTCTGTGAGAAAGTCCTTGCTTTCACATGATGCTGCCTGTGTGTCATGATACTGCCTGAGAATGTTTTCAAATGCGTGTTGTAGGGTTTCACCAATCATGTTAGAGAGGTGGATGGTCAATGACCAATGGCCCTACGCCATTCAAGCGAACCAAGAGATATAAACCAGTCTGTAAAATAATAAATAATTCCATTCTTTCCTGAATGAAGTCTACGTCATTTGTCTGCTGTCCCCAGAACAACAGCGACAGTAGGGCATTCAGTGTCCATGTGATAACAGGCGTCTCTAGTTCCTGGCTCCTTGCCACGGCCTCTTCCTCTTCGGCTCTGACTCCCAGAGTGAGCTTTTGATGTTGAAGATAGGTGTGGCAACAATTTCCAGTGCTGACAAAGCAGTGTCTTCTCCATGTGTGTACTCAGGAATGTGGCACCTGCTCCCCAGGGAGTCAAGGATGGGTGGATACTCCTCCTAAACAATAGTGAAGGTACAGAGGCCTTTTAGAGGTACCACACACATGGACCCACCACGGTCAGATCTTCCACTCTACTGCCAATTGTGCCAGCAGAAGAGCTTCTCAAGCTGCAGCTATAACCCTTCTTGAAGGTTCTCACAGAAACCACACCTCTAATCCTTCCCTACCTGACTGCAGTTCTCTCCGCAGTTCTCTCTGCAGTTCTCTCTGGTGTGTACCTGGTCTTTGATTGCTACAGGCTACACTGAGTGGCTGAGCTAGGCTGGGGACAAAGGCTGGGGCTGGCCTGGCTGTGAGGTGTGCTGTGACACCTGTGATATCACAAGGGACGTGTCTGTCTTGGGATGACTTTATGATGTGTATGCCCTATCGCCACTCTATGCCCAGAAGATGAATCCTATGCCTTTCTGTGCCTTTAAAATTGGGTGTGAGAGAAAAAAGCCAGGCAAACTTTTTTCAAAGCAGTTCTGTGCTCCAAGGACACTGCTATCTTCTTGACTTTGCTGCTGCGGGGAGAAGAGCGGAGGAAAGCACCTTCCGTTTTTTTTTTTCCCCAGCTTTTGGCTCTCTTTCTCAGAAGAGAGAGAGAGACGGAGAGTTAAACTTTTACCTGGGATTTTGGTTTTTTTTTCCCTCTTCTTCTTCTCTTCTGGACTGTTCAACGATACCAGAACACACTGGGAGAACTTTCCACGGAGGGCCCAGGGGGGGCCCAGGCGGACCCAGCTCCGAGGAGGAGGAGAGAGGCCACACCCAGAGAAGGACTCTGAAATCTTCCCAGGTTTCTCTCCACAGTGAGAGATTTTATTATTTAGCATTATTATCCTTTTTCTGTGTGTTTGTTAGATGAATAGGTTTTTTTTCTCCTTCACTTTCCTCTGAGGAAAATTATTTTCTTTCCCAAACCTGGTTGGGGGAGGGGTTCTGAGGTGCCTTCTATTAGAGGATATTTTCCTCCAAATTTTCCTCAAACCAGCACAGTGTCACAATGGGGGCAGCTCTAAAAGGCCCCAGCAGGTAACGCTGGCCCTGTAATTCTTGGGCAAGCAGTGAGTGCATACGTGACAGGGAGGCTGGACTGGGGACGAGGACGGGTGCAGAAAGACTGCAGCCAAGGCTGGGTTCTCCCCCTGCATGCAGGGACAGCCCCTCATGGGAGAGCCTTGGGCAGGGCACGGTGCCGCTGCTGCTGGGGCAGTGGGACAGGCCTTGCTGCCTGCCAGCTGTCTGGGGCCCTGTCCTTCCTGGCCCCGGATCCCTGCTACTGCCACCCCTGCTGCCCCCAGTGTCAGCTGCCTCCCTCCCCACCTCACTCAAGGCCTTGTCTTGATCCTCCTGCAGACCATGGATCATTGGCTGTTCTGGTTCTTGTTCTTGCAAAGCCTTTTCCAGTACCTGCAGCCGGTGGGTGATGTTTTGGATGAGGCAACCTGTCTGAGCATGGAGGCGCATGCCATGTGCCAGGAAGTGGAGAGGATTCTTCTGGAGCGGGAGGTGGAGCAGCTTATCCTGCGGCAGAGTGGAGGAGCCTGGGGAGACCTGCTCTGCTCTGCCTTGTAGCACTGGCAGGTCTGGGTATTTGCTGGGTTCCTGCTCCTTCTCTTGGCCCCAATGTTTATCTGGAGGAAAAAGAGCCTGAGGAGAGAGGAGCATGAAGAAGAAAACGATGGTGCAAATGAAGAGGAAGTCAGGAAGGTGGATGCAAACCAAGAAGAAGATGTTGGAAATGAAGAAGAAGCCAATGCTGCCAATCAGGAGGAAAACAAAAATGATTATGGCAGTGTACAGGAAGTCGGCAATGTTGCTGCAAATGAAGAACATGCTGTTGGAAATGAAGCTGTCCATGAGGCTGTAAATGCAGAAACAACAATGCTGATGCAAATGAAGCTGAAGAAGAAGACCGTGATGGTGAAGATTAAATTGGAAGGATTGTAATGGAGAGCATCCAGTGGCCTGTACAAGACCTGCACTCATGTGAGTGGACAAGTGAGCTGATGGACAATTTCATCATTTACTTTGGCCACGTCTTGTGCAACAGTTTCTACCTGGTGCTGCAACAAGCTATTGGGGTGGGCAGTGCCTTCAAAGGTTGGAGTCCCTATGAGCAGGATGTTGTGTACCATGTACTCGTACCCATGAATCCTCCCCGAGGGCACACCTTCCACTTGGAGCTGGACACTGCAGGGCAGAGGTGCAGGAGGAACTTCCGTGTCGGCGTGCAGCTGGAGTGCACGTGCACGAGGGAGCAGCAGGGGGAGAACATGCTGTGCTTCCTGGACCAGCTCAAGGAGGAGCTGAGGAGCAATCAGGATCCCAGCCGCCTGCACAGGCTGTGCCGGGGCTCCTACCTCGACATGCAGAAAACTGCGCACTGGTTCTACCAGCTGGTGAGAGCAATCTGGCCAGCTTTGTCTCTGACACACACTTGGCATTTAGTGCTGCTGCCCTCCAGATGCTCCTGCCAGTTCCAGGTGACCAATGGCACAGAAAGCTTCTCCATTGAGATGCTGTTCGGGGTGCGGCAAGGCGACTCAGACATCTTTGTGAGCAGCCAGCCTAGGAAGGCCTGCACGCCTAGGACAACGTGGCCCGAGAGTTACGCCGTGGCAGAGATGAAGAGTACTTCAAGTGCATTGCCAGGGAGGCCCCCCCGACAGCTGGCACCTCAAATGCCTGCAGTTCTTCAGCCGTCTTCAGCTAGGTTTAGGCTTTTCCACCTATACCATGAAGACTGTTGTCAGGCACCTGCTGATTGTCATCCCCGTGTCGCGGTGGTGCAGGAGAGATTTCGTCAGGCGACTAGTGGATATGAGCAAAGCTTGTGCTTCTGCGTGCAAGTGAGATGCCTCAGCCACTTCATTGTGGGCAACCGGAGGCTTCCTGGGGGCATCAGTTAGTCCCCAGAGGTCCAAAGGGCCAAGACATGCAATCTCTTCCACCACCTGCTGATGGATCCGGTTGCCCACTCCCAGCCAATGAGTGAGTACGTGGATCTGCAGAAGAGCTTCTGACGAATCCTTAACGATGATCATTGAAAGAGGTTCTCCTGCTTAGAGCTGTGCTTGTGGGACTGGCAGCTGGCAGCAGAGAACCACCTCACAGTACAGGGGAAAAGAGGGGAGAATGTGGCACACAGAGAGGGAAGGGAAAACACTGTGCAGCAGCACTCTGCCATCAGCAGCAGCAGCAGCAGGAGTGTTGTCTCAACAGTCCCTTCAGCACCACATCCACTGATGACCAGCTTGGCTAAACAGGTTGGGGACCACACAAGAGGAAATACTATTATTCTTTTTCTGTTCTCTGGGCTCTGTGTGCAGAATCTACTCCTTGGGGAGCAGCTGACACAGATGTGAATGTGCAGAACATGGAGAGGGCACTGCTCAATAGGCAGTGGGAATTCCTGCCACACCTTTCCTCCAGACCAAAAGCACATGTGGAGAGTCAAAGCTGATGGAGCTGAAGAGGCCGTGGCCAGGGGCCCTGTGAGAGAGAGTCCCATTACCATGAGGACTGCGACTGCCTTCACCTCTTTCTTAGACCCCACTTTCCCTTGGAGATCTTCATCTTGTGCAAAGATGTGGATCTCAGAATCCTAGACGAGTTCATGTTTGGAAGGACCATGAAAGGTGGGGTCACCTTGTCCAGGCCTGCTCCAGCCTTTCTGCTGCACATTGCAAAGGATGGTTCTTGACTCTTTGCGGTCAGGGAGACTCCACAAGCTCTGGGCAATGTGTTCCAGTGCTTGCTTACTGCGCTGAATGTCAGATATGTTGCAGAGCTGATTGAAGTCAGCAAAGAATTGATGGGGCTGCTTGAGAAAAACATGAGCTGGGCCTCTCTCCTCTCTTGCCCCTGGCTCCAGCAAGGCCCAAGTACAGAATGATGTCTGCAGTGAAGCAGAGGCCTCTCAGCCCCATGTTGTTTCCCTGAGGCCCAGAAGAGTAGTGGCACCTCTCCAGTGCCATTGCCCTCACTGCTCTTCCCTGCACAGAACAAGCTGTGGTACAAATCTGGTCCTTTAAGGAGAATAGGATGCATGCAAAGACTCTGGCAGAGGTCCAACGGCCTCTCCTGCCACCTCAGCAGCTGGAAGCCCATGGCAGACTTTCTTCTACCTCCTTGGATCGTTTCCTTTTCCAAAACAAGTCACACAGATCCACAGGAAGCCCTACTTGCATGTGACCTTTGCCACTCCTGAGAATGCACACCAAGAGAGCACATGCCTTACGTGCATGGCCAAAGTCACCAAACCCCACCTGTAACGTGCCATTGTTCCCAGCCTTTGCAAAAGGCCAAAAATCAGAGTTTGAGAAAAGTGGGAATGTGGGACAGAAAAAGGAAAAAGAAGCAGAGAAAAAAGACCAAGAGGAACAGGCAGTGCTGCTTGCCCATGATCAGTCAATGGNGTGTGGTTGAAGAGGTGGTAACCTTATTCTCCAATCCATGGTCATTCCTAGAAACATACATATATGGAAGAAATAAACGGCCGGGCCTCTTTTCCCGGCTTCAGTTCGGACCTGACAGAAATTCAAGTCTGGAGTGCTTCTTTTCATGTTCTAGAGCGACATATATTGTGTGCCCATATTATATACTCTAAAGTTTATTAATTATCATATATAATTGTAAAATATAATAAACCAAAACAATATACTTATATAAATAATATAAAAAGATATTAAATACGTAATTATTCTATCATGATAAAAAAGAATTACAAAGAGTTGAATATATCATTATGTTTAAAGAATAACAATATAGCACATATTTAGTGCCACTATCTGTTGTGACCCATATTAGTGCTCTTAGTGCATTTATGTCTGGAAAGATTTTAATAAAATAGATCTATTTATTACATATAGATAATATATTACATATATGATATCATTTTCATATACAAGTCAAGCCTTATATAGTGTTGCTATCTGTTGGGACATCTAGTAATGCTCTACAGTTAGTGCATTTATAAGTGGAAGGCCACAAACTGCTTGGTTCTTGCTTCATTAAATGACAATATTCCAGAACCTGGAGCGTGCAAGACTTTATTGATCTCAGCCAGAGCAAGAGTAAATCTCACGCACTGGCAATCTGGGCTCGTGAACAGTCTCCTTGAACTCAACCAAACTCACAGGGCTGAACTGGTTCTAATCAGAAATTAAGCCCAGCTGGCCCGGGATCATGTGACCACAGAATCACAGAAGGCCTTGCCTTGGAAGGGTCCTTCAAAATCGTCGTGTTTCAAGACTGCTGCCAAGGGCACAGACACCTTCCACTAGGCCAGGTTGCTCCAAGCCCCGTCCAAGCTGGCCTGGAGCTCTGCCAACGATGGGGCAGCCACAGCTTCTGTGGGCAGCATGGGCCAGGGCCTCAGCAGCCTCAGAGACCAGGATTTCTTCCACATCTCCAGCCTAAGCCCACCCTCTGTCAGTGGCAAGCCACTGCCCCTGGGGCTGTGCCTGCGGGCCCTTGTAAACAGCCCCTCTGCAGCTCTCGTGCGGGCCTCATGCAGGGACCGAAAGGCTGCAGGAAGGTGCCTCCGCAGAAGGCCTTGGAGGGCATGGGGGCCACGAGTGCCACCATCAGGGCAGCAAGCAAGGCCTGGTGTGGCCTTCAGGGCCAAAGGGCACTGGGCACAGGACGCTGAGGCCCTGCCAGCTGGAGCTGGGAGCTCCGGTGTACGGTCGGCAGAGAGCCGTGGGCCATGCGCGCAGCAGCAAGGACACAGGGCCTCTTGATGTGTCAGAAACCAGAGAAGAGCTTGAGAATGGTCACTGAAGGATTAGGGCATCTTCCTGTGCAGAAAACAATTCCCAGTGCCCATGGTTTATGTCTGGAAAAGACGCAGAGCAGTCCTGTAATGGTATTGGAAATAAAGGCAAAGGCCATGGGACATTTCTCATGGGGTGTCTCAAATTGTTGTGGGGGGCAGCCTAATTTTTGCCGTAATTTCCAGGTGCATCACCCTCTTGCTTCCCCCATGGCCTGAGCTACTCGAAAGGTACAGATTTCCTGAATCACCTACTCTATGACCCCCTCTAATATTCACCCTCTGGTTTTTCTATATAGAAATATAGAATCAAACACTATTCTTGATTCTGTTAAGCCTTTGTTCTTTTTCTCGAAGTTCAGGAATTTAACACCTTGGCCTTGGCTGAGCAACAGTCCGTGCCAATCAGTAACATTTTTTAGAACTAAGAATTTCTTCTGTTACTTCCCTATCTGTGAGTCCTTGGCCCTATTGACAAGCAGCTTCACGCCGTCTGTTTGTAAAGACATGATCATCTTATTCCTTTCATCCTCCTCCACAAAGGTAGCGAGATCAAGAGCTCAACTGAAGTGCTTCCTCGCCACTTCATGCAGCATGGACAGCAAAGTGCAGCAGCTGGAAGCCGTTGCACGTCAGGAGAAGTGGGACATAGTTGCCATGCCAGAGCCGTGGTGGGATGAGTGCCACGCTGGAGTGCTGCAGCCAATGGCTATAAAGGCTTGAGAAGGGACAGGCAAGGAAGGAGAGGCACTGGTGTTGGCGTCTCTGTAAGGGAGGGTTGCAGCTGTCTCGAGCTTCATGCCGGTGCTGATGGGCTTGAGTATTTGTAGGTAAGAATCAGGGGGAAGGCCAACAAGGCAGATAGCGTGGAGGGGGTCTGGTAGAAAGCAGCCAGGCAGCATGAAGAGGCAGGCAAGATATTGCCTAAGTAGCTGTGAGAAATCTCAGCATCACTGGCCCTTGCTCTCTTAGGAGAGTTCAATGGAGCAGCAGTAAGTTACCTGGAGTCTCGGGATGAGTTTTGGGCCCCTCCCATCAAACAAGACCTTGAGGGGCTGGAGTGTGTGCAGAGAAGGGAAGGGAGCTGGGCAAGAGCCTGGAGAACAAGTGTGATGAGCAGGGCCTGGGGAGCTGCAGGGGCTGACACTGGACAAGAGCTGGATCAGAGAGGAACCTTCTCACTGTCTGCAGCTCCCAGCCAGGGGGGTGGAGATAGTGCAGATCAGGCTCTGCTTGCAGGCAACAAGGGACAGGACAAGAAGAAATGGCCTCCAGTTGGGCCAGGAGTGGTTTAGATTGGGGATTAGGGAACAATTTCTCCTCTGAAAGGCTTGCCAAGCACTGGCACAGGCTGCCCATGGAGCTGGGGGAATTGCCATGTGTGGCAGGACAACTACCCCCTGCACCCCCGGCTCTGTGTGTCACAATAGCTGGTGCATAAAGAGATAACCAGGGGTGGAGGAGCCCACCAGCAGTTATCTCCGGCGCCAAGAGGTGATTTACAATCAACAGCTTAGTCTGGCGAACCGATGGGGGGGAGATAAGAGATACTTCTGACTTTAAGAGTTACGATTTTATGACTATAAAAGGTACACGAGTTATGTCTGAGGCAGAAGCCTCTACATCCCGAAAATGGCAGAGACTTTTCCCCGAAGTCTGGATGCAGCTTCGCGGTTACTTCTCCAGGAGATTGAGTGAAAGGATTCCTTTATGTGTGTGCCACTAACATTCGGATGGTAAGAAACATTGAATCCTAGGTTTATACTATTTCTCTGCTAGCTAAAAATGAAAAGGTACCAATATCGTGCACTGTATGTCAATCTACTAGTAGTATTTCTTTTGTTTATCCCTGTGTAGTGATAATTTGTTTTAAGTCTTGTCTGTTAGTTTTCCCGTCTATTAATAAATAATTCATTTCATAATAGACTAAATCAGCTATCATTAAAGAACTTGTGAATAGAGTGGATTTTTGGGGTGCTGGTCACTTCAATACACCTCCTGCCTGCTGCCATAGGCCTGGGCAAAGACAGGAGATGAACTTATATCTAAATCCATTTGTGACACCATGCCTGCAGGCACTTCAGCAATGTGTGGATGTGGTACCCGGGGACATGGTGGACAAGGCAGACTTGTCAGTGTCCAGTTTGTGCCCTGTGGCTTGATGGCAGGCGGAATGTGGGACAGGACAGAGCCCAGATGCTGGCAGCTGGGAGCTGACTGCAGCCGTACAGATGAGCCTTCCACAGTGGCTCGCAGTGGTGCTGGCAGCTGAGCCACTGGCAACATGCCCCATTGCCCCACTGCAAAACCGTTTGAGGCTGAAGCTGGAGTGAGGCAGGGGGTCGTCGGCTCTCCCAAGTCTTGAGCCCAAGGTGAGAAAAGGGAAAGGCTGTCAGCCATCAAGGCCTTGAAATGACACATGGTAACAGAGCAAAGAGAGGGTCAAAGGCACCATCTGCAGAGACATCTAGGCAGCAGGGAGAGCGGACCACTCCAATGCACGTGTGCAACTTGGCAAATGCCACAGGTTTTCCTGGGGGAGGAAAGCTCCAAACAAAACACAAGCCAAAGCCCAAAGCATACCATTAGTGTTTGAATTTTCTGCCATTTCTGGCTGAGAGAAGTTGCTGTGTGGTGCTGATGGCCTCCTCTCTGCACACTCTTGGTCCTTGCTCCTCTCAGGGCTCTACAAAGGCACAGGAAGGCTTCTGTCTGCTCTTGCCTGCACTGAGAGCAAACAGCCTTGGAGTGCCCAGTGCTGGTAGCAGGAGAGCTGCTTGAAGCCGTGCCAAGCCACGCAGCCTTCCCCTCCAAGGCTGCCGAGATACAAGGGCAGAAAGCTGGAGCCTAAGCTGTTTGCATTGGCACCTTGTTGAGCTTGTCTGTCCTCTGGCATCCTTTGGGGCAGGCAGTGGAAATCGGAGCTGCTTCCTTAGGGAATTCAGGCTTTGCCCAAACTGGGGCCCTGCTGAAGGCAAAGGCCAGGGAAGGGCTCTCACTTGTGCTGCCCATGCCATGGAAGTGATGCCGAGGCAAGGAGATAATACTTGAGGTCTGCAAAAAGCTGTAGCTATGCAAAAAGAAGTAGTTACTTTGTAACAGGGTACATGAATGAAGCACCTTTTAGAAATCAGCAAATTTAGCAGAACAAGCTAACTGCTAAAAGCTAGCTACTGACTGTTTAAGTAGACAATCTTATAGAGCCTGCACTGAAGGGAAGGGTGAAAAGTTCAAGCCCGAGGAAGACTTATGAGCCTTTGTCCAAAACGACCACCAGGAGGCTGATGACCACCTCGTGTGAAAAGCGCTCATGTGCTACAAGGGCTTGCATATTCATGTCATTAGAAAATATGTTGCAATATGAGGGTTAGGAAAGTATAATGTGCACATTAAGTAAAAAAAAGTATAAAAGCTGGTACTGTGAGAAGTTGATGAGTGAGTTTGTGGTGGAGCTATCCCCCTCACTCTCGAATAAACAAATATCTGCTCTATAGGCCTTATACTATGGAGCCTGGTTTTTGGACATCAGCACCAGAGAGCAGAGACCTTGCTGGGACAGATCCAGGAGGATATTCAGGACCATCCATGCCTGGGACAGGGTGCCGAGGAGATCCAGGAGGGATCAGTGTCCTGGGACACCCATGTTCCCCACAGCCATGATTTTCAGGAAGGAGCCACAGGAGCCTTGTGGCTATTGACGAGTTTTTCTTTCAGGAATTCACTGTAGAGCTCGTTTCTCTTTTTTTCCGTTTTCTGAGCTCCTGTAAACACAGCATGGAGCTGGAAGGGGTGGGGCAGGGTGGAGAACGCCCAGCTGGGGAACTCTTGAGGGGTGCTGTGTCTCTGGCACCCTGCTTTCCTCCTCTCCCTTTCGTGTAGGTGTGGGCTGGGACGGAGCCTCTTTCCCGGGAGTGCCCGGGATCCCTGCCCTGAACGGGGGGGGCAACACGGGGCATCTCTGCCCTGCCCCATGCAGCCAGGCTGTCCCACAGAGCTCGTCCCAACCCCTGCTCTTGGCCTCCAGGGGCCTAATTAGTGACATATTAACGAGGGAGGAGGTAAGGGCTTTAATTAGGGAGGGGAGGGCAGGAAGCCATTCTCAGCCAAGGGGGCATGGCCAGGGCTGTGGGCATGGTCTGGGTCTCAGCAGCACCAGGGGCGTGGTCTGAGTGGGGGCGGGGTCAGCGCTGAGGGGAAAAAGGGCGGGAAAAGGCTTGGCGCTGCTGAGAGGAAACGTTGGGAAGGAGGGGACGAAGGGATATCATTGGGAAAAAGGGAGGCACAAGAGGTCCTGGGGGCCTGAAACCTCCAATGATGGTGGGGAGGAGCCCAGCACACTCCTCCTATGTACCCCTATCCCTTACACAGGTGAAGCCCTGGCTAAAATCCAGGAAAAACAGTGCTGTGGATCCAAGGAATCAGAACTAGGATCTGTGTGTCCCTCATGGGAGGCACATGAATTGAACTGAGCAAGGCTAGGGCAGGAGGGTCAGACGGAGCAGAGAAGGGGGACCCTCTGTCCATGNCTCGACTGCTACCATACCAGCCAGCTCTGCATCAGCTCTAGCCATGCCTGTTTCGCAGCCACAGTCAAAGGCCTATGGACACAGCACTGCAACAGATGCTGTACCATTGCCAGTTCTACCCTCTGCCATCCCGATGACAGTGCCATCCAATGCCTCATCACAAGAACTGCGTAATGTCAAACCACGTCTCCTATACAGCACCAGCAAGCCAAAAATCCATACTATCTCCACAAGAAACGGAGGACTTTTAAAAATTTCTTTTGCCTCCTCTTCCAGAACAACAGGATCAAGCTCGTATGGTTCCTGTACACAGGGGAGTCTCAAATGGGGACGTGCCATCTCAAGCACATTTTCCTCAAACTTCTCAGGGACATTTAGCTGATTTTATGGGACTTTTTCAACCTCAAGTACCTGCTCAAGATCTCAGCAGCAATAATATGGTGACCATCGCAGCTTCACAAGGCATTCCTATATCTAAATCATCATCTTATTTCTTTGCAACAAGCAATGTGGCTCCAGCTCTTCACATGCCAATTTTGAGACCTCAATTTCCACAAGAGCAAGCTTCTAGTCCCACATCATCTCAATTTCAGCTTTCAGACGACTTCGTCCATCATCTTTATTTCAGGCTCAGGGAATGTGCAAGAGACTTTCTACCTAGACAGGTTGGAGCACTGGGTCCCCAGTCCTAAACCATCCTGCATGGTGGCAGGTTCCTACCCACATCCATTGTAAATACTCCTTCCCCTTCCACATCGTTGCCACCTGCAACCTGGCGGTACCAGCCATCCCTTCTTTACCTCCTTACAGTGCACAGTCAAGGATTCCTTTCCCTATTCCTCAATCAGAAGGGGGAGAGGAAGATGGAATGCATGGATTCTTTGTTCAAGAAGGAACTGCATCCTGTCAAGTTACAAGTCCACAGAATGCTGGTATGGACTTGGTTTCATCTAACAAGTATATTCCAAGAGATGTGTCTGTTACAACAGACTGGTCAAGCATTAGGAAGAAAGGACTCAAAGAGAGAGACTTTAATATGGTAAAGACAGACGGCATTATAATGCCAGTAACATATTCCAGACAAAATCAAAACCTTCCTGCATGGCGACGTATGGATCATCAAATCATCAAAGATCTAATGGACGCAATTAAAAACCATGGATTGGGAAGCCCATACTTCAAACAACTTCTAAGAGGCACATTCAGCAACTATGACATGGAACTTTTTGACTGTAGAAGCATTGCCTCAACAATTTTTACAGATGCACAACTCCTGCTATGGGATGCAAGATGGAGAAGAGCACTTTGTGAGCTGAGACAAAAATACGTGGGAGGATTGCATGCAGCACTCACACTGGCGCAGTTAGCTGGCGACGAACCTCATGACAGACCAGAAGACCAAGCAGTACTTTTGCCTCAAGATGTGCTTGCAGACATCAAAGAGTCAACACAAAAGGCAGTTCTACAAATTCCACCAACTGGAACTCCAGAAGGTGTTTACACAGAAATAAAGCACGATCCAGCTGAAACTTTTATCTCGTTCATTGATCACCTTATACAGCTGTGGACAGACAAGTCAGTGATGAAGCAGCAAAACCACATCTACTGTGAAGTCTTGCATTTGTGAATGCCAACACAGAATGTAAACTCGTAATTTGTGCCATGACTGGTCATCCAACCATAGCTGAAATGATAGAAGCATGCAGCAAGGTGGGCAGACCTCAGCATGTTACAACAATCCAAGCAAGCATTTTGGGACAAGAAATCGGGAAAATTCTTGAAGCACAAGATGAAAGACTCACAAAAGCTTTAGCAGTGCTTTGTCCAGATCTACAACAACATGACTCCACAGAAATAATGGCCACAGAATTCACTGGAGGACCATGCCTTAGGTATGGGAAATATGGACACATGAAAAAGCATTGTCCAGGATTTGGAAAAAAAGCGCCAGGCCTCTGTCCAAGATGTAGAAGAGGAAAACATTATGCCAATCAATGTCGCACCAGAATGGACGTGAACGGAAACTCTTTCCCTCTTCCAGGAAACTTGAAAAAGAGCGCGGGACGCTATCGTGCTACGACACAAATGGTGACGAAGATTCAATCCGTGATCCCACAAGGAACACAATCATTGGGGAAGGACAATCAGACTCTATCAGCCAAACCATCTGGAAATTCCCAAGCGACCCAGAGTTGTTGCCACCAGGAGCACAATGAGCATTGGCAACTTCCAAATTAGTATGCTTTATGAGTGAAAATCATGCAGTGATACCCACAGGAGTCACTGGAACATCATGGAAAAGACAAGACTTTTTAATTGTAGGCAAGGACAGATGTAGCATCCTAGGACTCATCGTTTATCCATCAATTGTTTCAGCAAATCTCAATGAAGAGCTAGCAGTTTTGGCACAGCCTTTAAATCCTCCACTGGTCATTCCAGAAAATACTCCAATAGCCAAAGGTATCGCTTTGCCACCTTACGCCACAGAACAGATCATGCCAGTAACGGATCAACAAGCTTCATTTGGCATTGCAGACATGGACATTCATGCCAGTTGGGTAAAGCAGATGTGTCGTGATCGACCTATGATTGTTTGCCACTTGACATGTGGAGACAAGACGATTTCAGTTAAAGGCATAATGGACACTGGTGACAACATTATATTCATCTCTCATCTTTTTTGGCCCAGAGCATGGCGCTTGAGAACACCTCTGAATTCCCTCTCAGGTATTGGTGGAAGTACCCTATGCCTGCAGAGTGAGCATGCAGTCATTGTCTTAGGGCCAGGAGGAAAGACAGCAATTATCCATCCCTTCATTGTGCAGAAACCCATCACAGTATGGGGAAGAGACATCTTATCACAATGGGGAAAAAAATAGAAGTGGATTTTTAATAGGGGTCACTAAAGCACTCACCACCTTGAAATTAACCTGGAAAACAGATGATCTTGTCTGGATGGATCAATGGCACCTAGAAGAGAAGAAACTGAGTGCCCTCAAGAGTCTAATCAGAGCAATTGCAAAAGGGCCACATAAAACCAACTAATAGCCCCTGGAATTCTCCAGTATTTATGATTCGCAAGAAAACCTCCGGTTCATGGAGATTGCTCCATGACCTCAGGAAAATTAAGGAGGTCATTGAGGAAATGGGACCACTTCCACTTGGACTTCCATCTCTCTCAACGATCCCGAGGGATTGGGTACTTGTGATCAACAATCTCAAAGATTGTTTCTTCAATATCCCACTTCATCCAGAGGATGCTCCTTGATTTGCATTTTCAGTTCCAAGCATCAACAGACAAGAACCTTTACAGAGATATCATTGGGTAGTTCTCCCTCAAGGTCTCAAAAATTTGCCAACCATCTACCAGTGGTTTCTGGCTCGAGCCTTGTCTCCAGCATGACAAGAACACCGTCAAGCGGTGATCGTTCATTATAGGGATGACTTGCTCATCGCAGCTCCAACACTCAGAGAAATGCAAAAAGCTCGTGACAGCGTGATTGCAGAAATTCAAAAAGCTGGACTGGAAATCTCTACATCAAAAATCCAGGAAGTGTCTCCATGGAGATATTTGGCATGGAAACTCACAGAGCAAACAATAAAACCACAGAACATACAAGTCCAAACTCAAATCAAAAATCTGCAAGACCTACAGCAACATTTGGGAGAAATCAACTGGATCAGGCTGATTTTGGGAATCACAAATGATGAACCTGTGCCACTTTCCAACCTTTTGAGGGGAGACTCTAATTATCAATTCACCCAGAACTCTCT
>VZRO01003483.1:0-30124 GCA_013397915.1 Daphoenositta chrysoptera
AAGCCAGCTGAAGAGGAGCCACCCACTCGGGATCTGATATCCCGGGACAGCACTGGCCTCCCAGCCGTGGCACAACCTGTGCCAAAAAGAAACACCGCAGAGTCTACTTCCGGCGCTGCCCCGGCATTTTTGGATTGCTGTGGCGGTGAAGCCATCCCAGGATCCACGCTGTCTGGGACCCCGGAAGCACCCACGGCTGTAGTCACGGCGGAAAGCCCCGTGGCAGCCACGCCTTCAGAAGCAGTGCCGAGCGGAGCCCGCCAGGGCTCGCCCCGGCCCTGTGCAGGGATGGGCGGGGCCGCCAGGAGGGGCGGTGCCCGTGGAACTGCGGTGCGACCCCGCGCCGTTACCAGGGCCCCAGATGTTGGCAACAAGCTAGGCAGGCCCCCCCCGCTGGGGAGCAGGAGTGCCCGAAATCGACCCCAAAAGGGTACCCCCGGAAGCACGGACCCCGAGTGCAGGCATTCGACACCCCGAGGGGGGGGCAGGGAACGCCCTTCCCGGTGCTCTGAGACGCCACCGGTTCCACTACTTTGGCTGTCCCAGAATCAGTTTCAGTGACCGACCCCGACTGCACATCTGCCCCTACGTCACCAGCTGGTGACATGTCGAACTGCACCCCCGCCGCGCCCGGGGAAAACATGGTAGAAATCCCACAGTTTGGGCATTCCAGAGTTAAAAAGGCAGAATTCAGTGGCTCTGGGGCACAGTTCACTGGCTCTCCCCCTTCTCTGAGATCCGGGAATGCACCAAGAGAGGGGCTCCCCACCCCGCTCTGCTGTTCCCCGGAGCGCGGGAGGGGCGAGCCCGGCCCTGCCGGCACCTCGGAACTCTCCAAACAGAATTCCTTCTCCATCTCAGTGGTCCGGGATGGGAGAGCGAGCTCAGGCGCTGTCTGCAGCCCAAACTCCCCCCCTTCTTCCTCAGACAGCTTGGAGAGAGGAGTAACTGAGACCACGGGTGTCACCGCACCTGACGAACCCTCCTGGCTCTGAATAGCGGTATTAATCTGTTTCCAAGACACCAACAATTTAGCCATACTCAGATCATAGTGTTCCATGGCCATTTCTACCAGAGAAGTCCCTATCTCAGTCCAAACCGTCTTTGAAAGTATATTTCCATCCTCTGGAAAGAAACCATGCAGTTTCCCCCACAAGTACACATTTTCCAAATCCTCCCTGGAAACCAAAACCGCCTTTGTCTCCAGCACTATCTCCAATACATCCAACGTGAAAACATCGTGTTGGGAATACGTAGAAAGTACCATTTTTAATGAAATCCCTAGCTAAGCTAAGGGGGAAATTCGTTACCCGAAAAACAACTCACGAGCCTGCAATAACAGGTGGAACCTCCAGATGACGCTCTAGGACACGAAAGAAGCACTCTAGATACACGTTCTTTGCAGTCTCGCGGAACCAGGAAAAGAGAGCCTGGCTGTTTATTCTTTTCATATATATATGTTTCTAGGAATGACCATGGATTGGAGGATGAGGTTGCCACCTCTTCCATCCCCATTAGTTAACAGAACAGTCCATCAAACATTCTCCACCCAAGAGAAAAGAATGTAAACAAAATGTACAGTTAACAAAACATTACTATGTTTATAGAAAGTGTGTGAGAAACTTTATCAAAGAATGAACACATAGAAAAACTGCAGAAGTCAGGGCAACAAACCCCCACACTTTTTTCCATCTCCCAGTTGAATGCACACTGCAGCACATCGTGCTTTGCCTGTGGGCCCGTGTGATGAAATAAAGCAATCAAAAGCAATGTGTAATAATGATAGCTGTTTCCAGAACTGTCAGAGCTCTGCAGTGTCCAGGCCAAACATCCCCAAAAACCTTTATTCAGCTATTTTTTCCCATACGCTGCACAGATTTATTACCTTTGTTGACTTGCCAAATGTTTATACTTGGAACATTCATATGTCAAAGCTGCTTGCTGCATCTGCAATCAATCTCTGTGGTTTCAGTGCCATGGACAGCAGTACGAAAGCCTTGTTTTAAAGATCACCTAAACCTTGCATTAGTCATTCTTGCAGAGTAAGGGAAGCTGGAATAATCTATCCCAAGAGCTTGTTCAGAACTGTGTCAGAGAACTTGATTTGTGTAAGTTGTTGTCACAAGCAGCTCAGGCTTGCTGGACAGACAGGTTTCTCTGCACCTTTATTCAGACATAGTAAATTGCTGATACAAAGGACAGATGCAGCTTTGCTTTCCACACTGCCTCCAACAAGGCTTGAAACTCTTCAGAGTAGGGAAACTGGGGCTCAGTTTGCTGAGTATTTCCCCAGATCATCTAACAATTGCATCAGCACTTATCCTATGGGATCATTCCCAGTTTCTTGGCAAATTTCCCCAAGCCTTAAGACCCAAACTGCAAGGCAATTGACTCTTAGCTGAGAGAAGGCAGGCCCTCTTTTCTCTGTGAATGCCTCTGGAAATAAGCCAGTTTAAGTGTGCATTCAGCTGCATTAAGGGGCTCTGACCTGGATGGATGGGCCAGCACTCATTGTCTTTCCAACAAGTTCATAAACTGCAAACCCATCTGCAGAAAAATCCATTCTGCTTTCCTGGTGACACAGTGCACTTGAGTGAAGTCTGCTTGTTTTGGAAAAACTCTGGGCTATTTTTGGCAATCTCATGCATTTATACATCTTCCCCAAGTGCCAGAGAAGCTCCTAACTTCCTACAAATCTCCTTTCAGAAATCCTTTCAATGAGCAGCATAAGCAACCTTGACTTATGGATGGCCCAGACTCAGGCCATCAAATTTCCATCAGTGTGACAGGCATTTTGTTTCCTCCTGGCTGTTTCCAGGACGCCACAAGGTAAAGAGAAGCACAAGGCCTTGGGTGGATTTTAGGTTTTGTGGTCCCTGCAGCCCAGAATTGTGGCCCATCTCATCCCCAGGGTTTATACCCTTCATGTCCAGGCTGCCAGGTGACCTCTCAGCATGTTTTGCACAAGTGGCAGAGCAAGGAATTGGACTGATATCCAGATGAAAGATGGAAGATGGCCAGCTGCCATCCATTTCAACAGCAAGATGAAACCCAGGGGCTGACAGACCAACCCTCTGCATCCTCAGCCTGGCATCCCCCTCCCTGCTACAAGGAAATTCTGACCTCCTGCTTGGCCCAGCCAGAGGTACAGCACACCCTGGGTTTGCTGCTGTTTAGGGTTGTGGATTAAAGTCACTTCTTTGCCACTAAAACCACTCGGTTGTGATGAATAAATGTCTCCAATCTGTCCCTGCCCTGTTCCGTGGGTCATATCTATTTATGCACTTTGCATTAACACTCCCATCCAGTGCTTTTGGGGCACTCTGAGGACAAGTTTCAATGGATAAAACACCTAGCTCTGAGATTAGCAAGTCTTTGCCCATCCACCTATTCATCCATCTGCTCATTCATCCTCTTATGCTGTTGAGCTCTTTCTGTTATAATGTACTTGTCACATATCTAAGGATCTTCAGCCCCAGCCATCCCAGCAGGTGATTGGAAAATAGACTGAATTATTTAAAAAGAAATTACATTACCTAGCATTTTCCTCCCCATTGCCTCACTTTCCAAGGAATTTGTCACTCTGGCTGCTGTTCAGCTGGCCCTTCTTGGGTATTTTTGGCGTGAGGTACTGTTCCAAGCCCTTTGTGAATGTCCAGCATCCTCGTGCTGCTTCCTTCTCTAAGGAAGATGAACAGAGAACCACACTCAGAGCAAGAAAAGGCGGGTGCCAAAAGTGTAAAAATAGCCTTGGAAGAGCTCTTCCTGCCCATTCCACACCACCCAAGCTTTAGTTCATTTTTCACCTTCAGCTTTGCTCCCTTCTCTACCTGGGTCAAAGAAAACCTGCATTATCTAATGCCAAGCTTCTTTTGGGAGAAGAAGGGTCTTCCTTTCTTTGGAAAAATAAAGTTCCTGCATTGGTTCTGTTGCCCACAGAGCCATGGAAAGAACTAACTTCTCCAACCAACTACCTAATCCTGAGCACTGTCAAGAAAAATGTCCAGAATCATCCACTCGAGCCCCTAGACTGAGCCCTGTCTTTGATGTCATGGGACTTCGCAACAGAGATTTTTGCTTTTCTCTCAGAGAAATCACCTGCAGCCTGGATTTCTTCTTCCCTGCATGCTCCCCCCACAGCTGCATCCTGACCCAGGTGTTCCTGGTGTATGGCCCAGAGAAGCTTCTTCTGCCTGTGGGACCGATTTCTGCAGACACCTCCTCAGTGCCATGAGACTTCAGAGCTGTTTCTTTTCCAGAGCTCTAGGAGACCTTTTGGCAGAAGCTCAACCCAGACTTTCAGCTTTTTGGTCACTGGACAATCCGAGACAAAGAAGAACAGCCCCAAATTTACAAAAACTAGAAATTTCATCCATTTCCCTCTCCTGCCCCTATCAAAGTAGCCTTTGAAACTGGCCACTAGGAGATACTATTAATGCCAAAAATGTAATAGGAGACAAACCCACATTAGCTGTTTTTATGGCTAAGGAGAAAGTGCTGACTTGCAGCAAAGAAAATTTAGATAAAAACTCTTTCGAAAGGTTAGGAATCCACATCTCCCAGCCTTTCAGCATCTACTAGTTGGTAAAAGTCAGAGAATAATTTTGTTTTGGACAGATTGCTGTTTCCTGGGGGAAGGGGNGTTATGAGCAGTTACTCAATCCTGTCTAGCCATTCTGCTTTCATTAGCATTTCATGCCCTGCAGTGATTTCCAGCTGCAACCACCTTTGTCCTGGAGACTCGTGCTGCTTAATTGCCTGGCATTATGCTAAACCCCCTACTTGATCAAATAGATACCTTATACAAAACCAAAGATCATTTCTGTTTCCAGGACCATTCCTAATACTTTCAGTGGTGCTGATGACTTGAGCAGTTCCAGTCTCTCTGTCCCTCTTTGGTGACAAACTGTGAGAGAAGAAGTGGCTCCTCACAGCCAGGATGAATTCATTTTTCTTCAGCTGCCACTCACAGAGTGCTCTCCCTGGCAGGCAGCTTGGAGAAGATTTATTTGGCCTGAACTAATGAATCTTTCCTTTAAATCCTGTGGGGTATGTTTTCATGGATGCTTTGTTTTGCAGTGTAATTAATGTTACCAGTGTTAATGGATTCTTCAAATCCCTGCGTATCCTGCTGCCACTGTCCCTCATGTTCTTACATGGAATATGAACATGAGGGAAGCAAAAATCAGAGAGAGACAAAGCAGAGGCCAGAAGGTGTGGAATCCAAGGCATTATACCTGAGGGATACACCTGCACAGAGAAATCCCTGCTCAGATGGGGGCCTCACTTGGGAAAACCTTACTGGAAGACCCAAGGGTTTATTCCCAAATGTGGTAGCATCCATCAGGAAAAGCTTTCTTCTGGAAGGTGTGAATATGGAGAAAAGGAGATGGACAGCTCTTGACAGAGCTCTGTACCCTGCATCCCTCTGGATAATTTTCACAGTGAATCTTCCCTCACGTCCACGCCCATGCAGTAAGAACTGGCAACCCTTTCTTCACCTCCCGGGTCCAGCACTAAGCTCTTCCTGCATTCCCAGAACCTTCTGAGGGGTGCCGTGCTGCATCCCATGGACCTGCCATCAACAGTCTTCCCATTCTCATTGAATTTCACCAAGAGCTGCCACAGCTGGAGCAGCAGAAGCACCCAAAATCACAATCCACAGGGCAGTCTTTGCACATTGTATAGCCTCTTCCTGCTGCTTTTTCCCCCCTGCCGGAGTCTCTTAGGCATTTCTGGGATATGTCTCTAGAGATGGCATGATGGAGCCAGAGACCTTCACATCACATCACTGAATGTGCATCCAACACACACTTGCATTACAGCCCTCCCCCTTCTGGCATTGCTGGCCCCAGGTGGGATGACACATGTAGATATGTTTGGGGAGGATTTGGGATGTGAGGCTGAGTGCTTCCACAAGCAGCTCCACCAGCCCTGCAGAGATAGAGCAGGGCAGCACCAGCAGATGGCCTGAAGCCCCTCTGTACTCAGCTGGACATAAGGCAGAGCTCATCCTGCCTGAAGGTGACAGGAGACACTTGTCCCCCTGTCCAGAGCTGATTTTTAGGATTTCTGTAACTCTGTATCTCGCTCTTGCTTTCCAACTCTAACACACACCTGCAGGGAGCATCAGATGAAAGGCAAGGAAAAATGCCCTAACTTGCATACAGACGTATTTTTTTGATTAATTGAAGAAAGAAGCTGTCCTGTATGAATAAGAGACACTCAGCTTAGTGTCTGAAACAAAGGATGCACAAAATAATTAAGCTTATCTTGAATTTATTTTGCTTGATCTCAGATGGGAGGGCTTACTTATCAAGCTTTTCAACCCAGCTCATTTATCGTCTGTTCTTTTTTTTTTTCCCTCAAAGACAATTCTAAACCACAAATGCAATTCAAAAATGACCAGCATTTGATGTAGCTGAAATGATATTGTGAAATGAACATGTTTTCGTGACTTAAAATATTTTCCCACATTTTCTGCTGAAGTAAATTCATAAGTAGATTTTTTTGTCCCCTCAAAGCTACATTTTTTTGTCCCCTCAAAGCTACATTTTTTTGTTCAAACTTCTGGGTTTTTTTGAGAACAAAACAAAAGCTCCTCTGCCAGCTCACTTAGTTCTAGTTCACTGGGTGTGCTGTTTGTTGTGAGCGTAGGGAGTGTCACAACAGATTTGTTCATCTGAGGTTTCTTAAAACAAACATACAGAGGAGGCTGAAAACTTTAAGTGGGCATCTGCATTAAAAAGCCCACCAAGTCAAATATTGAGGAAAATCAGCTTGTCCTTATCAAAACGACATGTCTCATAAAGCCAGTACTGGCTTTTTCTGGGGGGAGATGTATTGCTACATGAATAGGAACCCATGTGGGAAAACATATTTATTTATGTGAATGCAGGACAAAATTGTTTCTCGATTAAGATCTCCCAATTTACATATTGAAATATTCACTAACCTAACCTTTCACCTTCAGGAAAGCCTTACTAAAGCATGGGATCAGGAGCAGCATTACCAAGGCAGCCCCACTCTGCATTAAGCTCTGCAGAAATGGTTTGTGTAAGGCAAACCCTGACATGCTACAGAGAAAAACCCAGCAGCGCTCTCCAGGGAGGAACATGCAATAGCTGAAAGCCCTGGTGCTTGCATAGCAATTTTCATCATAGCCTGGAGCAAATCAGGGATTGACTCACCTCCAAGGCTGTCCCCAGCAAGCTGCAAGTTGCAGTGATAAGTTTTGATACAAACTAAATCCCTACTTTCCCTCGTTTTTTAAGGGGAAATGTGCAACTGCTGGAAGGATGTGATTCACATCGCTCCCCTCCTCACCCCACACCTTGCACCTGGGTGACTGCCATAGTATTTCCATCTCTATCTATTGCTGTTCCAGCTGGCCAAGAAGCAAGAGAAATGGTCCACCCTGTGGCCAGAAAGAGGCAAATCCAGTCCAATGGGCTGACCAAGAGTACAGGTAGTTCAAGGTTGCATTTTCAGCCCCTGCCTCTGGGGTTTTGGATTGGCAAAAGACAGTTTTGCCTTCTGAGAACCTCTTCAAGTTCAGAGATACATTTTTCGTGCAGAGAAAAGTGCAAAACCAACTTAATTGTTTGGAACTCTGCACCCACGCCTTAGAAAGAGCGGAGCAGGTGCTTTCATGAGAAATAAGTGTCTCACTGCCATCAGCACAGGCATTTTACAAGAGGGGCTTGCATAAAGAAGTTAATTTGCTGGTCTTAAAATGCAGGCAACTTATCACAGCCAGCTGTGCAGTAAGCATTGAGCAGGGAAGATAAATTTCTTCATTTTTATGGAGTTAAATCTTGCTAATTAAGACCACATCACTGCTTGCTAGAAAGAATTTGCATTGATATCTAATATTTCCCACATGTACTAATCAGACATGAATGTCGCAGCCTGTCTGAAGCACACGCATTAACTTCCTCTGCTTCCCCAGAGCATTGGTTTTGAGGAAAGGGCCCTTTATTTCTGTGGAGGGCTGTGCCTCTGTAGACCTCCTTTTTGGAGGAATACCCCTCCAGTGGTGTTACTGGTAGGCATGCAGACTTGTGCCCCCCCTCCCCATCTGAGAGTGGGGATTTCATGAGAGTGCAGGAAAGAGAACATGGGGGTCTTTTCTCCAAGACATTTAACTAATGCCTACATGGGATGAAATCCTCTCGTCCAACTGGTCCACAAGGACAAGAGATGCTTTCCAGTGCATAGACTTAAAAAGGCCAAGGGTGGGATTGCAAATTTCCTTCTGTACCTGCTGTGTGACACCTCCTCAGCTGGTGTTTTAGAAGAGCTCTGCATCTGATGCTTTGGTCCTAAGGGACCTTTCTTCCAGTGTTAAGCTGGTGACTCAGTGCAGGGCTTGGGAAAGGGAAGAAAAGGAAGAAACGGGAAATGCTCCACCCTCAAAGACTCACTGAGCTGGATTCCCTGATACTGCCTGCCACCCAGGACATGGAGCAAGGTGAGCCATGTATCTCCCACATGCCACTTTCCAGCTGGGTGGGAGACAGATATAAAGAAAGGCAGGGTCCAGGGAGCTGGGAGGAAGGGAGGTGACCCCACCAGTCTGAAGGAGCTAAGGGATGAAACGTGGCTCTGGGAGCAGTACTCACCTTGGCAGTGAGCTCAGGAGGGGATCAGGCTGACGGAGACAAAGAAAGGTTTGGATAGCAGAACAGGAACATGCCAGTCCAAAAAAAATCTTTGCTAAATTAGCACCAATATGCTAATTGATTGAAGGCTTTTGAATGCCAAACCATGTGTCTGTGTTTGCAACTGAAGGGACATGAAAGAAGGATCTTCTATCATATGGCAGGTTCTGTTGTTTCCAAGCTCTCTTTAATTTGTAAATGGAACAAACAGTCAAAAAGTTTGAGATTTTACTGCAAAATCCCTCTTTTACAAACTCTCACTGCAGCCCAGTGCTGGACAAACACGTTTCACAAGCTTGGTGATAATACTGATGGTTGTTTACATCCAGTGATGCCAAAGCAACCCACAGCAAAGTAGGCAGCACACATTTGGCTTTAAAAATGCTGAAGCCAAAACACTAATGCTGCAAATTGCAAGGTCCATTTAAAGGAAAATGAATGCTAATATGTTTGTGTAAAGCCAAAATGGAATTTAACATAGAAAGCTGTGAAGCAGGATATTTTGTCACTGGAACAAATCGTCAGGAGGACTGAAAAGCACTGGCTTGACATTATCAGAACAACCTGGGCAAGGTGAAAAGATTTGTCTTGACATTTATTCGTGGATGGATAATTTTACTGAACGAATTTTCTAAGCGGAAACTGTTTTTGACTGTTTTGTGAGAGTTCTACCTAATGAGCCAGCAGGAAAGACCAGTGAAGGGCACTAGAGCAAGCCCTGAGCTGCTGAAGCTTCCCTACTCCACTGTCACTGGCAGCAACAGTGGTGTTACTGCTAATTCTTTCCATTCAATTATGAGCCTTGTTGGTTTTCAGCTTGGGGTTTTCTTTTTTCCATAAATTTTCTGGGTTTGGAGTTTTCACAGGCCAGGAGAGATCCAAGATGCTGCTGCAGACAAAGAAATCCATGATCAAAAACAGGTAAGTGGCTCCTTCCTCAAAACATTCCAGCTTTTTCCACAGGAAGTGAATTTTCCGGCAACAGGATGTGTGGTTTTCCATCCTCTGGGATATTCTCTAATTATTAATAACTGTGATAATTACAACACTGGGCTGGACTCCCACAGAGACAGGTGGTTAGCAGCCCTGTAGCCACAAGCCAGGGAAAGCAGCCCCTTCCATGTGTAGTTCTGCACAAATTGGTCACGAGAGCTGCAGCCAGAGCAGGGACAGGTGGGTTCAAACCTGGTGCCTAAATGTGCTTTTCCACCTCCTGGGAAAGCAGTGCTCAACAGTGACCTGTGTGAGGCAGGTCACATCCTAAGCTACAGGCCATGATGGCAGGTGCCACCACATCACTGTGCTCAGAGGCGGCTGGCAAAGGGGAAAAAAGGGCAACCAGACAGCAGGGAGAAGTGTGGGAATAAACAGGAGTGAAGGATCCTAGAGAAGGGCTGAGAAAAAAAACCTGGAGGTGAGCCTGGACAAATGATGAAGTACATACCCTCCAAGCAGGCAATTAGCAACAAATCTTCAGGTTGATGAGTCTTTCAGCCTTGCTTAGTGCAGGAGTGACCCAGGGTGTTGTAATTGGTCTGGGATGTGCAGGTGATGAACTGAGCCTCTTCTGGAGGAAGGTGCACCATAACTCCTGTGTCTCAGGGCCTTGCACCTGCTTGGAGCTGTTAATAAATCATCCTGGAGAAGGTCAGGACCACATCATCTCTGCAGTGGTGAAGAACAGAAAAGCAGTTTTGTGTCAGTCACCCTCAGAATCCAACACTTTTGGACTTTTGCCCTGAACTTTGGACTAGGCATGAGCAATAAGTAAAGCCAGAAGGTAAATCCAGACCTTGTGTGGTTTAGAGACGAGGTAATTAATAAAGAGAGACTGCAGCTGCACTCTGTCAGCAGGGCTGAGGGTAGACAAATCTTTGCTGGACTCCTTCTCCAAAACAAATCTGCAGAGCATCTCTCAAGGGCCATTGCAACTTGGCAGCAGGAAACAGGTGGGAACTGATCTCTGAAAAAGGATCTCAGAAAAATCTCCTCTCAGCCCCTCCAGAGACCTCCATTTCCTGCTGCCTCCACTCTACGTTTACCAACAGACTTTCCCAGGTGGTGTCCCACCTGCTCAGCTCTTCTGCAAGTCTGGCCCCTGCAGGGGAACTCAGCACTTTCAGAAAATCTGCTATGCAAAGAGTGGAATGAAAGCATGTCGACTCCCATGGGAAGGTCCTTGCTGTTTCCAGCAAGCTTTGGCTCGTGCTGATTCATTTCTCTTCCTTATTCCCAGCAAATAGGAGAGGTTCAAAAGATCAGGGTGAAACAGGGTTATGAACTTCACCACTGATGTAGCACGAAGAAAATACATGCTGTCCAAAGAATAAATGAAGTCACACTCTCAGTTCTTAACTTACTTTAATTGAGTATATAAAAGAAGACTAAATTTCATTATCAGACTCAGCAGGAAAAGCTAAGCTGGAGGGAGGCTGTTCTTTATTAATTTACAGGGCTGTACATCACACATTATGTCTGGCAGAAAAAAAAGTGTTTTAACTTGGAGGGAAATATTAATTTTAGCTGGAAAGAAACAGTGTCTAACGTGAGCACACCAACCTGTCTCCAGCAATATGGTTTAGAATCTCAATGTAAATGCTCTAATTGTCACCCTTCTCTCTGTAATGCTCTGATGTTTTCAGTAGCCACAATTGCCAGTGGCACGGAGCTCCACAGTGCAGCCAGGTGCTCTGTGAGAAGGCAGCAGAAGCAGGGTTTCTTGGTGTCCCTTCCTTTTTTGTTTCTCCATCCGAAAAGCATCTTTTGAAGTGGAAAAATCTTTCAGGTGTTGAACTCCTACTAAAAGCCAGAAATTCTCTTTTCTTCCACTGTCCTGGTGCACCAGTGGTGCTGCTGCAGTTCAAAGTAAGCTTCCAACACCTGTGAATTATCTTCTTCTTCCCACTTCTGATTTCTTTTTTCTCTCACTTTCTCTTTTTTTTTTTCCTCTTGCAGGAGGAGGACTGGCAGGCTCTACCTGGACTGCCACCATCTGTTAGTTAAGTGACTGGTTAGAGGTGTCAGAGCTATAATGCAATTTGTATTCATTATACCTCTCCAAAAGAGCAGGTAATTTGAGAGAAGATTAAAGCTGTGGACAATTCGTTAGATGCTCATCTCAAAGGGAAGTGTGCCAGACAAGAGAATCTGATATGCTTCTTAATACCTGGAATTGATGCAATGTTCCGTGTTAAAAATATCTTTCACAGTTACGTATTTTGGGAAATTTGCCTTTGACTGTGGGGAATTGTCAGCTTGTCTGAATCATGGTGGATCTGAGCTTCACACAGATGAGTTAGCATGGATGCATTAGGAAATGACAATCAAAACCCTATTCCCACCCAAGCATGCTATGAAATTTGGAATCAATCTTCTAATTGAAAACTAATTGGTGTTATATGGAGAAAGGCCAAACAAGGTGGTGCTGGCTCAGATCGTTCCCTTTCTCAAGCACCAAGGACAAATTCAGGTTCCCAACAGTGTTATACAGTGAGAGGGAGTCCCATCTAGAATAGAGAAAAGAATGCCCACTCTGGGAGCTGTGCAGGCAGCTTCTCTTCAAGGGTGTCACCGCTTATTGCAATAGCAAACATAGAGTTCCACGAAGACTGGGACCTCTGAGGCATCCTCACCACCCTCACACATTACAGCACCTCCCTGCTTCAGGAGAGGGCTGATGCACATCTTTACAGACACTCCTGGCAGACCAAGCCAAACTTGTCACCTTCAGCTCTGACGCCGTCCCAGCAGGAATCCGAACTGGAAAGAAACCAGAACTGCATTGCTGCAGATTAATAAAGGTAACCCACTCTGGTGGGATCAACACCCCTCTTTGAGGTCAGCTGGTTAGGATGAGAGAAGGTGCAAGAAGTTCTTTTGCAAATGAGAAGTTTCTGCTGATTTTTCCACTTTACCTCTCCTAGGCCCAACAGAGAGTGTAGTTAGCCTCTTACCTCTTTACTACCACCTTTTACCTACTAAAAAATAATTGAAAGTCTCTGCTCAGTCTCTTCTTTTCTGAGATAACCGGTTCTTTCCTCTCATACTGTGTGTTACAGATGGCCCCTCTCACTCCTTTCTCTGCACTGGCATTTTGGCAGTGCCCTGCAACATTCTTGGATCACAGCTTCACCATCTTGATTCAAGACCCTGCCATCTCTGATGTTAGCAGAGCAAAGCATTGTCTTTCAAGCTCCACTCCCATTTTCACTGTTCCAAATCAGCTCTGCCTTTTTGCTAGAGCATCCTGCATCCCTACCAGTGTCTGTCCTTTGCATCCCCAGCATCTCCCTTCTTCTCAGTGTCATAATCCATGCCCTCATTTCAGACTGCTGAATTCTCCTGCCCTGTGTGTCACACCAAGTGTGTCTTTAGCCAATGCCACCTGACAGGTTGCAGACCATTTTTCTACTTCACCCAGGCTGAAGACTGACCAAATCCTGTCCCTCAGAGTCACCCTAAATCTCTCAAACTTTGTCTGGGACATGTCAGTTAAACATTTTGGTATTTAATAAATCTATTTATTAGAATCAGGCATTGTTTGCACCTCCTGGTGTCTTCACCCACACTGTGTATTGATTTGCTTTGCTGAAGGCAGCATCAGAAGATCTCACTCATGTTAGCTGATAAACTCACTGATATCCACCACTTTCCCCTTCCCCTTCAGGCAGGTCACCCAGGAAAACAAATGCCATCACTGGCACTGCCATTGCTCTGGCATGACTCAATAAATGCGAGTTGACTGCTTTTAACCCTCCAATTAGTCATCATTAAGGACTTGAGAAAGAAATGAGTGGATGTCAGTGTCATTCTGGGCATCACGACTAGACTGATGAGTTTATGAGTATCTACCTCCTTCCTTTCAAAAGAAAAGCACCATCTCCAGTGCTGTGGAGCCATGCCCCAGGAGATCTCAGAGATAACAAGTTTAGAAAGGAACATTTGAACTTTTTTTCTTCCAGCCTCGTTTCAAAAACAAATTTCCCTTTATACTACTGCGTTCAGAATTAGCCTATTTTGATGAAATACCGTCTTCAAGGAGAAATATGTTCTGTCACACACTTTTTAATCAGCTCTCTCCCTAACTCATTTGAAGAATAATGCAATATTTTTCATTTTGTTTTGTTTGGTAAAGCTGAGGTGAAGAAGATTGCTTGTATTTCCCCTAATCATGCTGTCTGGTTTGTTGATGAAGTTCTGTTCTCTGCCTGTGAATGAGTTTGGTCTCAATAGATCTTAAAATATTAAACTCAGGAACCTTAACTGATCTTGGGTAGCACTAAACCCAAGGGTGATTTCATCACTGTCTTTGCAGAGAGCAGTTAGACTAGAAAATGTTTGAACTTGTCACAAATCAAGTGAATCAAGAGCCTTTCAGTACCTGGTGATGAAATCTGAATACATGAGCAGCACAGAAAGCCTCAGCTGTGCCACCTCTTTCCAAGGCTGGGCATAAGATGTTTAATGTAAAAAAGTTCTTGTTAAATGGTCAGTGTCCATTTTTACAAGACCAATTTTTTCTTACCCTGTCAGTTTTTACACCACCAAAGCACTGGGCCTGCCTCTGCCAAGCCATAAAGAGCAGACTCAGTGTCAGTGCACACATCCACTGTTAGCAACGGTGGGGAAAGTCCACCCTTCTGCCTGACTTCCCAGCAGAGGAAGCCTTGACAAAGTTTTTCAATGGATGTGTGTCTGTCTCCCAAGCTCCTCTGTCACCCAGAGTTTCAATTCTTTTGACCCATTGCAAACACCATCAATGCCATTTCACAGAGACACAGAGCTTCCAGCTGGAGGATGGCATTGCTGTCTGGCTGCTGCCAATGTGGGAGGGATCCTTTACCACACTGAAGCTCCTCTGCACAGCTTTCTAGGACAAGGTCCCTGGTCACATCTCCTCAAACACAGTTTTCAGGAGAAGAGACTATTAGATCTGTGTTAAGTGACCTGCAGCATGAAGTTGTATGAACTGCTTGCTGTACAGAAGGTGCCTCACCCTGTAGAATTTCCCTGTGTGGAGGGATTCACAGAATCACAGAAGGGACTCCCAAGGAACATCGACCCCAACTCCTGGCCCTGCACAGGACCCTCCCCAAGAGTCACACCATGTGCCTGAGAGCATTGTCCAAACACTTGTTGGACTGTCAGGCTTGGTGTTATGACTACTGCCCTGGGGAGCCTGTTCAGTGCCCAACCACCCTCTGGGGGAAGAGCCTTTTCCTGAAATCCAGCCTAAACCTCCCCTGACACCCATCACAGGATGTGTTCATCCAGCTGTGAGCTGGACATCTTGCCCAGAAGGATCCTGTGAGAGACAGTGTGGAAAGCGTTACTGAAATCCAAAAAATTATATCCACTGCCTTCCTTTGTCTCAGTGTCTGTCTGTCTACCCAGCAGATCGGTCTACTAAAAAAAAAAACCAATACAATTTCTCAGCAGATTCAGCCTAACAGGCCCCCAAGACCTAAATACCCTGATAATCACTTGGTCAGGCACTCTGGTTTTATGGGAAAAGCCCAGGATGATAGGATCTGTCATACTGACATGCTACAACTCTCTACGTTCCTATGACATGGAGTTCTGAAAACTAGAAATATTCCAGATATTGAAATGAAATATTTACATTGCCCTTCCTTTTTGGAGAGACTTTGCTGGACTAGCCTGTTGTCAGACTCTTTTATCTGCTTCAGCTCACTTTACTGCTAAGTAACTTTACTGCTAACTAACTGTGACTTACACAGGATTTATGATCCAAGTCAAGAGCTTGATTGCATTTAGTTTGCTGGTGACAGAAGCAATTCATTGAGGGTAGGAAGAGTGATGCATTGCTCATCAGCCCCTCACTGGCCCACAGATTATTGAGAAGCCTAGTGAGTGTCTCTGTATGTTTTGGAGTCATGGGGTTTTTTTCTTAAATAACTTCATAATTACTGAAATTCAATATTATTCTCCTCAATGGAGGTTATGGAACAAGGAAAGCCTTGGAAAAAATGCTTGGTAAGCTTCTTTTGATACCAAATGGTCTCATCCTGGTGAAGTAAATAAATTCCTATTTCAACTCGCTCATTTCCATTAATTTCACTTGAACTTTTAGGATAATATCAAACATTAATTATTATATTTCAGTTGTGTTATTAATATTTGCTGGTATAATTTGCTTTGTTATTATAGAATAACAATGTGTGTACCTTATGGAAATGAAGCATTTAGGTATTGTTGAAAAAAAATTATTTGATGTTGTCAAGACCATCCAATTTGATTATTCTCATTAGACATTTCAGGAGGAGGGAGAGGGAAGAGCATTTTATGTTGAAATTTGATTTAAAACGACTTCTGAAATGCTGGGGTTTTATCACTGGCTAAAAATGCTGGTATCTGGCAGGTATTTCTGCCAAGACACAAAGAAGCTGACAAAATCAGGCACAAAACAAAAAAGAACAAGGAAAGGGTGGTTGCTCATGGTCCTGTCTGGAGCTGCAGAGGTTTCCTTGCAGGTCAACAGATGAAGCAGAACTGCTGTAGGATGTCAGAAAATAAGTGTACTTAGGCCTACAAATTAAATGTCTCAGCTTCATCTTTCAACCTCTTATTGTCATTTTGTTTCTTTCCCTCTGCAGGTGGAATTGCTTGAGTTCTCGCTGCCCCAAGAGAGGGAGACTGGGAGAATGTCCTCTCCTTCCCACTTGCTTTAAGGCTCTCCAACACGTTGTGCACTGCTGAGCAGGTCGAGGTGAAGGACAGCCTTGTCCAGCCCATCCTTGTGTCCCCATAAGCAGCCAAATTCACTGGGCATGTGGGACTGAGACATCAGGCTGGAACTGAGCAGGGCTGAGGTGCTTCATGGAGACCTGTAAATATCTAACCCAAGGCTGTCTGACCTAAGGCTGTGCTTCACAAGTTACTTCCTACAGAAAGTTAATTCCCGTGTTGTCTGTCTTCCTGGCACAACTCACTTATATTCCCAGTGAAGACACCACCCAAAAGAAATGTAACTTTAAAAGTGCCTTAAACAGGAGAGCTGGATGCAATTAACATGCGGATGAGGGGAGCTGGATGACCTTCACTCCCTGATGGATTCACTCCTGAGATAAACACATCTAAGGCTCTGGCTGTATCTATTCATCAAACTAATGGTGTGATGGTAGTTGTGCTTATTGGATTAAATCCTCACTGAGCCATGGGCTTATGCTAACAGGCAGCAAACTCCTCAAGGTCCCTGAAGTGCGCGATGTGTGCTGGTTGCTCCTCCAGAACAACAATATTGTGTCAGAAGAGGTACCATAGAGTGTCATAAAGACTTTTGAACATGTTGTAAAGGAGCCAGATCAAAAGTTTACTAATGCTGGCCATGCCTGGCATGCCAAAGCCTCAGATGTCATGGCTCCTTGCTCCTCAGGAGACTCCATAAGGCATAGGACTGTTGATGTGGCAGCATTTTACACTGGACTGCTCAAGTCCACTCTTTTTCTTCCAGTGGTGGGAAATAGGGCAGGACGGTTTCCATGGACTGGAAAAAATGGATAATTGTGACACTTTTCAAATCCTACAATGGCAATTGCTCAATCTACCTGGGTGCTTGAGTGCCACTCTTTTGCTAACAGGGGTTTGGGCTGAGGCACTCCCAGGTGCTTTTGTCCATTAAATTTTGCCTCCCCAGGAAGTTCTCCCGAGGTTCCTCTTTCCTATTCATTATTAGTGACATCTAGTGACCAGCCAGAGTCATGCAGCAAACGAATGAAACTCTAACTGGTAAGTTAGACTGAACTTACATGACAAGAAACTACTTGGACTGTTAATTTAACAAGTATTTCTCACTGCTGCCAGTAGAGAAATCCATCAGGCTCTCGTGTTTGAAATTATCCTTTTCTCCTCAGCCTTTTGCAGAATGGTGAGGACTGCCCTAGCTCCTGCAGGAGGTCCTATGAAGAAGGTCCTCAGCTGAGGCTTTCCAGAATGTTTTATGATCCAGATAACAGTCTTGGGGTTTGAATTTTGATGTGCTTTAAAGGTTCTGATTTTCAGGCATCGAATTGTCAGCTTTTCTTATAAATCAGGTTTCCTCAGGATATCTCAGCTGGGTGTTTAAAAGGCTTGGCAATTTGTAACACCTCCTTTCAACTTTCTTTTCTGATAAAATAAGAATATTTTACTGCTTTGCCACTATTTAACTGAGTCTCTACTCCCCATTACTTTGCAGCCCAAGCAACACAGTAGCAGATGTCTCTGAGGTCATTATGCTGCTCCTGTGCTTTCTGCAAATAGGAAACCATGCTGAGCTTGCATGCATGCTGAGCTTGTACAGCCTGGGATGGCTGCACAAGTACTGGAATCCTAAGTAAATCCTAAGTAAATAAAAAAATAACTCATTTGGGAAAGAAGGTAAGTGGAAGGGACACTTTATAGTGCAGCTACAGCAAAAAACACTTGAAGTTCTTGTCTTCTAGTACACAAATCTGATTTGAGATTCAAATCTAGGGGGAAATGGGCTGGGCTTGGCCTGGTGTTTACTACTGCAAGATTAATCTGTAAAAATAACCTGAGAAAAAGGCCTCTTCTTCCAACGTAATGCTGCACTGGATGAACAACAGTGCCCAGGTGCAGAGTACCCCAGGTGTGAGGCTGTTATGATCCACGGGAGATGCCTCTGCTCAAATTCAGGTGTAAATCAGACCATAGGCCAAAGTCAATTATATGGATCTTATTTAACATTAAACGTGAGTTAGAGAGATAGAAAAGAGGAGAGGGAAAGAGAGAGAGATAGAAAGAAAGATCAATGAGAAGATAGTCACTACCCCTGGATCCAGTGGTATCCATTGGTCCTTCTTCACCCCGGGCTTCTGGGCAATGGGGATCCTGGAGTCTTTCTGGAAGTGCCACCTTTATACAGCCCTAGTTCAGGGTATCCACGAAGTGGTTACCAATGTTCCCAATAACTTGAGGTGGTGTGTGCATAAGCAGTTGCTTCCTTTTTCACAGTTTGACACAGTGGTCATTTTTGGCTAGATGCATTAGCCAGGATGTGCTCAGCAGACCTCACCTCTGCTAGGCCTGTAATCAGCGCCTTCCTGCTGTAAATTTCTGCCAGCTGTACTTAGTTCAGGTTCCCTCTGTGGTGGCTTATCTTATGGCAAGTTCCTTCTGTGGCTTTGACTGTGTTTTCAGACAGGCAGCTGTATTTTTTAAGTCCTTTTAAGAGGCACAACAGGGAGACAGAGATGGGAATGCTCCACAGTTTCTACGTCTTTTTGCCTCTCGGGGAGATGGGGAAAGACCAATCTGATTTTTGCCAAGTGGTCCAGCTGAAGAATCTGGTTCCCTAGCAAGAATTCAGAAAGTTTTCTCAGCAACCAAGCCTCCACACTGAATGGAGATGGTGCCTCAGATAAAAGGCATTTAAAAGAAGCTGAATCAACATTGGTGTTTGGCTTGTACACTCACCAGCGTGCCGTGCAGGACACAAACTCTGTGCCATGCCTGGCCTGCTCCTGATACTGCCACAGGAAATGGTGTAGAATGGGATAGCAGAACTGGAGAGACACCCAGCTCTCCATCCAGGGCACACTCCTGGTGCACCTCTGCTGCTGAGGGAATCTGAGTGTGAAATGCCAGCCCAGCATGTGGGAATCTGCAGAGCTGAGCTGAGCTGCAAGCAAAGCACAGTGAGAGAGGGGGAGCAGGGCAGCCATGGGCTAGCAGCAAGACTCAGAGATCTCTCTGTGTCCCTGCTGTACTTGTCAGTCCAGTCCTGGGTCCACACGGGTCCCCAGGGATGCCTAAGGCCTGTGGGCTCTGCAGACCGAGTGTGCTCCAGCCCACAGGCTGGGGAGGGGAATGTCTCAGCATCCTTTCCTCTGAGAGATGCTGCCAACGATAGGACTGGTGACAGATTGAACACAAGAAGTGTTGCAGCCTCGAGCAAACCCAGAGCCAAAAGGGCCACACCATTATGCCATTAGTCAGAGCAGATGCTTGTGATAGTGGCAGTGACCTGAAACTGCTCATCTTGTTACTCAGGGAGGGCTCCAGCCACGGGGCTGGCAAGTGTGGAATAAATAAACCAGGCTCTTCTTTCCTTCCTGAGCTGCCTGCCACATTCAACTCTCACTTCAGGCAAAGAGAACAGAGAAGCAGTGGTGACAGCTGACACAATGCCCTTCACAGCCAAACCACTGCTGGAAACAGCTGCTGAGACAAATTTCGGACAAAGATGGCTTCATCAAGGGCTTGTAGCTTTTACCTCCTTTACTCAGACTGTACTCCTCTGCCTTTTTCTGAGGTTTCATTCTACCTTTACACCACCAAGCACCTTGGGGCAGCGATCCCAGGTTGCCAGTGGTGTGTCCACCCTCACATGCACTTGAACAAGAAGTTAATGCCTTTCCTCCTTGATCCCCAGCACACTGACTCGTGGGCCAGGCATCCCATAGGAGTCAGGTGCCCATATCCTCTCCTTTAGGGCCCCTCTCTGCTCCAGGACTGGCACATCTACTGGAGTAGGTGCAAACATCTGGAACAACTGCTGCAAAAACAGGCTCAGCCTCCATGCTCAGAGAAAGAGCAGCTGGAGAGGTTTTGCTTTCTCTCCTTGAAGAGGAGGTGGAGAAAGGGCTGTGATCTACAGCTTGGGGGCAGTAAAGAAGGATCCAGGCTGTGATCTACAGCTTTGGGGCAGTAAAGAAGGATCCACTGTGGAAATTCTCCAACCTCCTCCCCAGGCCATCCATCTTGTCTTGCACAGGACACACCAGAACCTCCTGTTTAATATAAGTTATGCCCATCTCCTGGGAGGTGACTCTCCCTCTCACACCCTTCATAGCGAGTGTCATTCAGGGTAGACTTTTCAAGGTCTACTTGTTGAAAAACATCCTTTAAAAAAACAAAAAAAAGAGAGGAAAAACCACGTCCAAGACTAGGTCAAAACACTCTTTGGAGGAAGTGAACTGTGTGGAAACTTCCAACAGTTCTCAAAGGAAATGACAACACCTGCAACCACAGCATGCCCCTGCCTTTGGAAAGTGTGTGGACAACTGTAGGCACTTAGAAAAATCATCTTGGATGAAAATCGAATTTTTTTTTTTTTTTTTTAACATCGCCTCTCTACCTCCCTGGAAATGTTGCAGGCAGTAACTTACTGGAAGCTCTAAGTAAAGCTATGAAACACTTGGCTGCAGCAGTCAGCATCAAAATGCCTTTGCAATTTTCATTTAATCAGCTGGCAGCTGTAAGGAGAGAGATGGGTCTGCAAAAGCATCTCTGTCCAAGGAGCTCTGACACACAGCTCCTGGCAGGCACAGACGCCTTGCTCCCGGACAGACTGCAACAGGAGGTGTGGCTGGGAAGGGCTGGAAGGGCTTTGGCAGCACCTGGAGCACATACCTGGGGCAGCAGAAGTAGATAGTAGGTGTTCAACTGTATCTACTTCTAAGTATCTGAAGAGAAGGTGGCCTTGGAGCACCCCCTGAAATGCTCCACAGACCTGTCACCTTGTTGTGGAAGTCTGTATCCATAACCACCTCCCTCCCAGTCCCTGCCAGGTCATGTTTGATACTGGTCCCTCCTTGCCTTCCTGTCTGTAACTTGGCTCCACTTTAAAATCCTAATATAAACAGGCAAACCTTTAAAAGCTACCACTGCAACCATGTCAAACTACACAGTGTTTATCATTAGCCTTATTACCTTTAATTGCTTTACTAACAACTGGCAGGATGTCATTAACATGGCTAAAAAAACAGTCAGACCACAAAGCTTCCTATATTTTACTCTGTATATCAGGAACATAACATATAACACATGAGAGCAGACTTTTGCCCAGTTTTCCCAGGGAAGCACTTTTGTGTCTGTCAGCAGCCGCTGTTGTGCCATTTTCCCTCCTTTAACATTTTTCCAATGTGGTGTCCCAAGTTGGTTTAATTTGAAAGGTACAAAAATGCTGATTTCTGTCAAACACCATGAATATAGGCAGGTGGATAGAGGGGAGAAAATACAACAGAAACATAGCAAACATTATTAACAATGATTTAATATTTACATTAAAAGCTTTAGTGAGATTATAAAAGTGTTTTGAGCATCAGACTGGACCTCTAACCATGGCCATCTTATGGCCATCCAACACATTCTTCTAAGATGTGCCAATGCATCAGCTTAGAGTGTACTTTTTTTGTTCATCTGGTTTCTTTGTTCTGCTTTACTCAGAAGTCAATATGAGGGAAAAACCAGCATTTCTATTACAAGACCTATTTCCCATAAAACCACAGTGGCTGTCATTAAATCTTAATTGCATTCTCTCATTATTCATCCCCTCATGCTGCATTCCCTCTCTTCTGCATTCCTTCATGCTGGGGGTTCAGTATTACCTGGATCACCAACACCATCACTGGGAATTGTTCTGGGTACCCTTAGATGAGTGAAGCTCCTTTGTTGCAGCGGCCGGCCCAGGAATAAAGACACAGAGCCCAGAGTTCAGGAAGAATGAAGCAATGTGTATACATATTATTAATTTACAGAACGGTTTATATCCTTTAGTTCGCTTGAAGCTTACATGAAGGTCAGGAGGCTATTGGACCTCTGGTTAGCCACCTACCAAGTTCATTGGTTAATTCTAACTTAACACCTATTTCAAAACATTTCCCTAAAAGAATGATAACAAAGGCACAGCTGCAAGAAGTGTACAAAATGGTAACATCCTTTTGAGTTACTTGCATGGGAAAGACAGAACTCTCAGAAAATGCTGCAGAGAGCTGAAGAAATCTCTGCTGAAGCTTTCTCAGCGTCCACACTCCTTTCCTGGGAGTTTTTCCATCCTGGGATTCCTCCAAATGTTTAAGTCTCAGCAAGACCAGACAGTGGCAGGAAAGACTCAGGAGGGGTTCATAAATAGCCCTCTCCTTTTCTGCAAGAAAGGAGATATTTCTTCCCACCTTACAGCCTTTGCAGCAAACAAAATGTGTGTTTTCCTTTTGGCTTTTCTCAGCAAGTGCTGATCCCTCTCCATTGGAGATCCCACAGCCGTTCAGCCACTGAATTATTCCTCTCCTTGAATGACTGACAATGCTGCCTGGAGCAGGGCAGATGCAAAACTGCCCACTTGTAAAGGAAGGTGTGAAAAAGACCAAAAAAACATTGCCTTCCTTCACAAATCACAGATAAAAAACTGTCCTCTTGCCAGAAATGCAGATGTTTCCTGGGGAGAGCAGCTGGATGGTCTGCAGGGGAAATCTTCTCCAATTTGTACCCGTCCAGGTGCCAACATCAATTGCACCACACACATGAATTTCCAGTTTGACATTTTCTACAAATTGAATCTACCTTCAGGAGCTGTTAAAAAACCTTTTTCCTCCTCAACCTGAAAGATTCAGCTGGAGCATCTGGGGAGCTCCAAAAACACCAAGCAAGAGGAGGCAAATTCTCAGACTGTTAAGCATTATGTCCCCATTGGCATCAACAGGCTCTGGCCATTCACAGCAGCTGATGCCAGGTCTGGCACCAGAAATTCTCCAGCTTTACTTTTATGAGATCTTGAGATGTACTTGTGGCTCACAGCAGAGCTCTGTGCCAATGTTTCCTTGCAAAAAAAACCCGATGTGTTAGTTTAATATTATTAGTACGTATTTAGCTCTGCTGCTGCAGCACTTTGTGGTTATTTAATACCCCCAGGGACAACTTTCTTAAAATAATAGGTGAAGTGCTGGGACTTGAGAGAGCTGAGTGTAATTCTCTGCAGATCTTTCACAGATAAAAGAGCAATGCTCTGCTGTGATAGGGTATCTCTCCAAACCCTTGGGAGACGGGGTGCAGAGTAATGGAATTATAGATATGCAGTTATTTTGTGTGAAAGCATAGAAAGCAGTTCAAATGTGAACAGGGTGATAAAACCTCAGAGTTTCCAGGAAAGCCCAGTCAACTCCAAAACACAAAAAAGGGCATTAAAGTTGCCTTGTCTCAAATGTGAACACAAGAATATTTTTCCAATCAGCAAAAGCAGTTATCCCAGCACTCAAGTGAGGCCTGTGTGGTTGTAAAAAAGGAGTCAAGATTTGGGTTCTGCAGAGAAACGTATTCAGATCCTGTTCTGCAGATTTTAAAGGTCTCTGAGCAAATAGCCAGTAATTCCCATGTGTGTGGAGTTATCTGGTTTGTAAATATATGTACCTTATAAAATGCTGGATTTGTTTGATCTCTTCTGTCATCAAAAATCCCCTAGGGAATATTTATCCTGCCTTTGCATGGAGACAAAGAGAAGAAGAAATTTTTAGTTCTAGAATATCTCCATGGGCTGGGCTTCATGCAGACAAAGATGTCAGGTCTAGAGATAAAACATGGTGTCCTGATGCAGTATTTGAATCTGTCTCCAGCTTTTTGGAGATGTAGCCAAGAAAATTTCTGTCTTCTTTAAGAACCCTTTCATCAGAAGTGAGAGGAGATGGTGACATGGTTTGGGTGGCCAGTAACTCTGAACCAGGAATGTCACTTTTCAGCCTGACTTCTCCAGTACTCCCAGCTTTCATGTTTAGCCTGCAAAATAAAGCAAATTAAACAAAAACATCACAAAGAATCAAACAGCTACCTTAAAATCATGCATGAGAGGAGAGGAAACTCTAGGTTGGTGGTGAGTGGTCCATGAGAATAAGAACACACTCAACCCCACTGCAGTGCCATGGTTCCTTCAGCTGTGCATGCAAAGCCTCTCTCCTTGGCAGGAAAAGGGATTAATTAATTAGTTAGTTAGTTAATATGTAGCAATGTGAGAGTGGGGAAAGGCTGCAAGATAATCATTATCATTGTTATCAAGACCACAGAGCAGCTTCTCATAAATGCCTTCTTTATTTCTCATTTAAAGGATGTTGTCAGTACCAGAAGAATTTTTCATCACAAAAATTTCTATTAAACAACTTGGTACTGGGCTCCAATTTGGAACATATTCTATCTAGCAGACAATATAAAACAATGCCTAAATTATTTACCACAAAGATTTAAAGCACAAAAGCCGTGACAAATCCATCTGAATTTAATGGATGGATGCAGAACATGCTGCATCCAATTTCATAAATACCTTTGTATGCCAGCTTTTCTTTGCCCTTCCTATAAAATGCTTTTATGATGACAACTTTATTAGTGCTGAAATTGCTCCTTTCCTGACTTTCAGATCACACGACCTTTGTTTGCCTTTAGTGTATTACCCATTATTATTTTGTCTCCTTATCATAATGATATCCGTTATTTCCCGTTATCTACACAGATTGTTTTCCCACAGTCATGTCTCCTCTGTCCAGTGTTGGGGCATGGCTGGGCTGGTTATGCAGTAGCAAATATAAGACCAACACACCTCAGCCTTATCCCTGAGGGTGAAGTGATGAGCTGCAGGGACCATCCCTTTCCGAGACCTTTGTCTCGTATCAGGTGATATAAAAGGTCTGTTTGTGTTGGGGCAGCTCCATAGGTGCCACCAGCAGGGCATCAATGAAGCTGCCTTTTTGTCCAATGTGTTTCTTTTTTCCTTCCTGACCTTTCCTTTGGAACTGTTGTATTGGAAATCAATGGCAAGTTTTATGTTCTAGTTTTTTAGCTTTGCTGTCACAGCCCAAAATTGGCAAGAGACAGAAAATTGACAAAAGCCTTAAGAGGCATTTGGCAGGCAAAAAAAATTAACCCACGTGCTGGTTTTTTTAAAAGTCTCACAAGCCGTTCTGTGGCAGAAGTCTGGGCTCACGTTACAGCTCTGGGAGTTCATTAATTTGCTCCTGTAAGCAGTGTGCATTCCTCTTTATTTAGTGTGATGTGGCTGGAATCACAAAGCAGGAACCAAGCAGAGGTGGTGCTCCAGACCCTTGTAAGGAAATGTGTCCGTGTTGATAATACAGCTCGAGCACTTCTAAGATAATGGACGTTGCTCACATTTGGCAAGTAAGCAGAAAAGCACTTCCTGAGCCATTATCTGCCAAGCTGCTGGGCTCACATAAACCAATTTTCTGTTGCTACATCTGTGAGCAGTTCTGGCACTTTTTTCCTGTCTCCAACATACCTCCTTGATCAAGTCTTTAAGGGACCCAAGGAATGCTTAAAAAGGGAATGTGACTTCATCTCATCTCATCTCATCTCATCTCATCTCATCTCATCTCATCTCAGATATTGGATGTCTTTTTGCTCAACTCATTAGCAGATAAGGCAGCTGTTTGCATCCCCTTTTGCAGTGAGGGATCAGTCTTTTCCAGTAGCTCCTTCTTGAGTGTACTAGTTGAAAGGTTAGAAGAGAATTATTCCTATTTTGGGCAATATAGGTGCTTAGTGCACATTTTCCAGAGAAATAGCACTGCAAATCAAAATAGGAAAAGACCTGGTTAAAGAATATTAGAGAAGTTATGACATCCTGAGGAACCGCTGAACTTTTACCTCCTGCACTTTGTAGTCGGGTGAGATCTCTGCACCTTTAGGGGTTAACTCTGTAAATTCCCTGTGCCTGAGGAATCAAGGAAGGCAAGCAGAGGAGTTCATCCTTCATGAGAGAATGAAGAACCAAGGAAATGGCAGTAATCTAATACCCAGAAAGGCAGAAGATAAAATTATTAAACAATATCTTAGTAGTCATCTAGGGAATAAACTGATAGAAACAGCCAGCATAGATTATTCTAGAACCTACTTTCTCAAACCATTTCTAATTTCATTCCTTGTCAGAGCAACCAGCCAAGTGGATAAAGAGGAGGCAGCAGATGAGATATGTCTTGAATTAATTAAGAGTATGACATTGTCTTGCATGACATTCTCTTAAGCGAGGAGAGAAATATGGCCCAGTGGGTGCACTCATAAAACTCGTGGATGGCTCTGTGTCGAGAACAGCACCAAGAACTTTGGAGGACAGGATTAGCAAAGGCTGGATTAGCTGGAGAAATAGCAGAAATCAATGTAGATAACTTCAGTAAAGATAAGAGCAAAGGAATTCAGGCAGCTGTGAATGATTTCTTCTGGGGTATCCAATACAGCAACATGAGGGGTTTTTGCCATAGCAGTTCTTTAGAAAATCTTTGCCCTTCATCACAATGAATCATGTGCTTTCTTTCCATGAAGGGTCACTGGAAAAGCACAAAACTATCAGACTTCATTTCTCCAAAAAAAGCTGAAATTCTCCGTGCTGGTTTGCTCCTCAGTTATTCCAGCCCCAAACTGAGCACTGACCAATTCTTAGTTTAGATGGTGTATTCAAACATCTGGGGCTGTAATTTTTCAGCTAGATAGAACTCATGGAAAAGAGCATCACTAACAAAACCCATATTTCCTGTGGCAGAGGAAAAAGACGTTCCCTTTGGAGGAATCTTTCAGAGTAAGTAATTAATTAACCATGGCTTTCTTCAGTGCTGAGTCCCCAGTTCTGATTGAAAAGTAGAAGAAAGGGCATTGCTGTGGAGTTAAATGCTTTGGCTTTATATTGCAGTAGACATTACCTTTACCCTTTTCATTTTTGAATGATGCAGCTAAATTGTACTGCTGGAATAAAAGATGTTGTGAAAATAAATACAGCAGACAACAACAAATTGCTTGGATTGAGTAGTATGTGCTAGAGCATATGCCAAAGATTTTTCATGCCAAAAGCACTCAACTGCTACCAAAGCTGTATAAACTCTTATTAAAACATGCTACAAGAGTTTAGGACATCCAAAATACCCTCAAAAACAATCTGCTAGATTTGGTTATCAGTAATATCAAGACCTGCTTGTCCTGTTTCAACAGCAGGAGTCACCATAGCACCAAGTGAGCTTAGGGTCAGGAACAGGGGACAGTAACCACAGACACACCTTTTTCTTCACTTTATATGTATGTAACAGCTCACACAGAAGTACACCACTGCTGTTTACAGAGATAGAAGACAAAAAATAGACTTGATTGAAGAATTATACTTTTTGAGGAAATATTTAGGTGGACAACTTTTTTTTTCCACTACATGTTGAGCAGAGCAGGAAGGAGGGAGGAGGAGAAGTATTGGAAAAAAAAAAACCTACATGAAAACCTGTTGTTTGGTGTTCGGTACACATTCATTCATTGACATTAAAAAATTCAAAAAACACAACTATGAAAGCCTAATTAAATCAAAACCAATTTTCCACTAAAAAATACCAAGTAATTCTTCGAAGAAGTATCAATGCCTTAACTGGAGGGTTTTCCTGTGAGCTCTGCAGGGTTCATTTCAACGTTATCCAATGCAGATATACATTTTGGTCACTTCACTACCACCTGCTCTTAGCTTTTCTTTTGCAGGGAAGGTAAAAGCCCTGAAAATTGATAGTAAAGCAGTATAGACACGCCTTGCAATCCAAGGCAGAGATGTTCTGCACTAACCACTTACAAACACTTGGAAAAGCATGAAAATCAAGTTGTATTTCAAGAAAACATGTTTAGATATAAAACCTGGGAGCACATTTATGCATTTCCAAGAAATGTATATCCTGGAGCTCAGGTTAAACACACACGGACTTTGCCTGTTATTTCTAGTATAAATTATATACTTGCTTTTGTCTTTTTCCCTTGAGGGCCTTTGCAAAGTTAATTGTCCCTGACTTCTTGCCAGTATTACCTCAGTAAATACAATATATATGCATTGGCAAGTGCCTTGCACTGTGCACATGTCAATTTTAATAGATCAATAAATTATTTTCCTGTAATCCCCAATCTAAGATACATTCTACAGAGTTTGCAGAGAGCATATCACTCTGTGGAGGTGCTGGTGTACTACCACATCTATAAATAGATAAAAATATTCAGAAAAATATAAAAATATTTTTAGCTGGACAGCCTTCTGTGTTGGCTGTCTCTGGCAAAGCAGAATGACTTCTTTCCTCAGGAGCTCTGCCCAAGGCATGGCTAGTTATGCCTAGAGGTAGGCTTCCCAAACGGAGGAAGAAAAGCTCAACATCATAACCTTAGTGCAGTTGTTTCCTCTGTGTCTTGAGGTGCCCTGACTCTCCCAGGCAGAAATTCCACTGCATAGCCCAAGATACACAGCCACTTCTTTCTGGACTTCCAGCTGGGTGCCCATATCCTCACACTCCACAACCTGGCAGGAGTGTCCCTGAGTCTCCAGCTGCTTTCCCATGGCAGGTTAGAGCAGTAACATCCTTCAAGTCTTTCAATGCCTGCATCATCACAGGCTCACTCCAATGTAAGTCAGAGGATAACTTGATCCATTGCAAAATTATGGCTGAGTTAGCTCATCATATTCCCCTTTCACGGCTGCATTCATTGCTTCTTCCCATTTGTCAGTTTCGCAATTTCTTTGTCAAAACTCCCCCCTACCATTTCGAGGTCAAAAGTTCCCCAGTACTGTGGCAGTTTTTTGGGTCCAATTAGAGAAGAATTGTTCATCAGAACAATGTCGGAATTACTGAAGCACAATTAACCCTCACTGTTTCCAGTGGCAGGACAAATCCAGGCAGCCCCGGGTGAAATCCCTTCACTCCATAAATCCCAGTTATGCTCCCATTTGCTGTTATCAATATGTGCAGCCTGATAGATGCATTTTTCTTAGGCTGTGTGCAATCTCCATTTGCATGGTAATAAGGCCTTCCAAAGGCATTCAGCAGGTGAGGTGGGAGGCGAACTCCTTCCATCAGCACCTGTGTCTCGTGATCAGCAGTGTTTCTCAGGAACTGGAAAAGCTCCAAGGGAGCTGTGCCTGAGCTTAAAGCTAAGACTTGCCACCACCAGCAATGGGACAAGCTGCTGCCAAATCTGCTCATGAATTAACCAGCCATATTTTAAGATACACTAATTTATATATACCCTTACAATAATATTGGATTAGAAGAGTGGACAGGAGACTATGGTGTTGTAAGGCACTCAAATTCTGTCAGGGTGCCCCAGTCAAGTTATGCTCAGCTACCTTATCAGAGACCTCAAGAATTCGTCGAAGCTACAGAAATGTAAACTGTTCTAAATTGGTAAAGAAGCTGTTGGAAGACGGGATAACAAAATGGCAAGAAAGTAGATAAAAATAAGGACGGTACCATCCTGGACTAGAACCAATCAGGTTCTCTGAAAGGTGCATGCAGAGCATGGACAGCATAGAGACCCAATCAGGTCATACGATCGTGTGAGCTACAGCTGCAGAAATGTATAAGAATAGTGTAATGTAAACAATAAACGGACTCTTGCAAAAATCATATTGGTTCGTGGTATGAGGGTCCCGTTCTCCTGCAACTGGTGCCGCCAACATGATAAATGTCCAATTATGAAACACACCAGATCCCTTTAGATCCTGAAGGGGGTCCAGTGGATGAAAAGGCAGGAGACCCTGGCTGGAGCTCATCGTGGCTGGCCCGTGGCGAACGGGGCTTGGAAACGACCCGGTTGGGAGTTCGGGGGACCGAAGAAAGCTCCTGGGAAAAGAACTCCGGAATTTTTGCTGCAGCGGACACCCAGAGAGGTGAGGCCAGGGGCTGGAGGGAGATGCGAAAGGGACTGTCAAAAGAAGAACAGGT
>VZRO01003484.1:0-64055 GCA_013397915.1 Daphoenositta chrysoptera
AGCCCAGGTACAGCACCTTGCACCGGTCTTGTTAAAAGTCATGAGATTTCCATGGGATCTGTACTGGGCCCATTTCTTAAGCTTGTTCAGGTCCCTCTAGATGGCATCCTGGCCTTCAGGGTGTGGCAATTACACCAGTCAGCTCAGTGTCATCTGCAAACCCGAGGAGGGTACATCCCTTCACCCTGTATCATTAACAAACATATTAAGTAACGCTGGTCCTAATACAGATCCCTGAGAGACACCACTTGTCACTGATGTTCATCAGGACTCTGAACAATTGACCACTACCTTCTGGATGCAATCGTTCAAACATGTTGTTAGCCAGCCAACAGTCCACCCACCGATTCTGGTTAACTTACACATAGATGCCCTTCTTGCTATTCTTTGAGTCCCTTGCCAGGTTCAGTTCCAGCTTTGTCTTGGCTGGAACACACAACTGAACTTCATCTCTTCCCAGGTTACCTGTCCTTGTCTCCACTGTCTGTGCATTTGCTTCTTTCCCTTTGACCAGCAGTTTCCTACTCAGCCATGGGGGTCTCTTGCCTTTCTTGCCTGATTTTGTGCTCCTGGGAATTGCTAGCTCCTGCACTCCTTAAAGATCTACCAGTTCTGTTCCACTCCCTCCCCTGAGGGCAGTCTCCGCAGGGATGCCACTGACCATCTCCCTGAAGAGCTAGAAGCTTGCCTTCCTGAAGTTCAGGGGAAAAACTTTATTCCTTACCTGACCCATACCCCTCAGGTTTGCAAACTCCACAATGCATGATCACTGCATCATTAATAGCTTTTAAAGCTGAACTAAAGCACAGGAAAAGAAAATCTTTTCATTAAAATCACTTAGCTGTCAGTGCTGGCCATAAAATTATTTCCTCTACTGTTACTATTAAATTACTATTAATAATGCAATTCTTATTATAAGGGAGTAACTACAATTCATGTGGTTTAAAAAAAATATAACCAAAAGAAAGGCAGGAAGTATTTAAAATGCTGCTGCAACAGTAAATATCACCTCTGGCATATTTGTCCTGGAAGAACAGAGCACGATTTGGAATACCTAATTGAAATGTGCTAGAGGAGATAAGGCTGGCTGCAGAGACTGACATTTAAAAGCAGGAGACACCAAACAAGACATGAAATATCACTGTTGCCGCCTCAAAGCAGAAAGCCACTTTCACAGAACTGAAGTTCTCTCCTACTCACCCCTTGCCCCTCCCCTGCTGACAGACACAGCAAGCAATTAACCCCTTCCCTGATGTCACCAGTAATACCACCCCCACAAAAATATAAAGGTTTCTACAATTTCATGTAGTTATTCCCTCCTGCAAATCACGCAGCCCTGCACGAAGCAGCATGTCTTCCCTATTCCTATTCCTTCTGTGCAAAATCTTGTTTCTTCCCTGACACAACATTTCAAATTCCAGCACACAACATGCTGGAAACCAGGCTCTCCTCCTGCCTAACCCTGCATGGCAGCATGTGCACCCTGTGCCTACTGGCCTCTGAGGAGAAGAGCTGGTAAACTCCTCTTCAGCTGGAATGGAATCTAGGGGTAGTGCCAGAACACAGAGCTGAGGAAAAAAATCCCTGGCACACAAGGGATATTATGACATGTTTGGCTGCTGAAGCTTTTGCTGCCTTAGTCAGAAGGAGCACTGGTGCCTTTGAGTCATCTGATCTGGTGTTGTGGACAAGCAGCAAGGGACATAAATCCAGCAGATTCCATAAATGCAGTTTGCATCAACAACACTTCAAGCAAGGACTTAATTACAAAGTTACAGTTCATTAAAAGAGCACCAATTAGCTTTTTCAACTACATATTTTTTCCTATGCCAGGATAGCAAGGCAAAGATTGGGATGCATATCAGAACCAAGCATCTTGTGCTGCTCAGTGAAACATCCCAGTGTTGTTGAAGGAACAGCCCTGGTTTAAAAGCTGGGTTTGAAATAGATGTTAGAAAATACGCTATGAAGTTTCTGAGCCATTAGACTGTTCATGCCAATAGACTGATCACTGGTCTTGAGAAAAATGGGAAATCCTAGCCCAAGAGAAGATATTTTTAAATTTAAGGTTTAGATTTTTCATTTCAGCCTGTCAATCAGCACTTGCTTTCATACAGCACCAGTTGGTATCTCCTTGCTTCCCTGAAACAGGACGGGCCAAAGAAGGAGGTTCCTTTTTGTTGAACAATACACCATGTGGAAAGGTCCACGGTGTAGCCAAAGAGACTCAGCAGACCTGTTTTCCTGGAGCTATTCTAGTCACTCCTGACAAGCAAACAAACAGTAGTTCTATCCTCCCTCTGTTTTCAACTCAGACTTGCTGTGTAGGGTGTCATTCCTTTCCATATTGTAGCACACACTGTAATTATCTTCCATTAACCCCCTTTGCCCAGTTCTGGACCAATTTTGTCAATAAAACCCAATACACAAAATTAGTGAACTCTGTGGAGCGTTGACTAGTGCTTCCAGGTGGAAAGCTTGATACACAACAGAACACAGGAGACAAATGCTCAGAAGGCTCATCAACTCTTATCACAGCATTTCGAAGAAACATGACAGAAATACCCCTTATATGAGAAATACCTCCTATGGTGCACCCCTCCCTCATGTTCAATAGTGTCTCAAATCAAGGGTGGTTTTTCTTGAGAATGCTTTATCTCAAGAAGGTATGCAAAACAACTACATGCAGACTAGATTGCAATGTCAGATATCCAATGTGTGCCATTCTTTTCATAAGCATTTACCTGGTCATTTAAGGACTTGTAATACCAAAAAAGTGTACAACATTTTGTTTTCTTACACCTTACTGACGTGGGTTACAAGTTTCCATTAGAAGCTGCCATTCAAAGCAGGTGGCCACCTTATCTGTATGAAGCCCAGCCCTACCAGAATCCCTGCTCTTCTCCTGCCCTCCTTCACGCTACAGACTGAAGTAGTCTTGAAGCAAAAAATACAACCAAACAACAAATGAAAAAAAAATCAGTCTGTGCTCCGTGGCTCACAGCATTTGGATGTGTTGCCAGCACACTTGAAAACCAGGAAAGGAGGCTGAGGGCTGGAGTGCTCCATGTGTCACAGTATAATATTATGATATTTGAGATGCCTGTTAGACACCTTGCCAACAGTAGCACTCCTTCAGTACCAATTTCTGCCACTGTAAACTGACACCGCATGGAACACACGGCAAGACTGGAGAATCTCTCTCCAGAGATATTCAGCTCAAGATCCAAAAGCAGAAATTACACGGATTATACAGGAAATCTGATACAGGACAGAAACAAAATGAACGCAGTGACATCAGTCAAGTCAGGAGAGAAAATACTTCTCAAGCTGTTTGCCTGGTCTAGGTCAGCTGGAGAAGCAGAAGTACTGGGAACTGTGTCAGAAATCTGAGATCCAAGTGTAGTTACACAACTGGAAAACAATGAAGGAATGAGGCTGGGGTTCAGATACTTTAGCAGATTGACAGAATCCTAAATTGACTCCAGAGGAGGCATACATCAGAAAGAAGATACAGTAATAGGTTATGCAGAAGCCCAAGAAATCGTGAGAGAGTTGGAGAAAAGCATTTGAGCATATGCCTGAGCATGACAGCTTGCCTATGCTTTCCCCCTTTTTGAAGTTACTGTTTCAAGCTCTTCACTTCTCCAAGTGCACTTCTCCAAGTGAACTCATCCCATTTGAATTTGAAAAGCCTCTAGTCCAACAGTGAGATATCACTGGAATTGCTGCTGGGGCTTTAATTGAGGCACAAGTTCAGGTCCTCAGCATGCCAGTATGTATTCTTGGGCATCCTACAAACACAGACTTAAGCAAAATCACACCTTATTCCCTTCAATCTCCTTACTCATCCCTTTCATTTTTTTTTTCTATTATAAATTTTAAAAAGGCCCCCTTGTCAGTTCACTAAAATTTCTGTTATTTTAAGAATGGTTTTGAATTTGTCCACAAACAGGTCCTTCCACAGAATCATGAAAAAAAATACATGTTTTAGATACCAATTTGAAATACAACTTACTTTTTGCAGCCCCTACTTGATTCTGCATCTTGTAAGATTACTTCACATTGGGGTGATCTGAGCAGCTGTTTCAGGCTGACAATTCAGTGGGGTTGGTGAGAGAAATACCTCCTAGTTTTAATCATAGAGTGGTTTGGGCCAGAAGGGACCTCAAAGATTGCTTAATTCCAACTCCCTGCCATGGGCAGGGACACCTTTGACTAGACCAGATTGCTCAGAGCCCCATCCTTCCTGACCTTGAACACCTCCAGGGCTGGGGCATCCACAACTTTTTTGGGCAACCTGTTCCAGTGATTCATCACCCTCACAATAAAGAATTCCTTCCTATTCTAAACCCACCATTTTTCAGTGTACAGCCATTCCCCCTCGTCCCAGCACTACACACCCTTGTAAAAAGCCCCTCTCCAGCTCTCTGGTAGGCTCCCTTCAAGTCACAGTAAGACCTTCCTAGACGCTTCTAGTGTCCGGGTGAACAATCCCAACTCTCTCAGAGTTTCCTCATAGGAAACTCCATCCCTCTGATCATCTTGGTGGTTCTCCTCTTGACTTGCTCCAACAGGTCCATGTCCCTCCTGTGCTGGGGACCCCAGACCTGGCTGCAGTTCTCCAGGTGGGGTCTCACCAGAAGGGAGTAGAGGGGCAGAATCCCCTCCCTCACTCTGCTGGTCAGGCTTCCTTTAATGCAGCCCAGGATACAATTGGCTTTCTGGGGTGCAAGTGCACTTGGCTGGGTCATATTGAGATTCTTGTCAACCAACACCCCAGAATTTGTTTTCCTCAGGGCTGCTCTCAATCCATTTTTTTACCCAGCCTGTATTTGTGCCTGAGCTCCTGACCCACATGTAGGACCTTGCACTTGGTCTTGTTGAACTCCATCTCTCTGCTAATTGTGTAAGGGAATTAGGGGAAGGTTGTGAAGGGCAAACATGCACTGTGCGCTGTAAACTTGTCCACCTTATTTCTCAGTACCTTCCAGCAATTCTTCTCTTTTTTTTGGCAGTGCAAATGGATGTTGGCAGAAAAGGAAGGCAAAAGGAAGTAAAAAAGAGAGAAATAATCACAGCTATGGGTTGTTTTTTTTTTTCCCTCTTACTAACTGAAATCCTCCCCAGTGACTCCGTTTTAGACTGCTGTGGCTCTAGAAATAGACTGGACAATTAAAATTATCTCTCCAGAGTACTTCCTGCAGCTTCCTCTCGCCTCCGAACTTGCACCTCATTGAAGAAGTGACCATCCCTCTATATGAAGACAGCCTAAACCAACAGGGGATTAGATTAGCTTCCATTACCCATGAATTGTCCCTGCTTCCACATCTCTCTACTCCCTAGTCATTTTTAAAGAGACTTCTTTCAGTGTGTCTGACTAATACCAGCTTTTTCTTTGCCTTTACAGGATGTTGAAGATTCTCCCAGCTGTGCAGAGCCATTTTAGGTCTAGACAAAGCACACCCCAACAAATTAACTTTTAGTGTTTTCAGTGAATTGCTTTGGGAGACCAGTAATAGAAACAGTGCAACAGAGGAAGGAGGGAAACTAGGGAACTACCAGGCATGACATGAGCATGGAAGTCCCATAACATTGGACAGAAGGAACCAGGGGAAGCCCCAGAGTAACACTAAGAAATAATTGACAGGACTAGTGAGTTTGGTTGGTGGTTTTTTTTGGTTTTTTTGGGGGGGGTGGGGTGTGTTGTTGTTTGGTTGTTTGATTTAGTTTGTAATTTTTTACAATTTTTTTTACAAGCACATTTCTGTGTGAACCAGCCTCCCATTAAAATATATGGAATGCCCATCTCTCACAGCCAGAAGCTCAAATATAACTAGTTAGCACCACTGTGAGGTTGAACCACATTGTTATTTAAGGGATGAAGTGGTAGGACTGGCTTCCTAGTCTCTCCCACTGAAAGGCTAAGCATCAAGACAGAATCAGAAGATCTGAGATGGACACGGCATTAAGTCTCTTCTGGCATGAGATGACCTTTCAGAAAAACACATTGGAAACACTGATAGTCACTGAGCACAAATGCAATTACATGGTGCTGCCAGTCAGAACAAATATACTGTATTGTGGCCACTGTGGCAGGTGAAGCAGAACAGACCCAGCCCAGGATGCCAGGCCTTAACCAGCAACTTCAGAATTCCTATTGCTATCCAGGCTCTTCTTCCACTCCAAGTGGCTGGGCTTTTTAGTTGTTGGATATCTTTTTTTTGCCCTGGGTTAAGCCTGTGGGTTTGCTTTTGCACACTGAGCTGTGCCTGTTAGCATATTGTCACACTAAGACTCGGGAATGCCTTAGGTCCTTACTGAAGACAGGGAGTATTTGTTTAAGGACAGAAAGAGTGATGAAACATATGCCCAGATCTTGCTTTCTCCTACCTTCTTTAATACAGTCATCGTTTTGGTGTCTGTAACATCCAATTTGGCCTGGTCCTAAAAGTAAACCCAGGTACAACGTATCTTTCACCAGGAGGCAGGAGAAGCAGCAGGTAAAACAACACGAGGACACCAACTGCCCAAGGTGCTTCCCTACATCTCCACCCACAAGGGGCTGCTAAGTAAACACCAGCTCATGCAGTCATGACTGCCAAGCTTTGCAGGTTTGGCTTCCTCCTCCCTCAGCAGCCTCCTTCCCATTATCCTCCCACCTATAGGAAGATTTGCAAGTGAACTTCTGGTTCTTCATTATGTATCATTCCCCTACACCTTACACTTCTTTGCAAAGTCTGTGGCCAAAGACGGTCCTCCTCCCCCTGCCCTCTGCCCCTCTCCATCTTTCCCACCTCACACTCACCTTTTTCACCTGCATTCTAAACTCAGCAGTGTCTGTCAGTGAGCCAAAGCTTGCTGAAATTAGTGAACAGTTGAGATCAGTTAAAGAATTCAGAGATTCTTTAAAAGAAGAGAGTCGTGCAATGTGCTCAGTAGAGCATGCTACTGTCCCAAGGAATGTCTGACAAGCAGTTTGTACAGTCATGGCCTCCCTTTAAAGCCCAGGACTGGGTACTAGGAAATGTGACTTTTATTCCTGGCCTGTCTAAAGACACATACGATGACAGACAAGTCATTTAACCTCTCCCTGTGTGCTTTTCCTGCCTAAATAATACTGAAAAATATAAAAAACTGACCAGTTATGACTCTGTGACTCAACTTTATCTAGAAAACAGAGGTTCATGGGAGCAGTGGGCACAGAAGGCCAGTCCTTAGCCTTACTGCTGGAGAAAATACAGAGATTGATGGACTGTCTCCCTAAGTCACCAAAGTCTTTACGGTACCCCAAACAGCTGAAGTCAGAAGACAACTAATAACTCTACTGTGGGTGATTACAGGGTTTCCAATCCCATTTCCTCCCAATAAATCTTTCTTAGGTCTGTAAGGGTCTAATGAACACTGTCAAACTGAGCTGTACGAGGTGAGCTACGAGCAGTGCAGCTGGATAAACTGGACCAAATGGCTTCCAGTAATGAGCATACTGGCCATCAGGGGACAAGGGCTCCAGCCAAAGTTAGAAACTTCAGAGAAAGCCTGAGGTGAATGTTCAAACCTGCCCCTGGGTAACATCAAACAACAAGAGCCAGAACTGTCAAGAAATTACATGTTTCTTTGGAGCCTCTTCTGAAAGGCCAAAAAGCTTGTGCAGCAGTGTGAACATACATGTCATCACTTCCCTCTGGGAAGGCAGTGCTGCATTTTTTTGTTTTGTTTCAGGTTTTGCTGACTTCACTGCCTGGAATAATATGCCAGATGGAAAGTCTGATTTTATAGGATGACAGCAGTGTGTGAAAGTTAACAGTGGAGATAAAGTACTGTGGCAGCGAAGGGAGCTAACTCATGGGGTGATGTTCAAAGGAGGACTCCAGGCATAACAGGAGGAAGAGTAGTCAGAATCTGTGGTATAGGGGAATGCAGAGCATGTAATGAAGACAGCAGGATATCCGAGCACAACACAAGAACGAGCGCAATAAAATGAAGAAAAATCTCCCTCTGAAAGCACAGTGCCTTTCAGAATCAAGCCCTTATGGTCTGCTTAAAAGAAGAATATTCACATCCATTCAAGTAGCTACAAGTCTCTCCGGGACTGAGCACAGGTTCACTCGTAAGGTGGCTCCAGCTGGGTCTGGGTGCCCAGGCCAGCATCCAGAGAAGGCCTCAGCAGGAAGGTAAGAAAGGATTTTTCAGGTCTCTCCTCTATAATTAGCAACTCATAATCTTCTCAGCCAGAAGTAAAAGGTAGATGAATCTCTGATACTTTTTCATAATACATGTAGTACAAGTGGTGAGTAAAATTGCCCAGCCCTTTCAATAAGCAGTACACCAAAAAAACTCTTTGCAGTTCTAATCAAGAAGATCGGAGCACCTGACAGTTAGGTCTATGCACTTACTGTATCTGCATTTTACAGAGAGGGTATTATAAAGGAACATTACAGAGGAACAGGCATAGTACCAATATTTTTAAAGACTGAGTGCCCAAACTCAGAAATCCATACAATTTTCAAAGGTCATCAATAAGTAAAGCTCCAGATGCTCCTACACTCTGAAAACGCAGCTATCATCAGGACTGCTTGCCTACAGAAAGAGCAGCACCTCCTAACCTCATCTAACTCACTCCCATGTCCCTTACAAATATTAACAACTGGAATGTCTATGGGACACTTAACTTCAAAGAGGCTGAGATAGTACATAGGATTCATTTAGTCTATGTAAGAGGGAGGAAAGAAGTTACTTTTCAATTAAATGATAAGACAAACATTGTGAGGAATTGAGTCTTTTCCTTAAATTATAGTCCTAATTCAGTCATTACACATAATTATTAAATTTGCACAAAATGATTAGATAGGCTTTACTTACAAAGGGGAAATAAATGGAACTGCCAATGTTTGCATATATCACTATTTAAAATAAAGATCAAAAGTCCTCCTTGGTGTGCAAGCCTGTTTGTGGGTGCACCAATATCCATTTCAGATGGCTCCATTTTTCAATACACTGAATAGCTAACGGAAGATACCATCTATATTCACCTCAGAGCTTTTGATGTGTGCTATTCATGGACCATCTTGGGTGATGTAGTACATATATTTGTGTTTAATTAAAAAAAAAACAAAACACAACAAACAAGCAGAATTTAGAGCAATAATTGAGTTGTTTTCAACAGGGAAAATCAGCAATGCTGCAAACTATGTAACAGCACAGTAAAATGCTCTGGATAGAATAGGCTACAGGGAAATTTCCAGAACTGATCAAAGTTCTGACCTATCAATAAAAAGAGATAGTAAAAACACCTTCCACTATGTACTTGGCCACTAGGTCATATGCAGTAACATATATATATATTCCCCTTATTGGAAACTATTTGCTTCAGTAGTGGTGACAACTGTCACATTTGAAAGGTGCAATCTTCAGCATGTCAGAACTTTTATTTCTCAATTATCAAGAAAACTAAATCTACTTCAGAATTCGGTTTGTCCTCCTCTACCTCTACTCCGCTCAGTATGATGTACTTAAATGTGAAATATGATGTACTTTAACAAGATTTTGTAAAAGAAATAAAAAGAACAGCTGAAGAAGGATGCTTGCTGTGCAGAACAGCAAGCTTTCTAGGTCTTACAAAACCAGACTCTTACATATTCACTAGTACACTTATTGTAAGCATTTATGACTAGATAGAGGGAGGCTTCTAGGTACAGATCTCAAAGCAAACATTAAACGCTGCACAGCCCTCCTGTAAAGCAATGTTACTGCTGTTTACAGAGAAGCACAGAAGGTTGGAAGTGCCAGCAGCAGTGGCAGGAGCGGCAGCTGTGCTGGGGGTGGACAGTGCAGGAAAACTGACAGCCACCACAGCTGGAAGTGGGGCTGTCTGGCCACCAGGGGAGGTCACCGGCCTGGCATTTGGAATCCCCAACACCAGCGTGCACCGAATTAAGCAAACTATTCACCAGCTGCAAAACTGCAGAGGTTGCCGAAAACCCTGAGTGATAATCCTTGTTTATTCAGCAAGGCCGCTTAACTGGAATGGCTAATACACCAAGGCCTCACAGCAATTAATTGACACATTAATTGACAAACCATTGCCTCTAGCTTGCTTGATGCCGGATGCTGACGGTCCTGGTGGACTCCCTGGTTGCCCACTACCCATGGACACACCCTGCTGCAGCTCACAGGCTGTCCTGGGGACACCAGCACTTTGCAGGAGGGCTCACCAAAGAATCTGCTTGTGTAACTTAACTGTTTCAGCCTCTCTGTCACCAAATATCACCCTGAGCCCAGGATTTCTACAAAGGGAAAGCAGCAGGCTCCATTTGGAGCTCTGGGAAGGCAAAATGGAGGTTTTACAGCAGCTAGGGACCAAGGGAGAATATTAAACACTCCATGCCTAATCGAGCATCTTTTCAAATTAGCCTGACTGCCTTATTTGCTCTATTCAGACAGAACAAAGAGCTGAAATGTTACAAAGCATCTGCAGCACGGAGCCCCACAGGCACCCTCCCCCTCCTGCTGTGCTGGGCCATCGCTCTGATACTTGTGCAGAAAGAAAACGTAGGCGGACTGGGGTTGAGAGCCCCTCTCTGCTCATCTTTCCCCACACAGTGCTGGTAACATCCTTTGCCACCTGCCAGTTTGCACAAGAACCACTCCCACCTAAACACCTTCGAGTGGCTACAATCCCTTATATATCAAATTTTCAATTCAAAAAAATAAGGCTTTCATTTTTAATCAAGAAATAGTAAAGAGTATCTCACCAGATAAACGACCTCGAATTATTTTAAGACAAACAAGCCTCATTTTCAAATCAAAATGGGAGCAGATTTGTTAAACGCACAGGGCTGGTTTGACTCAGTGCAAGGATAAGTCTGTAAAAATCTATAGCCCATGATATATATAAAGGGCCAGAGGCTGGAATGATCTCATAGGCCCTTCGCAGTTGTAGATTAAAAATTTTATAGAACATTTTTTCTCTGACACTTCACCACTCCAACCTACATCCATACTCCTCACTCCACATAGTCAGTGTATGCCTGCACCCTAACCAAACTACGGAAACTACTGATCAAAAAGAATGCATGGACAGCACTCCCTATCTCTGTGCCTGTTCCTCCCAGCCCCAGCTGGGTCACCAAAACATCAGCACTGGAACTTACAGGTATCCAGTGGAAACTAAAGCTAGAGCTTTCCACAGAGAAGCCATAAGAAGTTTTTTTGCAAACAGGGCAGCCATAGGAACTTTTTTTGCCAACAGGGCAGAAAAGTGTAATGAGTTCAGAGCAAGCACTGTTTAATTAGGGCAGTATGAGCCATAGTAGCTTCTTCAGAACCCGGATCATTCCAAAAGTCCCCTGCAGAGCAGCCAGGCTTGCCACAGACATTCTCTCACCTTCGGAATGTTTTGCAGTAAGAAAGGAAAAAACTCTTCAGTTTCTCTTTGTGCATGTTTCCACCAAGTGCATATGGCAGAAAGGCCCAATGAGAAAGGGAGGAAAGACTCCTTCGGAATACCAGACCAAGTTTGGAAAGCTAACAGTGATTTTCAAATCAGAGCAGCCTTTCGCCCATCTAAATATAAACTAAAAAGCAGGTCATTAGCCTCTGCTATTGACTTGATACTAAAAGTCATGAATTTCAGCAGCAAGGAGAAAATAGCATTAGCCCGAGAGATCCAATCATTCAAGGATGTGACCTCAAATTTTTGGTTCATCTGAGATCTAAAGAAACCTGTTTAAGAAATGCCTGCTGATAAGCCCACCAAGAGACACACAGAGTTAGGGCAAGCCAAGGTGTGACTCTGATGTGCTTCTCCATTACCTGCACCACTTCTCCCTCGCCACACCTACATGCTCCAAACTTCCCTTTTCTTCCAGCTTACCGCCTTCTCTGTGCTCCTTTGGAAACTTTCTTGCTTTAATTTGTTTGAATGAAACAATCCCCACTCCTGCTGCAAAAGGAAAACCAGCAACGACTGTGAACGTCTGCCTAGTTTAGAAAAGCTAATGTTGATTTAGACACAACATCAGGTGCATAAGGCAGACGTGTTTGTTTACATCCCGCACACTGCTTGTTACTCATCTTAACAGCATCCCACATTACAGCCTGCACTTCACAGCCTCAAAATCTTTACAGTGTATTGACTCTTTATCTTAAGAGTTGCCACATGCTTTCTCTAACTGTTAGATTAATAATTTAAGATCTGACACTGATCAGTTCAAGGCTTTTGTTCATTCACCTGAAAAACAGATGCTGCACAAGAGCTGCCATGGTTTACTTGCAACAAAAGCAGTTACTTTTAGTTTTCCTCTTAAAAAAAACAGAATAAATATCTAACATAAAACAATAATGGAAAAGTACACATTTTGAAAGATAACGTTTTGGTGAATGCTGTTAGTTGATGCATTCAGAAACACTCTTTCAAAACCAGGTTTGGAAACATGATTCATGAAGCAACTATAGCAAGGTGTCTTCTGCTGAAGATTCTTTGAACCCACCAGACACCAATGTCTCAGCTTTCTGGGTTTGCAGTAACAGTTGTCTGTCTTCTTAGAGGAACATGTTGAGGACCAAAATGACTTATTTTTGAGTGGTTATTTATATGAAATGAAAATTTCAAATTTAGAAATAGATAAAACAGATGACCATAGAGCCTAAGCAATGTTTTCAAGAAATAAAGGCTTTGACAGTTTCACCTCATGATGTATATGCTAAGGAGGATTCTCAATCTTATTTCATATTAATCTAAGGTATAATTTCCAGAGAAGAATCCCAGTTTAAAATAGCATGCAGCATTAAATCTTAGGAAATCTGATACAATGAAGTTAACATAATAGTTAGTAACATATAAAGTAACATAAAGTAAATGGTAGTTGTTGGTACAATATAAAATTTCTCATGTGTAAAATTGCTCTGTAATCTTAGTAGACAGAGAAACATCCAGAAAAAGTAATCTCATCCCCTTCCATTTGTCTACCGCTAACCTGTGTCTGAAGCTCTTCTAGGCTCTTTCTCACTGTCTCATAAAGCAAGGGAGAGTGAAAATGTTGCAGAATGTATTTCCAAAAAAGAAAATCCTATAATAGTTTTGAATCCTCAGTTATCCACATCAACTTATCCCCTCAGCAGTAAGACAGCATTCAGCTCCCACTGATCTGACCTACGGTCTTCCCCTATTCACAATGGGTAGCTCTTCACTGTTTGAATAAAAGGCCTACTGAAACTGATTTATCCTGTACTGCCTTCTGTTTGGTTAGTTATGGTGCCATTCGGTTTGTTACAAGAAATACCTCAAGCTGCTTCCATAATTCAAGCATGCAAAAGAGACTGTGTTGTCAAACCCATTAATGTATTAGTTACAGCAAAACGTCCCAGCAGCTTTTGCAAGAACCAAATCGTATAGCAGGTCATGAAGACTGGTTCAGACTTCTCATAGGCCTAACGATATTATCACTTGACACAGAGCTATAAATCAGTTTGAGCAGTCTCTGTATTTTCAGAGCTGTAAGATAGATAACCAAGGGTGACTGAGTGCACAAGGCAGAAGATAATAGCCCTTCTGTAGCTCATCAACCTTCCTAGATACTCTTGCCCCAGAGTACCCAGCCCAAATACCAGTATTCTGAGATGAACCCTCCCTTGTTCACCACCTAAAATCATCTGCCTCCAAGCTTCCATCACTGCCATGAGCACACCCCTCCCCCCCTCCATGCACTAAGCAGCTCTGCAAACGTCAGAGTTAATTCCCACACATGAGACACAGATTGAAGGAAGTCCTCAAGCTGCTCCCTGGAGATCCGGGTTCACTCCTGAGACCAGTGCTTCAGCTTTCACATCTGACTTCTACAAAACAGCCTCTGTTCATGGGTGTCTCCTGCTTCTGACACAATTCTATCACATGCTAGAGGAACTAAGGCTTTAATGGTATACAGATAGCATTCATGTTTGTTTCCCATTTTTGCCCCTTGTGAAGAATCTCTCAGACAGCAGCACCACCAAAGACTGTATGAAAAGGTGCTCTTTCCTTTCCTCAGCAAATTGCCGGAGGCTTTTAGAAGAGCAAGCACAAAAGAAAATAGGTTCTCCTGACATTGCATCCCTCAGATTCTGCTGTGCTGAAGAAGGAGGTCAATACAGAACCTTTTCCCTCCAGCACTTGGCTGGAAGCTGGGAGAATGTTGGACAGAAATTATCACAGAACGTGTAATATAGTGTGCCTTGTTTTTATACTCTCCCACAGACATCCACTTTTGGGTGCTGTGTTCTGAGTCATTATGGCCACTCATGTTCATCTTAGGACGGGCAGCTGCCATCAACATCTCTCCTCTTTGAGGAAGGCTTGCTGCAATTCCTCAGCTTGAGCAGGAAGCACAAATGGGAGCACTGCAACTCTCCTTGTCCTGACCTGTGCCAGTGAAATGAGAAACACTGATCCCGACTTTTATAGTAAACTGTGACAGGAACATTACAACACGAGGTCTGTAAGAGCCTGTGGCTGAAAACAGACAATGAATTCAGTATTGTAGGAAAGTATTGCAGCAAGTGATTGGGAGCATCTTCCATTCCAATCAGCTCAGTGTGGGACACTGTACCATTTGTCATGTTGAAGGAAACACAATGCCCCTGTAACTAGGCAGGCACCACTTCCTCATTCCCTTAGCCTCAAAGCAACAGAGATCTTTGCTATTTAATGGAGATAGGAAGCAGAGAGCTGCAGAGGATTTTAAGGTGGGTGGTCTTGTTTGAGCTGTTCTCATTAAGCTGTATAAATACTCAGTCTGGCCAACCACTGTTTTCATGGCTGTACCAGCTGGTCACAAAAATTAACATACAAAAGCAAACCAAAAGAAGTTCTTTCCTGTCCATGTAGGAATATAAACTTATGCATAACCCACAAATGCATGAAATAACATCCCTCTAAGTCCCCTATCATAAGCATATGTATCTACATGTGCTGACAAATACATTTTTCCACAAATAGCTGCACATTCACATGAACTTATCAGAAAATCACCAAATCCTGTATTGACAGGTTTATTCTCACATTTGCACAAAACTTCATTTCCACATAGTATGACAAACTCCAACTCACCAATTTACACAAACAGTGATGTAGACATGCCCTCAAACACTAATTCTGCCACTTTCCCTTCTCTTTTTCCTCACCAAACAGGCAGAGGCACAGTTACAGGCATATACAATTCCCATGTGCATCCCTAAAGACCCTTCTGAGCTACAGCCACTCTGCAAATTTCAGCCACTCTATGTTTGTCCTGAAGTGAACTAAAAGGCAATGCCAAACCCTGAGAAAGCAATGAGCATAGCTGTTAAAAAGATATTCAAATACATGTATTCTCTTATAATCATAGTCATTCCTAGTTAAATCAAAAAGGACAGAAATTTGCAGAAGAACCAATGCTAAGTAAGAATTTTGCTAAAACAGTGATGACAACAGACTGGCTTGCAGGAGGCTCTTGGATTGGAAGGAATCTGCAAGAACATTGCTCAGGATTCAGTTTGAGACCACATCTCACTTTAAATACTCATATTAATCTTACTAGACACAGGACAGGAATATGCTAATTAATTTACTGGCATTCAGGTAGGAGATTCTGTTAATAAAAAGGAGGATCAGAATATCCCAAGGACAGGTTGGATCATCTTCAGAACTGGATAAACAGAAATTGTATGTGATATAATACTGTGCTTGTTTCTGACAATGAAGTGTTATATCCACATCCCTCCTATAGATCCTATCAGCAGCACCAGCTCTCCAGACAAGCCTGGCAGGCTGCATCCCCTCCACAGCCACAGTTCTAAAGTGGCCACAGCACTAAAGTGCTCCTTGGTCATCAGCGAGGATAGCTGCCACTGGAGTATCTCCAGGCTTTCCAACATCGTAAAACTGGCAGTTTCTGTGGCAACTTCACCCCAAAACCTCTAAGTTTGTCTTGCCTTCATAGCTGAAAACACCACTATGCTTAAGAAGAAATAAAAGCCAAGCAAGTTTCCCTTTACACAGAAATCACATTAATGTACCATAGTGAAACTGGATTACATTAAGGATGGAGAAACCCAGGATAGTTCCCCAGTTATGCTGGATGATCCCCAAATCATGAAAACTCCCATGTCCATCACTTTGTTTCTATGCTGTCCCTGCAGATCAGGATGCTGGAGCCCATGGCCTTTGACCAGGTGATTGAGTGACAACCCCAGAGCAGGCAAAGTGACAGGGGCCTGCTGAGTGAACTAGAGAGCCTGGTAACATAGAGGGACAGAAGGACCAGGGGACCTCAATGCTGCAGGCTGCTGGCAAGTCTTGGGCTGGGGAACCCACTGATATCCACAACAATCCTTTGGGAACCACCTCAATCCAACCAGGTATGGCATAGCTTCAAGGAGACAACCCAGCATCGAGGGCACTGCACAGAAAATAGTTATCTTCTGTGTCTACACACCACTGAATCCAAATTCTCCAGTTGCAAGAGCAGGCACCATGAGCTGCTGTCACCATGTTATACCTGGGGAAACTGAGGCAATGGTTCCACAAGTGATCAGAAAAAAAAAAAAAAAGGCGCCAGGACAGAAACACCCCCTTCTCTTGCTCTCACCATCCACAGCACTGCTTTAGTCGGAAATCTCTCTTCAACTGATGATCTGTCATACAGCAGCTCTCAATAATTTCTCTGGTATCTGGCCTGTATTTATTTTTTGCCCACAGCTCCCCACTAGCACATCCGTCTTTCTTCCTGTACCTCATGCCTCTGGCCTGTGTCTGAAGACCTTCCCATCATACTGTGTGCCATCCACAGGCAAAGCTATTCCTGCTTCTCTAAGCAGCTCCAAGCAGCACTTTACTCATCCTCCATGCAGTCCTGCACCAACCTGGTTCTCACCAGCATCAGGATGCAAAAAAAGCAGAATGGAAAAAGGCATCCCTGGAACCACAGAGACAGTCCTCATTTCACATCTTAACAGAGGGCCTGAGAGAAATTAATTTAGGAAGAGAGTAGGCACAAAGGCAAAAATCCATGAGTCTTCCATTTGATAACATTTCAGAGACAAGGTTTGTTTGGGTTTTTTTACTTCCCCTCTATTTCAAATATATAGAAGAATAAAAAGGATCATCTGGAGCTGGGAAGTATTTGAAAACCAAAGGAACTTCAAAAGAAATTAAAATTAGTTAAATATTTATACAGTGCAGCTCTAATTAAATTAATAGGGCTGCAGATGTGCTGGGGAGATCAGCAAACTACCTCCTTCACCTTAACCCTCTTATTCTGTTATTACTGTAACATTTTTAGCTAATTACTGACACAACTGAAGCTACCTTTAAAAATAAAAAGGCAAATCAGAACCAAAAAAACCCAAAACAGATAGAAATAATAATACCTTGCAAAGAAAAGAAGAATTGAATCCTCCTTCCCAGCACAGATGTCATGCAGCAAATATTTAAGAGCAGCATACATCTTTCCATATAAAGCTCTCAAGTTCCTACTCTCTCTGGGAATTCCTGAAACAGGATCATGAGCAATCACTGATAAACCAGATACACAGTTACATTCACTATGTGTAACCAGTCTCTCTTTGAACCATCCTGCCAAACAATCACTGTTATCCCCAGGTGGGAGCGACAGATCTGGACAACTCTGTGTGTCAAACCCTCACTCTTCACCTCTCTGCCATCCCCTAGAAACTGAGTTAGACATTAACCCTTCCATGGATGTGCAGAGCTGAGGTGAATCTGCTGCATTCAGACATTAACAGAATCCTCCCTGTGAGGAGAAAGCCAGGTTCCCAAGTCCTGGCCAGTGGGTATCCTAAACACTGAACTGCATATCCACGTTTATGTTTGTATGCTTGCTTGCTCCTACTTTGCTCTCAAACATCATGACTATTTAATTACTTCAAGCAGCGAAGAGAGTCTTCAGAAACGGGCAGAAAGAGTTACACCTTCCACTGCGAACTTATCTGCTGGCTGCAGCAGCCTGAGAAATGCTACATAACCAGTGGCTCCGAGAGGCAGGGTATGTGCTGCAGCCACCAGCATGCCAGACAAAAAGGGTGGCTCCCATCATTTCCATGAGCAGGCTGGTACTGTATTCCTGAGAACAATTAATGCCAAGATTATGGATACCAACAGGCACAAGCTACACACTGGCACTGACCAGCACTGTCAAGATAAACAACCCTGCACAGCGTTTTAGGCATTCAGGAAATAGAAAACAGCAGCCTAATGACCTCCAGCATAAGACAGTAGTGGGGAAAAATAAAAAAGGAAAGGACTTGGAAGATCTGTTGAGGATTTGGGCACCTGAGAAGCAGTTAGATGGCACCAGGTCACGTAATTTTCTTTTGTGGATATAGTTCAAAATCTTATTTGCTGATGTTTATCACAAAGCTCCCAAGTAATTTTATATGACTTCACAGGAATTCCAGGATGTATCTCCAAACACATGGGTGCACATACCCAAGATTCTAGATACCCCTTAATAAAAAACAAGAACATCAGTGTCAGTACATTGTGTCAGTGCCCAAGTTCTCCAGATTACAATGCACTACAACTTCCAGTGTCTCACTTCCTCTCACCCTGAGGTTGAGAGAAGAACAACAAAAGTTGTTCCTTGATACAGCATTACAGGGAATTCCCAGAACAGCCCTGTGTGTAAGGCTAACCTGCAACAGATTCTCTCTTCTTATCCCCAGCTGAGATTAAATGAAGCTCTATGCTCAAATTCATATAGACAGTTACAGGCAAAACCAGAAATACAGATAATACCTTTCAACCCCTATTCCAGCCATCAGAGACAACCTCTTCTTGCATCTTCCCTGCCTCCCTGTTTCTGACCCAAAATACCTAAGTGCATTTTGAGTGCAAAAAGTATCTGGATCACCCACTTGCCATGGATATTGATGTGCCACAAGTAACACAACTCCTACGGTTTCAATTCAAGAAGATATAAAACTACCTTGTAGAGAGAAGAGGAGAAACAAGAAAGCCTTGCAAATTTTTATTTACAATACCAATTACCTCAGATCTTCCCGTTCTAGTTCCACCTCTAGAGCTTGCCACTATTTCCATAGCTCTAGCAAATAATGCACCACATCAGATCTCAAAAGGCCACTTGGATCACACCACAGGCCTCTGTGATGTACTGAGAAGAAATTTTCCATTATCACCATCCTCAAAAAGACAACCAAGATACAAAACAAAGGATACAAAAGACAACAGAAGGACTTCAAGCACAAGTAGTAAGAATATTGGGGGGAAAAAAATTCAGAGACAAGAACAAAGTTCAGCATTTCCACCATCCATGGATCAGGAAGAAAAGTTAGTCTTTTTATCAGCTCCAAACTAACCTAGGTACACTCCACTCCCCACAAAGTATAACTAGCACTGGTTACCAAGCCTTCTTGCACTGTCCATAAGACCTAAAAGGCCCAGAATACCACGTACTACTTGGAAAAATACCAAACAGCACAATCATTGATAAGAGAAGGAACAAAAAAAAGGAATGGATCCAAGAGAAAATGAAATGAGGAAAAGCCCTCAAGCATAATTTTGAGAAAGTAGAGGCCAAAGGTAGAAAGAAAAAAACAAATGTCTGGAGACGCTTTACAACAGGAGAGCTGGGTGAGACTGCTTTCTGCCTGGCTCAGAAAGGCTCCCAGCCCATCTCTTTGCTGATGCCTCCCTTTTTGCTTTGACTTCTTTTTGCCACAGATCTTGTTTTCCTTCTTGTCATCATTGTGGGCTTTTTCCTCCTTTCTCCCTCAGAGCAACTGTCACATTTGCTCAGGTCTCATGAACTGCTGTGCTGCGGGTGCGTCTGATTAATTACAGCGTTAGCCTTCATTAACTCAGCGGATTGGCACTCCGGCAGAGAGGCAGCGGGACCAGAAGGAGAAGCTATTGAGAGCCAGCAGGATCTGTGTCCCACAGTTTGTGTGGTTTTTGGGCGTGTGAGGCTTTTGTCCTCAAAAATAGCAATATCTGAGTGGTTTTTTTATGCTTTGACAAACCACAAAGCTTCTGCCTCACTGCATGCAAGGCTCAGTTAAAAAAAAAAAAAAAAAAACCAAACAAAAACAAACAAACAAACAAAACCCCAAGACAAAAAAAAAAAAAAAAAAAAAAACCCCAACCAAAAAAAAAAACCAAACAAACCAATAAAAACCATCAAGGTCCTGGAACATTTTACTACACCAAATATCTTGCTGCTGTTGCCTCTTTGGTTTTGTGCAGTGGAAACCAAATAAGATTAGTGTACTGATCATGGTTTTTGTCCTCATTCTGCTTTAAAGAGATAAACCAGAATTCCCAGATGGAGCAGTCTGCTTTCCTTTAGGATCACCAAATACAGCTAAAATGTTTCTGTTCCATACCTCCCAGAAACAGTGCTAGGTCTTTCAACAGCCCAGGGAAGAAAGCATTATGGGAGGCAAAAGAGACTCCATTTTTGTTCACTGTATGGCATTAGCTTCTCCCACACAAAGGCACGGGACATGTTCTCCAATGCTCAAAGATCAAAGAGAAAACTCTGTTTCTATTCAAATTGCACATATTCATCTCAGCTGTTTCTATCTGGCTTGAGCTTAACCAGTATCCGAGACCAAGTTTTCAATACTTTTTAAGATATAATTGCAGCCTAAAATCTTCATAATTCTGCTAATAACTCTTCACTCTGCACTACTAAAAAGAATACAGTTCCTAAAAATTATGACATGTTCCTGTTTTCTTTGGAAGGGTTCACTACAGATGTTGAAATTTCTTCTTAAAAGCTCTCCAGCTCAAAGCACAGAAATTCAGTTTTTGACATGATGATACTGTGTTTTACCAGTCATTGATGAACACTCTCTGCAAGAGAATTTGATTTAAGGAAATAGGGTAGTTTGACCACTCTAGTTACATCATGTGGTTTAATAAACAGAGAAGCCTAAAACAAACCAAATTTCTCCAGATTTTATTTTTGTTTTAGTCACCACTGAAAAAAAAATCCCAAATGAACACACTTACAGCTCATTCTTTGCAATTTCAAATTTGTGATTTACCACAAATGTAAATTTTGCTGTATAGCAGAGAACTAGGTCTGTCACAGTTCCCATTGCCAGCTACACCAAATCCAGATGACTGAAGGACGTAGCCAAATCATGGCTTAAATTACTTCAGACTAGCCTCAAGGACCCCAGAATAAGCAGAATCCATTGACCCCATTTGAGCAAGAGGATACCAAAATGTCTCTATGAGGAAGGGGCAAAAGTGACTCAACACAGGGAGCTTTGACAGATTGTTTGAGAGACAAAGAGATCAGATAAAAGTCCAATGGAGCAGATGCTGTAAGAGGATTAGAGCAAGCGGATTAGAAGCCTTGAGAATACAAAGATCATCAGACTCACGATTCTCTTTAAACATAATCAGGAAAAAGTATCCCAACTTCCCCTGCCCACTAACAATACTCTACGTCCTTATTTGCTCTCTCCCTCCTCTTCTCCTTCCCAATCTCCCTCTCAATCATTTTATGTTCCTAAGAGGTTATTAACATCCCGTGATGGACCTGCATGAAGTCAAGTAGAAGTTTCTAGAAATGTGGCAGGATCTTCTTAGGCCAGAAGAAGCAGGAAGACTATGAAGCTGGCCAAGGACATACCAAAAACCTCAGGTCCTGATAAAAGCTGTTCTTAGGTGGGTGGCAAGCAGGAACGCCAGATGCCAGGGAGAATGCAGGTCCCAAATGGATGAGGCCAAGAACATAAGTGCTTTTCCAAGCATGCTACTGTCCAAAAACCTGCTGTTCACATGACAGCATCACCTGTTTGTTACACTACTTTCACCTCTCTTTCAAGTAATTTAGCTATGGCTGAAGAGCCCACCATCATCCACTGAATAACCTTCAACAAGTTATACAATGCCATTCTTTACTCCCCAGCTTTGAATCCATCCAGTCTGGGCTGTACCGAAAGCATTTTTCCACAGGATTTTTCCAATTATCTTCTAAGTGGGTTTACAGATCTAAGTGTTGGAACAAGATCACTATGTACTGAGGACCAGCACAGAAGCTATAAAATGTATCCACAAAGTATGCATGTTCGACATTTGCTTAACTTGTCAGTATAAACCCACAGGCACCCAAAATCACAGCCAAACTGATTTCACAATCCAAAGTAATGAAATAATGTATTATTCACAGGACCAGACACACTATGGAAAGCAAGAGTTTAAGTAAACAACTGTGCAAATGATATAGGCTGAAATAAACATAATCTTTTCCAAACAATTATTAATCAACTCATAGCAGACAAAGTTTGTATGTAATTCATGTGCTGTAAAAACATCTGACTTAATAAAATAATTTGAAGCACTATATAACAATACACCCAATTCCACTCAATCATGTCATCGTCAGTTTTACAGGGCCCACAAAAAAACCCCAAACAGTCTAGAAGCACACATTGTTGAAATGAATCATGAAGTCAACCTACAGTGATTCCATGAACATAAATATGCACATGCACATGGATGGCAAATCACCGCTAGCTAATGTCACAGGTGGCAACCTTCCTACATACTAAGCCATAGACTTCCATCTTCTAGAGATCGCTTGCATTTTGACATACCACACTTAGTTCTGGATGTTTCCTCTGAACTCCTTATGACCTCTCCTTATGCTTTCCAAACTGATCCGCAGTTCAGGTCACACAGAGTCCTCCTCATGGCATATGCTCCAGACCACTGTCTATCGACCTTCTCTCCTAAAGCCTGGTGCTGTTTTTTTGTGCTTTGTGTTTGTAAGCAAATAAAAGTAGATCTTGTAATTCCATGTTCAGTAGAAGTCATAGATCACCACTCACTCTTTCTCCTGTGGAGAACTTCAGTGTCAAATGAGAAAAGTGGTAAAACACCCATCAGAAGGTTTCTGCAATAAGCAGCTTTGGCCCAAGCCCATCCCTTATCAGAAGGAATTCAACTGTTTACCACAATGATTGAAAATATACGTATGTCACCTTGGGTTTGCGTATCACCTCTGCTAACTCACCTCTTCACTACAGCTCCTGATGTTTGGCCTTCATCCACTGAACAAAGAGTAACCAGCTACCACTGTTTTCCCCAGTCAGCCCCACTGGCTTGTTGGGTTTTCTCTTCAGTCCCAGCAGCAGGGTTGTGTGGCTGCATGCCTGCAAACCCTGGCTAGCTTCTCCCTCCAATCCCTCATGCCAGCCTTCAGTGAATTTGCCATGACAGGCTTGACACCTCGCTGGGGGCAGGAGAAATCCTGCCCATTACAAACAGAGCCCTCAGCCAGACACATGCTGAGAAAGGAGAAGCCCCTACCCCTGCTACTGGGGTACATGTGTCCCCTCCCCAAGATGACCCAAGTTTCCTCATTAGCCATGAAACTGCCACACACATCAGGAACATCCATACAGCACTCCAAGGGCTGGATAAAACAGCAGTGCTACTACCACAAATCAGAGACTGACAACAAAGAAGATTCCTCTGCTCTAACTCTTATGACAACTGAATGGAGAGGATTCAAGTAGCCACTGCAGTCTCTCATTCTGATGAAAAAAGTACAAAACAGGGAAATAAGGAGAAACAAAGATAGCAGCAAATCAACTAGAATCTGATAGAGCAGCAAAACCAGCTGGATGCAGTGGAAGTAAATTCAGATGTTATGTAGGGATATAAAATAGTTCCCCCTAACTACCCAAGAAGTTATTCCTTCCAGTGCAAAAATATAAATGAGATGATCTTTTGTTAAGAATGAGATCTGTGTTAAAGCCAGAAGCAGAGAGCAGAGTTTTACAAGGCAGGAATACCATGATGCCCTCAACATAAAACTACAATTGTCAATGTAAGCAGAATTTCTGAAGATATGTCTTGCTAGGGCAGCTGATGAGGGACCAATTAGAGGAAAGTAAATTAGATCAGCAGAGCAAAAGGCCGTTTCATTTTGAACTTAGAACTCTGGAAATGCTTTGCCAATGTACCCAAACCTGACCCACTTTTCAAGCCTTTGATAATTAAACTGTCCCCTACATCCCTCAATCTTCAACTTAAACATCCTTGCTAGCAGAGCAGTTCAGACACCTGAAACATCCACCGACTGCTGAACTACATAGCGATGTGTAAAACATTGCAAGTGCAAGCTTCCATTTAAGGAACTAATATTTGACCTGTGAAGGCCAGCACCTCAGAGATGAAGTAGTGCATTTTCTTATCTACATCTCTGTTCATAATCTGCTTTATATCCTCCAGGAAGCTCTTCTTTTTCTGAATGCAGTAGGAAATAAAAAAAAATTCTAAAAATTAAAGAAAACCCACAAAAAATTTAAAAGAAAAAAGAAAATAGAGAAGGTAAAAAAAAAAAAAGGAAAAATAAAATAAAAAATAACAATGTAGTTGACAGAGGGGTATCACTCCTGAACTTAACTAAGGTAGAAGAGAGAATAAGACATTAATTGGCAAACAATAAGAGCATTGTGTCCAATGACCTGCCATGATGAAGGGGAAGTAAGAATCCCTGAGACCCATCTGAACTCATCTGCTTTTAACCACTGTGGAAGGAGCGGTGCTGACAGACTCCCATCTGCTGGTAGATCAGATACTACAAAATACACATTGAAAAAAACCGACACTATTAGGAGAAAGTTATGTACGTGGATCTATGTACACAGATCTCATCTAAGGCTGGCAAGCATGCTAGGGATTTCCCAGGACATTCTCATCCATCCCCCGTACTATTACTTTGCAGTGGTCAGATGGAGAGCTTATTTACAGCTCTAGGAGAGCACTTCAATGAACAGCTCTAAATAACTTAGTGAACCATAAACCATTCTCCTGAGGCAAGACCCCCAGAATCTATCCTGAAACCTATTCCATAATAATAACTGAACTTTCCTACAAAAATTTTTTGTTGTTCCATTACTCACAGGGGAGTGAAATGGTTGTAACTTTATCACCCTGTTGCTAAACTGTCCTTCCATAAGCAGTTCTTATCTACAGAGTCTCTCCACACTCAGTAGTCAGGTCTCTTAGTACCATGCAGCCTTCATTCACATCAGTCAGGTTAATAAACCCCTTCCCAGTACAGCCCCAAGTCTTGTTTGATAGCTCCCTCTGAGGCATGATGCACATATAAACTCCAAAGACTTTCCACGGGAGACCATGATGGGAGATAGGCTTGCAGAGAGTGAAGGATTCTTTATTGCCCCGTTAAAGACAGAAATCTGTGGCTGCAATTTACTGAACAGTAAGACATGCAAGAAATAAAATTTGTCCAAACACAACAAAAAGCAAATGACCCAATTTGGGCACCTATCAAGGGAAAAAAATACTTCAGCTCAACAGCTGTCACGGCAGGACAGGAGTTATTACTGATGAAAAGCAACCAGATCCTCATAAAAAAATACTTCCTATGCAGAGGGAACAGAAGACAGAGAAGGACATAATAAGCACATAGGGAGGGACAAGTATTCCGTTGGCTTGGGCAAAGACAGATCTGTAACAGGCTGCAAATTACATGGTAACTGTGTATGAGAACAGGATCTTACAAACCCAAACCTTTGACAAAATCCCAACCAGATCCCATGATCTGTTATCACTCTGCTCAGTGGTCTGTACTGAACTGCAGCAGCAGAACTCAATCTATAGGGCACAGAACAGTAAAGCAGGAACTCAAGGCTGTTCCTGCAAATCTGCTGGAATATTCTGGCTAAGCCAATTCTTCTCCTCATGCCTGAGTTCCACTGTACTGAGAGCAGGCGCTCGACACATTTTTATGAAGCCTTTTCTATCATAGGAAAGTAAGTTTTTTATTCATTAGAGAGTTAAGAAGTATGACACTTTCAGGTTTGCATATCACATGAAGCATTATTCAGCCTTTTTATTATCTAGTTTATGAGCAGCAAAAGCAGAATAAATGCAGCACACACTTGACTTGCCCCCTCTGTACAGGAGGACAAAAAAACCTCAAACCTTGCATTTATGAAAATTCTCTCTTGATCAAAACAATCTAGCATCTTCCCTGAGATTTTGTCATTGTGTGGTAGGGTCACCTGGCAACAGTCAGAGAAAGCAGGAGCTGAGCTTTTTCACAAGCCATGGCTCGGCATGGTTGTGCCTCGGGGAAAGACTGGAGGGGGCAGGCAGCTGAGAACAAACCTGGTCTTATCCGGGAGGGGGCACTGGTAACACACATTAGCCAAATCTTCAGGCTACGAAGCACCAAAATGACAGAAAACTATTATTAAATTGAAATAATAAAGTCCATTTTCTTGATGCTCTAGCAATTAGATTATTTGTAAAATTAAACACTGCATTTTCCTAAAACCATACAGGTAAGCCTTCTGCACTTTTGTAGAACCAAGCATACTCTGTAGCAAGGGATCTGTAAAAGCTACCAGGTACCATTATTTGGCCAGCAGTGAGCAGACAGTGCAGTTTACTAAACACAGACATCATGGATGCTGCCCACAGAGGCTCTCCAACAAACTCTGTGCAGGTTCCTTGCCCAGACACCAGCATGCAGTGATGCCAAACTTTTCCATACCACCTTCTGTTCCCAAACCAAACAGCCTGGAGAAGACATCACTCTGAGTACTGAGACTCCTAAAACTGAAACATCAGAAAAAAACCCCTAGATACAGCAAGTACATTCAGTGAGGGACCATGATGAGATTTCACCTTGTAGAGCAATGTATGTGTTTTCACCAAATACACTGAGCCTCTGGAGTTTTCTCTGGACTCCTCCCATGTTCCTCATCCCTTACAGCTATGGGCTGTGACAAAGCAAATTAAGGCATGAGGCCCAGTGAATACCTACAAGACAAGCTCCTAAGAGAAAATACCAAACCTGCACGTTAACAAAAATGTACACCCTAGAATTTGGGAATAGAGACTTCTACCAGCCAGTTGTTAATCTTGGACACCTTTCTAGGCTGAACTCTGTGGAGTTTATACTCCCCTCTATCTCCTTCATTTTTTTCTTGATGCCTGAAGCCGCCCTGGCCAGAATCATTTTGTTGCCTCCACTGCAGACTGGAACATTTGGGTTTGGCCTGCATGCAAAATTGGCTTGATCCAGTGCTAGATGGGCTGGGGGGGTGGGGGGGCGGTGGAAATGTCAGATTTTACACTAGGCTAGTGGTGACTTAAAAGTGATCATCCAAGCAATTCAAGTTTAAACTACATAAAGCCCAGTGCTAGTTCTTCCAAGAGAAGGACTGCAACATCTCACTCTAAAGTACCTGACAAGGTCTCAAAAGCAAGGCTGCTGTAGAGGATAACAGGAGACTCATCAGTTTGCACTGCTCTCAGCAGCTCTCAAACTTGGCCACAGACGACCTGTTTCATCCCGAGCCTCCGACTCGGCCCCAGCAGCCCCACTTGCCAAATCTTGCACTATCCAGCTCCAAGTTTCTCTCCTCAGTGCACAGGAGAATGCTACTCCTGAGAATAAGTGCAACTCCTCATATACAGCCTGAGCTACCAACACTCAGGAAATGTTTTGGTTGTATAGCAGCAAACATGCTGCCACTCAGGAGCTCAAATCTGGATACCCTGGCTAGTCATCCTGCCTGTCAGAGGTAGGGATGGCTTCTTCCTGCTCTGTCAGCCCAAGGCCTCAGACAGGAGGGAAAGCAGATAATGCCTTCCTTATCTGCCAACAACCTCAGGCTTGCAACACAGGTGGGCAGTTTTGATTTCCTCCAGTAGAGGGCAATACTAACATAGGAAAGAAAAAGTAAATCCTAGTGTTTCTTGCACTAAAATAAACAAGCAAAGGAATTAAAGACCCTGATCTTGCAGCACTGTACACAGAACAAAGCACTTGGATAGTACATGTGTTCTTTCCAGCAAAAATGATTATTCAGTCTAGCCCCGTTTAGTGGAAGGTTGCCCTGCATAAAAATTTTAGATGTTTCAGGTAAGATTTTTTACTGTTCTGGTTAAAACAGACAAGAGATGGCCTGTGTTGGTCACAGCAGAAGTACAAACAAACCTTTGTTGTTGCTCATCAATAAAGAAATTTTTCCATTCCACACAACCCTAGTCTGCATATATGATAAGGCCCAAAAGATCAATGCCTCATCATTCTCCCTAAACTAGCCTGTTTGATAAAGACCATTTCTTACAGGCAAAGGGATAAAATGTACCAGCATTCAATTGTCTTTGTAATGGAATTGCCTCATGCTTGTTAGGACCTGAAATTAACTTCCTATGACCAAAGCTGCCACACATATACTCATTACACATTTCTAAAGTCTGTGACAGTACTGTCCCAAATTGTGCTCTGATAGCATCCTTCCACAATAAGTTTCAGAAATTACCTCCATGTATTTTTTTTTAATATTTTCCCTTTTTCATACATAAAAATTTCTGCTTCTATAACTTTTTCATCCCATGACTGCAAAATAATTTAGAAACATATGTGAGTGAAGTGTCAAAGTCTTTTCTTACACTCAAGCAAACATCCTTCCTTAGAGACTGGGAAATTGGGGTACATGACGTGACAGTGGATCTCTGCAATGGAACAAGATGAGAACTTTTTCTCTAGCACCAGTCTTGTATTTTAACATGCTAATCATGCTTCCTGGTACAAGATACCTTTTTTTCTTCTCTGAAGTCATCTATTGTCCTCAGATGATGGGGCTGACAGATGGAGAGAAACCGTTTTCCTATTCACAGTGTTCTGCTATTATGTTTATTTGCTTATAAACAAGATAAGATATCTTCTACTCTTTCATTCCTTTTGTTTACTTTTCCTTTCTGCTAAACAAAAAACACCCAGGACTATCTTCCCAGACTTAAAAATCAAATAATTTCCTCCATAAGTATTTGACAAGCCAAGTCACACCATGACTGATCTCAATATTGAAAAATAGCCTATTACACACAGCTCAGTGCTAGCCAAGACTAATGTACAGAAATCAGTACACAAAGTGCTGTTAAAACCAGAAAGAAACACATCTTTTGCACCTAGGGAAATGTACTAGTGAATTTGCAGATCTTGCCCAAATTTCTATATGGATGCTCAGGTGCCCAGCTTCCTTGGACCTCTTTGAGAGTTCCAACACGTGGTAGCAGTCAGATGACACTTCTTTGGGATATGAGGCTTACTTCTTCCTCCCTCTCCCTTGCAGCCGGGCAGGGCCAATTCCACACAGCTCCTTCAGAGGTGTGAACTCTCTCAGTCTATCTGCTCTGTGCAATGGTGACCTCTTAAAATTACGACCATGTTTATGGTCATCATTTTTTCTAAGGCAGAAAAGAGAAATTGATTTAGGCACAGGGTTAGGTGTAGTCACACACCAGAAAGAACACACATTCCCAACAAAGCCTATTGTACACAGACACAGAGCTCCTCACAGTCACAGAACTGTGACAGCCTATTTACCATCACTCCCTGCATCAAGACTGAAAATGAGCAATTTCACCACCTGTTGCCATAGATAATTTTAAAGTTATTGTCACAAAAGCACAAAAACAAAGGATCCTAAACGCCTAGGAATAATGAGGTCTGGATTGTTTCCCATGTCACACAGCTACCCCAAAATGCTTGCCTTGGCTTGTCACCTTGACTTCAACATCTCACTTTCAACCTAAGGATAATGGCATAACCTCTTTCCCTAGCAGTGACACTCAGACTTTGAAATACTCTAGCTTACTACTGCTGCCATAACATTATGGAAATATGACATAGCATTAAGGAAAGACTGGACATGGCACTCAGTGCCATGGTCTAGTTGACAAGGTGGTATTCAGTCGTACGTTGGACTTGATCTCAGAGGCCTTTTCCAACGTAATTGATTATGTGAGTATGCTATCAGAGTGCAGCAAGGACAGGATGTACAGCTGTCACAGTCAGAAGTGACCATTATGCCAGTTAGACCACCTTCTTTTTAGGTTTGACAGAAGATATTTCACAGCATAGCAACATAAAATGCTGGAAATTTTTTTCACCACTAATACCCCTGAATCCTGCCACCCTGTCCTTGTGATCAACACTGACTCTAGAAGGTAACTAGAGTTGGGATTTAGTGATAGCATTGCTTGAATGTGACAGGTTTGTTTATAACGGAAGTAGTTACTTATTTAAGTAAGGTATTTTCCTCCTACCACATAAAAGAGAATCAACCTGTAGCATCAGCACTTGCCCTGCCAGCAAAATAAAGTTCCCTAAGTCAGGTTAAGGATAGGATAATTGTGTTGTCCTAAGAGAGGCTGTGAGACAGCAGCACTCTGTGCACTGCTGAGGGAGGGCAAGGACATGGGCTGGAGAGAGAGGAACAGCTCTGTGTCCCCCTGACCCTCTCCAAGCTGACATGCTTGGTCACTGTCACAATTGGGATTATACTCATTGTCATCCCCCTGCAGCATTAAGCTGTTAATTGACAATGAAGTAGCTACAAGTTGGAAAAGAGGCTCAGTCTGAGACCTGGGAAACATCACACAGTGTATATGGGGGAGCTTATTTGTCACCCACCAAAGCAAGCAACTCCTAAAGCTAAGTAAGGTCATTGCAGATAACAAGCAGCCAGGATGCCTTCTGCATGCAGTTCTGCAAACGCATCTTGATTCAAGTACAGAGGCCATCAACCAACCCCCTGCAGGATGTAAGCACCCTTCCTTCACATGGCAGGGATCCTAGAAATGGAGCTGTCACCTGCCATATCAGAGCTGTGTCCCCACACAGTCCAGACACCCTAACAGTCCTGGAGCTTTCCCATCCCTGTTCCCCCCAGCCCAGCCCAGCCCAGCCAACAGCAGCCTGACCCCTGTGCAGCACCCCATGCCCGCTCCCCAGGGGCCAATAACACCTCAGCCAGGGCAGCCAGAGCCAGCCTCCCATCCAGCACGTCCCACCAGCAAAAGACACTTCACTCAAGACATCTGCTGCAGCAGGGAAATTTGAGGGCTCTATTACCACAGGGCATTTCTATGAACAACTCACATGTTCAGTATGGTCTTCTTTTTATTTGGGCATTATCTCCTCTCTGTACAAGACAGTTTCTTACAAAGCCATTGACATTTCCTAAACAAATACTACCATGTTTTAAATACTACCTTTTAAGCCAATCCAGTTTCCAGTTCTCTTGTCTGCCTAAACGTAGTGAGGCGTCTCTCTACGTAATACATGCATGTTTACTATTTTGAAAACCGCTCCAAACTTCATTGCTTCAAGACAGATCATGCAATTTCTGTCCTACATGTGCAAAACCTCATGCAAAGACTGACTTAATCAGACTCACATTTCAGAAGGCCAAATTCCCAAATTACCAGGGCTACCTAATACTAACTATAAATATTAGCTAGGAAACCATGTTCTGAGTTTCAAGTGTAGAATACATCTAAAATCATGGAGGTATCTCATTCTGTGAGCTTCTCTGAGTTTGTATTAAAGAAACAACTATGTTTTACACTCATACACACAGATATAAAAAATTTAAGTGTTGGATATATTGCTTTAACTTCTGATGCTAAGGCAAAACAATATCTTGAACTACTACAGAAAATAGATCAACAACTGAATGAACCTGGAACAAAGGACAGGTGTCCACAGCTATTATAATACAGACCTTAAACAAATATTGTGAAAGGCTCTTTCTGTAGCTTTTGTATTGTAGTGTTTCTCTTTAAATTGTCTGTAAGGCCAAGAGGGATAAATGGCAGGGTATATTTAAGAAGAATGATTTATTTCCCTTTTAATTTTTAATTTCCCAGTAAAAGTGACAGTGTTATTGCTAGAAACTCACTTGCTATGGGGCATTTTTGTAGTCTCCAGCTTTGCATGAATTCTCCCTAGAGATCTCAAGCTCCCCTGACTCTCATCTAGTAAACATCTGACTAAACTGCCTATTAGACAATAATGCCCTCCAGCAGGAGGGGAAAACACGGCTCTGTTCCTCTGCAGCCTTCTCCCTCCACCCCCCCCTAGTCCCCAACACAGTACAGACAAGATTGCAACAGCCGCCCGTTTTGGGGGAAAAGGGGACACAGGGTGAAGCCTACTTAAATGGGAATTTCTGCTTCCTAATGTTTTAGGCTAGTGTTTTCTCTTCCTCTCTGGCTAGCAAGGACAAACCCAGACCACTGCAGGGTTAACCATTTAGGTCCTGTAGCCCACCAGGCATTCTACAAACTGGCAAATTCAAAGCCCTCCAAAAGGGGCTGGAAACGACACAGCAGGAGACAAATATGAAATATGCCCCGAAAACAAAGAAACCAGCCTTGCATTCCCAGCATTAAATGTTCTCTGGCAAATCCAGCCTCACACACAAAAAGGATTCCTGCTGGCCTCTCATCTGCCAGGGCTTATGTATCAGCACAAGAACCCAGCAGGAAAGAGTCAGAAGGTCTCTCCCCATCTTTTACCCTCTTGCAAAAATAATAGTTGTCCAATGGACTGAACATTTTCAAGAGGAGGGAAAATCCCTGCAGAAGTGAGGACAACAGCAATGACTTTTCCACAGCTCTGTAGCTGTGCATAGGGGATTTATTTGCCAGCAATTCAAGCATTTGTGCCCCAAACCACACTTACCATTACCATTCCTGAGCAACCTGGTGTTGGGTGCCTTCCCTCCTTGTGCAGATAGGCACTTTCCTTCACATTCCTGAAGAGAACTGCTCCCCACCGAGAAGCCTCAAACAGAAAGCTTTAGGATTCATGATTTTTTTTTCTCTGCCCTACCTTGCTGGAGACCATCCAGGATCTACAGTGTTGGGGCTGAATTCTTCTCTCTAAAGTAACAGCAGTGAGGATAAAGGAGCAAGCCCCACAAAAGTCAGCTCAGAATCTAGCCACTAGCTTTCTGTGCCCTGGATCAGCCAGGGACACAAATGCTGCATGGAGAGTCACTCTGCTCAACGGAGAGAAAAGAGTGTGCTTCATGCAGCAGGAGCATCTCCGGCTGGTAGTCTCCAAAACAAACAGTACAGGGGATGAAAGAACCGTGCCCTTTACACTGCTCTTGCAGTACACATTTCCCATAATCTTCCCAACACACACTTCTACTAAGACCCACAAAAAGAAAAGCATTTAAGACATCTCAAACTCAACAAAGCAATATGCATATGCATGACAGTGCAGCAGTTTGGAACTGAACTGGCAGTGAAACAGACTTACTGGATCAGTTATTTTATATCTGATTTCAATTATTCTGCTATGCAAGGAGGTGAAGGTCACAGAACAATTTAGTGCCAGGGCTGCAGATCACTCCCAGGTGACTGACAACTAAGCCCTCCTCCCCTCCAGTCCCGGCCTATCTCTGAACTACCAAAGAGCACAGGAGTCTCTTATCAGCAAATAACAGATGCAAGTGGGTCCCGGGGATGGGAAAAAAAAAAAAAAAAAAAAAAAAAAGGGTCCCCCAGGTTCTGGGGAGGATGAGAGGTTGCTAGGGATATCACTTTTCACTATCTACTGTTCTTATTTTTCATTAGATTACACAGACCAAACACACTTGACTATTAAGCAAAAAAGGCACCAAGGGACCCAAAGAAGACAAATTAATTCCTGATTTATGAACAGAAAATGAAATAACCATAAGGGGAAATCAGCATATTGCTCATGTACTAAATGATCATTTCATAGACAAAACTGGGAATAAATCCAAGAATAAAGAATAAAAGCAGAAGGGCTGTGGTTGTAGTGTTGGGGGTCTAATCCTCAAAGGAATATTATGGAGAGCACTATTAATTCATTCATCTGGAGGAATAACAGTATCACTGGAAAACAGTATTTTGATTCACTGTATAGCAGAGCTAACCAGGCCAAAGGTTTCCATAATCTTAATATCAGCAAGAATTTCGTATGTATGTACATATACTCAAGCATGAGTACACGTGTGCATAACGTTTTGAACTTCCCACAGCATCTTCTGCTTCTCTTGTCCTCGCCCTCTCACACCTCCACTGGTGAATCAGAATCCTGTTTACAACCTTCTATTATTCCATGCTGACTTCTACTACAGGGACCCTGCAGTTCTACACCAAGTGCTGAGCTATGGCAAACTTAACTGTGATCTAACTAGATAGAACTAAGTGCCAGGAAAGATGCACAGGGATCTGGGAAAAGCACTTAGCTCTTACAGCTGTAGGACTGAATAAGAAATTACTCAGGGCTGAGGAAACAGGAACTACATCAGTCTGACCTGGGTCACCACAGAAAGGCTGTCACACAGTAAAAATATTGAACAGTACCAGTCCCAATACGTACCCCAAAGGGACACTACATCTTACTGATCTGCGTTTGGACATCTAGATCTTGACTGCAAGCCTTTGGATGCAGTCATCCAGTGAATAGTCCACCCATTAAATCCATATTTACTGCTTCAATCACTAAAAACCTTTTAAAGCTGAAAAAAGAAAAAAGGCAATTAAAAATAGTGCAAAGCTCTGATTTATATCTCATATTTGAAAATAATTTAGAACTGTCATAGCCTAGCAGGAAAGATTCATTTGGGCCACATCTGCAACGATCTTGCCTCCTTCTCTTTCTTAGAAAGATATTAAAACTACAGTGTTACATAGTATCAAGGGAAATCCACCTGGGTATCAACTCCACACCTGCTTTCTTCTCTCTAGGTCCTCTCAATAGCCCTTAATCCCCCATCCTGGATCCACAACCTGTCCTCAGACCATAGCTCCAGCCATGCTGAATACAATTACTGTAATTGATGTGCTGCTTTTGTTAAAACCACAGTATCAATAAATGGGAGTAAAACAAGCTGCTATAGAAGATGCAGGAAATTTATTAGAATGAATGTATGCAGTGGCTGGCATAATAACTGTTGATGGCCAATTCATAAAGCACAGCTGGATTCTTTGGGAGACTTGTAACTCCCAGGTGGCTTCTCTCATAAAATAACAACAGTATGAGGGAACAAATGACTGACTGCAGTTAAAGCCAGTGAAAACCCTTTGCTATGCTAGTCACAGCCTCAAAAGCTAACAAAAATCCATTAGCCTAAGTTACCAGGCTCAGAATCAGCTAAAAATCCATCAGGAAATGTCAGACAACAAGCTCTCTCACCTTCTTTTCCAGCCAAGCAGCCAGTCACTTCTCAGACCTCTGACAACTCACACCTCTGGCCTCTCAAGGCCTGAAGTTTTAAGAGAATCCTGAAGTTTTAAGAGAGTTCGGCAACTCAGAAAGCAATCCAGTACCTATCAAAGCTTACCCAGAACTTCAGAAGCACCCAGTCCCTGCATGAAAACCACACACCCAGCCAGCACATTAAGACTACTGCACCAAACACAGCAACTCAGGGCGCTAAGGGAGTTCCCACAGCACGTGGCAGACCTGCCAGCCCATGGTACCATGCAGGCTGTGGCAAATGACACAAAAAGCACAGCCATGGGGCTGAGCAACCCGACCAGGCAAATGTCATCCTGCTCCCATGGTGGCAGGACCATCCAGAAGCAGGTTTTTGTCTTCTCCTCCTATGGTAACCCTGCAGCTTGGCTGGCAGGGTCTTTGCAAGAGCTCAGAAGCAGAAATGCCACACTGTTTTGCCTGCCCTGTGTTCTCCACAGCACACAATGGTCCTGTCATGGGCTCCTGTCCCAGCACACTCTAAAATGGAAGCAGGGTGGTGATGCCCTGGTCCACTGCCTCTGGCTTTCGCAGATGACCTGGATGTGCAGGGTCCCCAGTTACAAGTAAGGAGGTGGCCGGAAAGGGACTTACAGATAACTGTTCCATGTAAATTTGTAACGGCAATAAACATGGTTTATTTTTATGATGATTTATTAACCTGCTTATAAATGTAGAGACTGGCCTGAGGCATCATTCCATTGTATTAGGGGTTGGTGCTGCTTGCAGCTGGGGTTGATAAAAAGCACCTCCAACGCAACAGACTGAGGAGACCTCGTTACTCAGTTTACCCTTTAGGGCACTGCACTGCTTTAGGACCAGGCCCATGCACTGCAGCCTTACAAGCTGTAACTGCTACATCCCACTTCCAAGCCTTCTCCTCTCCCTAGGCTACTGCCAGAAATCTCTCTGGGCTTATGCTGCAGGTTGAGGCTCATGGCCAAATCTCATTTCATTCTGTAGTCACAAGCCAGTCTCCTACCTGAGGGGTCCATCTCACACATTCCCAGTCTGGCTGGGTGGCTCCATGAGGGCCATGTGAGTGTTTCCAACTGTGCAACACTGTTCACCATACCACAAAACATTGGCTTACCCAGCACGACATGAACTTGCTCAGCGCTGCCTGTTTCTCCAGCAGGTGTTATCAGAACACCACTCTTTTGGTACTTAAACTGTATTTTAAATTTAGGAACCTCAGAACGATTTTTAGCAGCACCATTATCCACAGCTTTCCTTTCTTCATGTGAGGAAATAATTCACATAAATCCAAAATAAAAGTGCAAGTCACAAAATAGGAAAGGGAAAAATTTTCTTCAGTTGATCCAAAGTCAGGATCTTTTTAGATTATCCTTCAGTATCTCTCACAGCCAAGAAGGATGCAGAGGTCAAGGTGCATACTCTGAAAGTCTCACAGCACTTAAACACCATAAGCTTAATCCAGTTTTATAAACCTTTATCCATGAAACTGAGGCACAAGACTGGGAACTCACTTAGCCGAGGACCTACAACTATTTATTGTCACCATTTAGTTTGAAAACACCCTGAGAAAGATAACTAACACAATTGCTGCCTTTGCTGTTACAAACAAAAAATTCCAGTCAACAATAAAAAGCTCAGGAACTAACTGCTGTAATTTTTGTTTAATAGATAAGCAATGAGACTATACATCCCACCACATCCCTGTTGCAAGGGCCTTTTGTTATTTTGGGGTTTTTTTAAAAAATATTTGTTCAGAGATCCAAGGTATGCAGGCCACTTTACCAAGAAATTTACTGTTTTCATTAAGAGCAATAGGCAACAGTCTCAACAGAAACACCACAAAAAAGGACACAGTAAATAATGATGCACGTATACTGACAGGAAAAAAAAGTGTTGATGCCACAGGCTCCCTACGAGGTGATTAGTTCCTGACATTTGCATGTTGAGCACACAGTGTACACTTCTGACCCACAATGTGTAACCCTGGCCTAAAAGCTGAGGCTCCAGAGGCAATGGCTATAGATGCTGTGTGCCTCATACAGCCCCAAAGATGCAATGGGTACTCAGTCAATAATAAATAACTAATAGATTTGATCAGGCTTCAAAGTGCTCCGTCTTTAAAACCATGCCCATTTAACTTGAACTCTAATCCCTCTGGTTTGTTTTTTTCTTTCCTTCCATGATGCTTGCTTTGATGTCAAAAACGAAGGAATAAGGGCTTCCAGTACCCCTGTCATCAAGGTAATAGATGTGATAGACTCAGGCTTACCACTGACTAGGTTATTGATTAAAATTTGTCAGAAGATGCTTTGGAAAGGCTGCAAGAGGCTTCAAACGGGGTGGGGGGAGGGGGAGAGGGCAGGAAGAGAAAGTAAAATGTATTTCACTCCCAGAAGTGTATTTCAAATGACTGAAGGTCAATTATCCCAGCAATTTACAGCCAGTCTCAACAATTTGGCTTGATTAGAGACTATAATACAATAGGGGAGTTCTCATCACTCTGTCTCCCCATCTTCCCTTCTTTAGCAGAAGGTCTGAACGCCAGAAACAGCAGAAAGCACAGGGCACCTATACTGTGGAATAAAGCATCAAACAATCATTTGTCCGTGGATCTTGGCAAATTCAGACTTAGAAAACATATGCTAACTAGAAAGCATTGCAGTATGGTTTAAAAGCTTGACAGACTGGGCTGGTGACATATCAGCAAACAGGGAATAGATGCTTTAATCATCAAGAAGATCATTTGATTGGTGGGAATTATCAGTTACTGAAGGAAGATACACAGATATTTGGCAGTTGGAAAGCAGGTTTATACAGAAAAATTGATCATTTCACGCAATCTGTTCTCTCACAGTCTCTCTCGCCTTTTGCACTGGCCTGCCAGAGCCCTGATGTTTGCCTTCCCCAGGCCATGCCTCCACTGCCAGAAAGCAGAGTTTTGTTGCTTTTCCACTGCCACCATGCTATGCCACACACCCAGCCTGGTACCATCTTAGCCACCAATAACCTGTCTTCTCCAAATTTTCCAACTGATTGTTTTAACTGCTCTCAAGGCAGGTAGTAACAGTGGGTAACATGTTCTGGATCAGCAAAGCAAGGCTGCCATGCTACTCTCAGCAGCAACCAGATACACCGAAGGATTGTGAGGTGGTATGTTATTGGTATCCAAGGTCACTCTGAGTGGGTTGGTACCTTCCTGCTGAGCATTCTCATGCACCCATGTCCACCTTAGAAAGGCCAATGCACGCCTACTGCTTTGTCTACTGATTACTGCAAAATGTGCATGCATAATGCCTTTTAAACTGATAGGATTATAAACGTGTTAGAAGTGCCTCTGCCTGCCCCTGTGCTAACAGCGTGATGAGTATTTTCTGTTCATTCTTTCATCTCATAGGTTATCAGCTGCTCACTTCACTGCTTCTCAGTGCAAACAAGAACTACAAAGACTTTCTGACCCAAAACACACCAATGGTTGACTTCAAATTGTTTCAAGCTTCTATTCCCCCAAATGCACAAAGCTGTCTTCCTCCCACAGGGGAGCAGAAGGGTTAAAAGCGCATCCTCATTCTCCTTGATGGAGGCCATCCAGCCATGACCCTGGTTGAGTGGCAGACACATAGGAAGTAGATTATCAATAACTCTCTTTTCTACTTTCTTTCACCCTCTCTCTATACAACGTCAATGAGCTGGAAAATGAAAGGAATAATGCAGGTTTAAGAGGCCAATAATTAGGTCACAGCTGATCTCTGCTCAGATCAGCTGACAGCTGGTGCCTATCCTGCCTGAGCGAGCAGCGGGGCTTTCAGGACTCACAGGTTCAGGCCAACCTCCCCTTCTCCCTTTGCTCTACTTCTTTGTTCCCAGACTCCTGAAAAGCAAAAATTGACAAGTGTAATGCAAATGTACTAGGTTTCCATCCACTGGCGTTTACAGGGAGAAATTACTTTGCTTGCTTTTGTCCTAAATTACCTTAAATCCTCTTCCCTGCTGCCTCACCACCACTGTGGCAGACCAGCATCACAGCCTGAGTTACTGCTTCTGTGTTGTCCCCTTCCTCCCGCAACTCCATCCTGCCCACCCCCTAACATAATCACAATGTTTGCTTGTTTTAGCTTCCATAATCCTGTTGTCTTGCAAATCTCCTCACCATAATCCTGCTTTTGTCTGTCAATACAATTTGTTTGCTGTGGGGAGGAAGGGAGGTGAAACATTGCTTGGAACGCAAAGCTTTTGCTGCTGTATTTCAAAGCTCTATCCATTTTCAAACACACCCTGAGAGATTTGGCACTGCTGTCCACTCAACATTTGAGAGGGGTGTCACAGCCTCCAAGACAAAGAGTTTGCTGGGTCAAACCAGTGGCTACTACGGCATTAATAGCATGATAGCAAGGATGTACTGTTGTATGTACCTCCACACTAGAGGGAAAGCAGGCAAGAAAAAAAAACAGAGAAGAAGAAAGAAGCTCCACTTTGCCTTGTCAAAGGGCTTGCACTGTCAATTCTACCTGGACAAAGCAGTGGTAAAAGCTGCAGAGTGGGGCACTGCTGCAGGCAGTGGCACACACGGGATGAAAGAACAAAGCATGTACCACTCGCACACTAACACAGTGGTGATGGGCAGACACACAAACTGGTAATTGATTGGTAGGAGCTGTGGCAATTTGTTTGCGGGAATAAAGAATCAGCTTAATCAGACTAATTCCTTACAGTCAAAACACAACATGGGCTCCAGCACTCACAGCAAAACTCTGCTGCACCAGCCAAGTTTCACACCAGAACAAAGCAGCTAAGAATTTCACCCAATTTGGATGCAAAACTGAGTCAGGCCAAGTGCCCAGAAAACTCTTCTGAATTCAGACAACAATCAGCTGAAAAAGAACAACAAATGGTGAAACTAGGAGATGATCATATGATTTGGGATTTGTTCGCAAACATTTCAAAAAGAGATATAGTACCTGAGGAAGTTGCTCCTCAGGAACTGCCAGAGTGGATAAGAAAAGAGGGGAATGCATGTCATTCCAAGAGTGAAAGGAAACCTTAAGCAATGCTTTCAGGAGATTAAGAAAAGTATCATTAACACCCCTTTCCTTATGTCAGTTCTCTACCTCAGGTCTCCTACTAGAAAAGAAAGTATTAAAGCATTGCATCCAGAATATCCCTCCTCCAGGGGAAGTCTGGCTCAAGCTCTTTGCAGAGAAAAAGGATTTTTGGATTTACACTGAGCTAAGCTTGAGACTCAAGCACTTGGGATGCTCAAAGCATATTCAGATCAAGTTGCAGACGCTGTTCATCCTGCACTTCCCATTGCAGGCCTTCCTCTACAAATGTTTTTGTTCTTTTTTTTCCCCCAAAGTGCATCATCTTTAAAAGTACATTCTGTGTAGAACCACTCAAATTTTCACTACCATCTATGTACCATTTAGATTTCTATCTTTAAGGTTTATTAGGAATATTAAGGTTTAAGTCAATTAAGTACGTAGGTCAATTTATTGGAGATTTAAAGGCAGAAGAAATATGCAGAACCCATAAATCAAATAGACCATCAAAAAGCAGTAAGCACTGTTAATAAACTTCTGCATCCTTAATGCAACACGGAGGTGGTTACCAGACTGAATGTTGCTAATGCAGATAGAATGTAGGAAAGGCAGTAAAGACTCTAGGAAAGGTATTTTATGAAGATGTTTATAAACTCACATGAGCACAGTACAAGAGTGGACTCATGCTATGGGATGAGCCAAAACCAATGCTGCATAACCACTGCTTTCCCAAAGGGGCTGGGACTTTGAGGAAGGAATTATGTGCAGAGCTTGAGACAGCAGCTGGGACAGTAAGGAATTCCAGTAGAACAGGAGTGGCCCCTTCCCATACTTTCAAGTACATCAGGAACCTGTTATTCACCAGTTTATTCTAGAATATGTTGTGGTTTAGCTTCCTTTAAGTAGGAGAGCTCCTTCTTTAGCTCCAGCTAAAGATGTGTATATTCACTCATACTCATCCAATAACTTCCCCCATCAAGACTTCCAGACATAACATAACTTTGATCAGCAACTTCATCCCACTTTTATGCACCTGTCCTCACCTAACAAGGAATTCATGGCATTTATCATCTTACAGCAGTGTATCACACTCCATTTAATTTCTGAGCAGTCATCATCTAAAGATATGCAGCTTGATGTTGTGTGTCTAGAATCAAATTGAGTATTTCCAGACAAGTCACAATATTTCACACTATTTTGCTTCAAAATCTGGTATAGATTCTTCCATCTCCTCTGGCAGGCCAGCCAGTGCTATTATGTCCAATGCAAAGATGCAGAAGCTTGGGTCACAGAGTAGGGAAGCAGCTCCTCCTTTAGCTGCAGCACAGCTGGTAACCAGGTGACAAGTAACTACCTGATCCTCCTTAGTGGTTTCTATTGCCACCTACAATACTCCCTCTACACTTGAGGACATATACAAAACCTCCTTCAGAGCTTGCAGTTTTAAACACTGTCGTGTAGAAGGAACTTTCTCCTCAAAGGTAACATGCTTAAATGACAAAAAATACCACCCCCTCTGCACCGTGGGAGATGAATCACCAATGCCCCCACTCAACACATCCAGAGCAGCCTTGCTGTCTCATCCAGACAACTGGTGTGCAGAGGCAGCAGTGACATTAAAAAACACCTGCTGAGCACATGTCTCCCTGTCATAGATGGCACAAATTATACTGCAAGAGACCAGGTCTGAGTGGCTTGTTTTTAAAAGGGAACAGCTCTTAATCTAATATTTATTTAATACCTAGGTTCCTAATACTGGCTTACTAAGAGGCATCTGTCCTGGTTCCATCCAGGAGAGTTATTTTTGAAGTAGGTGTGAGGAGGCAGAACCTGGAGCTGTGTGTGCGTGCTAGGAATTTACTCTATACCACCTCACATCAATTACCAGGGACAGAGGTAGGAGACTCTTGGCTTTCGGGAAGAAGGGCGTGGTTTTTCCAGTGGGGAACCTGTCCACTATTGTTCATTGTCTCGGGCTGGTGAGCATTTTTGTGTGTGAATCACTCTTTTTTGTATGCTTTTGTTATTAATATTGTTGCTGTTACTGTTCATTTTCTTATCTCATTGCTGTTTTCAGTAAATTTTTCTTATCTCAACCCATCATCTCTGCCTTCTCTGCCTCTCATTCAGGGTGTTTGTGGTCATTTTAGTGGGAGAAATAATTGGGGAACATCATTCTAAACCACGGCAGCATCCTATTCACAGATCTATAAACCTGCACAACCAGCCTCCTCTCCTCCCTCCTCACACTTTACAACCCTAATTCCCACCACCTGGGATTCCAAAACAAGAATGTGTCCAGTTTTGAAGTTTGAGGAAGCTCAGCTTCTTTCCTCCACATCTTCTCACATGACACCCACACCTTCCTTACATTTTCCCATAGCAGAAGCTTGGGTGTTTCAGAGGTCCAGGCATAATTTCCTCCACATGATCAAAAGCAAAGTCAATGTAAGACAGGGAGTGTTTTGAGGAACTTACTAGTCCCTCCCTTCCACACAAAAACGTGTTCCTAAAAGAAGGAAGATGGTGAGGTTTGAAAGCAGGATCATGCTGGGGGCACGTGGTGAGGACAGTTTATCTCTCAGAGCCCAGGCACGCCCTGCTGAACAGCGGCTGTGAACAGCACATCCTGCTCCACCCAGCACCGGCACTGGGGAGAAAGGATCACATGGACTTCTGCAACCCCATCTACTCTCGTGCATTCTGAGGCATTTTGAAACTGATGTAAAGCTTTGGTATCACCGATTACAACCTTTTCCACCTACTTTGAGAGACGGTAGCTGATCAGCTGCAACATGCAAGAGTTCAGTGCACAGCAGAGAAGGGTTCTGCATGGAGTGGAGAACAAGGGCAGAGAAGCACTGAGACAGGGAGGTGATAAAGGCACAGAAATGACAAGGACAGAAAAGCTAATAATCACTATTAAAATATGATATTTAAGTCAAAGAGCTCAGTTTTACATCCAGGCTGAAAGCAATTATGTGAAGACTTTATCAGATGTTGTACATAGAAGTTGGTTTCACCCTTGACTTCTGGCAGATACATTTTTCAAGACTCAGAAACAGCAAAGCCCTCAATTCTGAAGTGTCAAAATTTATGATCAGAACAGGGTCTGACCTTAGGTTACCCAAAATCCAAGAGATACATCAAAATTTTGTTGGATTGTTTTAACAATCCATATATCCAAGTTTACTTCCGTGCCTGTTTTACAACTGCTGACACCTTGGACTAAAACAATCCCCACTGGATCAATGTAGCTCATGACTTTTCAGTTCAGAAGACATGATGCTGAAACCCTCTAAAGGCATCAGCAGAAGCTGCTTCAGGTTCACTGCTGCATTAGACTGGATATAACTTGCTCTGTAATCCACTTAACTGGGACATGCTTCCCCAAGGAAGTATGTTTACCTACTAGATTCCACAAGGAATTGATATAAGCCAGCAATACTTAACGGCAATAACTACGGTTTAACAGAGACATTAATTCTGCTTAATTATTGGGGACAAAATGCATCTGTTAAGGAAATTTTACTAAGACCTGCCAATGCATAATGTTTACTCAAGATCTCAGCAGGCTTACGTAAGTTAAGCATCTTCCTAACTGGGACAAACAGTCGCTCCAGGTGCAACAATCAAGCCCACAGTTTTGCTAAGACTGCACGACTTACATTAAAGTAGACAAGGATTTCAGGTGGCCCATAGCAGCCAAGCAGCTCTCAGAAATGAACCCCAATAATCTTTACCCCGTTAACACCCCTTCCACTTCCCTAAAATCAGCAGCAGCTCAGACATTGGCTCCAATAGAAGGAAGCTATGCTTTTATTGTTCTGTATTTAACTCCTGCTCCCTTTTGAGACAGAGGGTTTTGAGACAAAGAAGGTTTCACTAAGTATGCTACAATAATAATGTCATCCACATATGTGGGAATTTTTATTTTCTGCACAGCTGTGAAGCTGAGCATGTACCTCAAATTCTTTATCAAGCCATTTATGTTGGGGCATCTCTCACCCAGCTGGGAAATTGTCAGTGGAAACAGCAATGATGACCTGGACTGTGATGCCCTATCTTATGAATCCTAGGGGAAGCATAGATGAAATGCAAGTGTAATTAAGAGACCTTCAATATACCCAAGAAAGTAGGTTTGGGTGTGGGGAAACATTAGCAAGCCAGTACACAGCTAGCTCTGATCCAAATACAGTGTTCCACTGTTTGCTTTTCCACTGTGTTTTCTGCACTAATTCACAGCCACTGTAACATCAAGACAAGCTTCCATATGCTGCATTTACTGACAGTAATTAATTTCACCCTTTCCCCCCACATACACATTCATTTTATCTGACAAGCAAGTAATGAAAAGAAGTCCAGTCTCATAAAAATACGGGGCAGCTACCAGGGGCTGCCTTTCTTCTTAGGAAAGAAAATCTAATTGGTGCATCTGCTAAGTCACAGTGCCTTTCTCACTCTTCAGTTTGCACTCCTGCCCAAGCTCAGGTCTGTTGCTTCTCCCAGGCCTCCCCCTATACCAGAAAATGTTTTTTAATAAAACACTTTCTTCCAGATGAGAAAGGAATAACTGGCTAGAGAAACGTCTGGGCACCTATCTCCCTGTCAAAATAGTGAATCCATTAATGATCATGAGGAAAGGAATAAATGCTTTAAGAGGCTTAGCAAGTCACTCAGAGAAGCACAGACTCTACCCTCCTGGTCCCCCTTGCTCACTGACAGTTTAACCTACAGCAGCAGTGCCAGTAAGTTTTTAAAAAAGAAAAATAAAAAGAAGATAAAATAAAATACCAGGTAATCGATCTCACTTTAAAAAAATACTCCTTTATTAAGAAGCAGAGTATTTTTTCTCTGAAATCCACTTTTTGCTCACTTGTTCTCATGCCTTCTGCAAGCTGCTACTCTGTTATTTTACTATGCCTGTATTATTTATGGTCTGTTCACTAAGTCAATATTCTTTTATTAAATTTGGTAACTATATTTTTAATTCTCCAGTATGTCTCAGTATTGAAGAGGATGAGAGAAGTAACCATGAGATGCTGACAGAAGATAACACAACTCAGTCAGCAGTTGAAATCCAGACAACGCTACCCCAGAGCTGAAGTCACCATTACCTAATCAAAGTTCATCTTCACAAAAAAGCCAAAGTGCAACTTCTAGACCATAAAAATTTGACGAGAAACAAAAGACAAAAATAATAGACACTTTGAAAACTGTTAACCCAATTTTCACTGTACCATCAAGCATTGTTGTTCCACTTATGATCACACAGATAGAAAATACAGGTCCAAAATGTCCCGAGAACACACAAAGATACCTTGATTGTCAGGATGAGACACCTAACTGAAAAAATAATAATACTTTAATTTACAATTATCACAGAGAGCAAAGAAACACAGACTTACTGGCATGTACCTTTTTCTGCCATTCTAAACGAGTGAGAAAGCAGATGAGCACATGAAGAAGGGTCTTGAGTTCCAAATTCACTTAATCAACAGAGAAAACAGGAACCAAATCTAGTCCCCACCACCTACCAGGCACTAGCTTGCACATGTCCCTTTCTTTTGGGGAAAGACATGGTAGTGCTTGAATTTTTTTTAGACACTATTTTTCACTTGCTTGGCCTTTATATAACATCAAATCTATGCCTTTTTCACTCGTTGATGGTATTTTGAAGTGTCACTGCTATCTTGCAAGAGTAAAGAGGAGCCTCCTGCCCTCCACAAGCAACATCCCGATTTCTTCTCACCCTAAACAACCTGCCCAGTTCTAACAGCAGCTATGTCTATGCCAATCTACCTACTCTTCTTAAAACATCTGAAATATAATTAATTCAGCTGAAGAGTCATTCCTATCACCAAACAGATAAGAAAACCAAGCATGGAGTGCCTTCAATCAATTTTTCCCGTGTATTGCTTACTTTAGATGCTTTCTTTTAGAGCTGTCCAATATCAGAAAGCTGGAACTCAATTTTCACAGCATTCTCAACATATTAAAAAGAAGAATTAAAGCCATTCAGGAAACAAAGATCAAGACCAAACTTAACAGCCAAGGTAATTGACTACTTCTAGTCTGAGATCTGACAGTAAGTCTGTGGAGAAACTGGGAACAAAGTTCAAGAGTGCTGAAGTCCTCATTAATGACTGATCTACCAAAAATATCTATTTTCTTGGCACTCCTACAATTTGCTGCACTCTGTCCAACACTTGGAATTAACACAACACTGTCTATGGGATTTAACCTGTAGAAATGACATTGTACATGTGAACTTATTCCCCAATTCATATTTATGAAGAAATAGAATTCATCAGTCAACGGTTTAAGATATGATAATCCTTCTCCTCACAAGTGCAGCAGCAGGGAAGTGAGAATCAGAACATAAGTAGCTATTCATCCAAAAAAGGAGCATAAAGGTTAAACATGTCCAGCTGAGCTGCACACATAGAAATACAAAGCCAGTTGTCTAGCACGTGATAGTTGAGAAAATTTATGCCCCTTTTCTTGGGGCCATCACACAAAATAGCTGACCCATGTGCATTGATCTGCCCTTTTTCTGCTACAAGATGCACAAGATGAAAATACTTTTAGCTGACCATTTCTTAGCTCCACAGTCCAGTTCTAGGGAAAATGTACTTCTCGTCTGTAGAGCAAAAGGTTATAATACAAGGACTAAAGGCAGGAGCTGGCTTAAGATAGAATTCCCTGACCCCTCCCAGAAAATACCCATCAAGAAAAGGCTGAACCGTGATGACAGAATTGACACACTTTTCTCACTTAGTCAAATCAGAGCATCAGTCATGGACTCCCTTAACTGGATCTTCTCGCAGTTGTTAAGTTTTCTACAAAACATACTATGCTGCAATAGCAGATTATGTTGGTAAGACTTCTTAAGCAGCTCCTAGTGTGGATTTATCCCAGGTATGCAGGATCAAAAGGGCAGCTTTGCAATACAGGAGAGGAAAATGGCTACTGGATAAATGGGACGACAGCACATTTGACAGCTGTTGCAAAAGCTCTTGAAAATTTCCTTGGTCCTTGGTCCTTGTCTCCCAAAAGAGAGCTCATAGTCCCTTTCATTCCTATTTTCTCTGCCTTCCTACCCTATCTCAATTTCACCTTCTCTGCCCATTCTATTTTTTTCCATCTGTCCCTCTCCCTCTCATCTTCACTCATAAAGCAATTGCCCTTGTTTTTCTCCTTTATTTACTTTCCAGCAAGTGAACAGCAGCAGTGGTGTCTGCTTTGCAGGCTGCAGCTCCACTCCCTGTCTTCATTTTCCTCCCAGCTCAGGCTCAGCAGTTCCACCTCAGTGCTGCTCTCCTGAGACTCCCACAGCAAGGAGCAGCCTCAGCTCTCACCTCTCAAGCCCCAGTAGGCTAAGGAAGATCATGGAGGGGAGGCAAGCGGACACTGGAAGGGGAGAAATATGTCATACCCACTGCAGTCAGCCATTTTGAAGGTCATAGCAAAGACTCCTCCCCTCTGCCTGCCAACTTGGAGCTGTCACTAGTCTTGCAAAAGCCTCTGAATGAGGGACTGATGTTCCCTGCAAGCCACTACTTCCTTAAAATAGGACCAAGAGAATGAGTAAGCTCAGAAAGGAGAAAAAAATAAAGTTAGATGAACAGTCAGGCTGTCAGCCAGCACGTGCTGACAATGAGAATGAAATATGGGAATGGCAGACCAACCACATGCTAAATGTCTCACTTAAATGCCTCATATCCCTAAAGAAACAGTATGATAAGAAAGGGCCCTGTCAGCTCAGGTCTCCCCGTTCCCAGAGCCTTCATCCCATCATGGAGAAAAGAACTGAGTGGGCTGTACTGGCAATACACACCAGGCTGTGTCCGTGGTAGTAGGGCACACTCAGCCACCTTTCCTATTTCTGACATTACCAAGACACACAGCCGTAAGCCAGGCATTGCACAAACAATATATAAAGAGAGTTCTTGTTCCAAAGAACACGTAACCCCAAAATATAAAGCAGGACGCTGCAGATATACACAGAGAGCACAGTGCATACCAGACTGATGCATTTTCTGTACAGTGGCTTGTTCTCCTTTCATTATTTCATCCTCATTATGGACAGTAATCAACTGGAATAATGATAAAACTCATTGACAATGTGATTACCTCCTCTAGTCATGGATTTACTCTTAAAATGATCCTCCCTTGCAAAGAGCTTACAGAGCTCCTCCATGCACAATACATACTGTTGTCAGGTATATTCCTACTGTCTCTCAGGCAATTTCTGATGCCAGTTTGTTGTTTTCTGTCTTGGCTGCAATGACAACTCCTGGTGCTCGCTACATTGGGGAGGGGGGAGGGAGAGGTGTGCAGGCAACAGTGTCAAGTATGTCTTAAGCTGAAGGCCAGAACCATGCTCAAACAAAATCAGTGACTGCTGCTGGAAACAGTGTCCAAAGTGACCCACTCACTGCTCCAAACCAAAAGCAGAACCAGTGCTGGGATATATGAGCTCAGTCTCAGCTGCATCTTTACTGTCCATGCTGTCTCCAAGGCAGTCTAACAGGCTCTACACCTCAGGGAAACTTTCACATTTCCTGAGCTTGTCAACTTCAAAAGAATGTTCTGGAGCTCACAAGGTGTGAGCTATAATCTAGACCTCAGTGATTTCTCACACATAGCAGAACAAGTCCAGAATTATTAACTCCCAAAACTATCCCCAACTTCCTGCAAATTTATGAAGTAACTCAAACCAGTCTCCTGAATCACCAGCATCATCATCTCTTCTTAGAGGTCCCCTACCCTGATGCTGACCAAAAATGCATTGCTACTCAGCATAAATATCTGAAAAGTTCCCAACAGCAAACCATATACTGGCTAAGTTCATAGCCAGCACCAGTTTCAACTAGTTGAGCAGCTCTCCTGGCAAAATTTTGTTCTCAAATTCAGCACTGGAATCACTTTATCCTAAGGAAATTAACACAAGAAAGAGATGAAAATGTAAGAAAAGGGGAGAGAAACAAACTAACAGGGGCAGTCAGAACTTGCAAATTATCATGGACAAAGGACAATCTCAAACAATGAGTAGTTCAACCGTGTCAAACACTTTTTCTCCTAATCAGACAAGAACACCCTCATCAGCTGGGGAGAAGGCACACAGCCAAAGCAACTCAGAGACAGCAGAAGGTTAAGACACCAAAGCAGTCAAAACAGCTGCAGGTGTTTGAACCTTTTTGGCCAAGTAATTACATATTATAGAAAGGTGGCCTTAACAGAACTACAGATGCTACCTCCATCATTTTGAAACAGTGAATTCCCTTCACACTTATCACTGACTTGTCAAAGAAGTGAACTTGAAAATGCAAGTCTCAAGTACTTTGGCTATGCCCTTTCAAACTGGTTGGGTAAAATCCCAAAACTAGTGAATTCAGATAATTTTTTGCCGTTGAGGTCAGTGGAGCTAAGATTTTACTCCTAGCATCTTCAGAAGTTTCTTACTATCCTTTCTGTTATCACATCCCTAAAATCTGTGTTTCTCCACTTTCTTTTACCTATAACAGACGTTAACTGTAAAACTGACATATAACCATTTCCTTCTCTTTTCACTATTGCATAGCACTGACAAGCATCAGCAGAGCTCTGTGGGCCCCTCACACAAGGACAGAAAGGAAATGCTCAGGGTTGTGCCGCACTGGCAGAAACACACATACCATTGAACTCAAAGCATCAAGAGGAGTTATAAATAAAGACTGACATATGTTGACAGAGATGCAAATAATTGGATTTTCAGAACCTGTACCTAGCCCATGGCAGATGCTAAATAAATTTTCATCTAAAATTCACCAACATCTCCTGGACATTAAAAACAAAAGGATGAGGGACACATGTCATTTATCACACTTTTAGGGCCACATCCTGTCAGGCTAGGCACCAAACAGAGTGGAACAAAAAGATGGTCTTTCCTCCATACAGCTTCAGTCTCTCAGTGATGTTTTGGGGACACATGGCCTATTTCTGATAATAGGCACAAAAAGACTGACCTACCTCTCTGTGACCTATGAACAGTGGTAACAGGAACCAGCCTAAGTCTTCCTCCCACTACACAGAAAACAAAGTCAAAGTTGTTGAGCAGTTCCTGCCCAAGGGAAGAAGGAAAGGATGAAGAGACAGGCACAAGCCCTGCAAAACCAGCCTGCTTCTCTCATGGCTGCCAGACACCCTGGAGCAGAGGCTGGGGAGCACAGACCTGCTGGCAAGGGTCGGCAGCAGTTGTGGCAGTATCTCACTGGCTCTCCCCACATGCACTGAATTCTGCCCCAGCAGGGGCAGACTGGCTGTCCCAGGCACTGCCAGGGGCACAGAGCTGCCGTGCTGCCTCCCAGCACCCCCACCCCAGGAGTCTCACACTGCCCAGACTCAGTCCTGCTCTGTGGCCACAAATACAGCAGCCCTTCAGGACACTGACAGCTCTCCACGCACAGTCACCAGCTTCACACTCACGCAATGCAGTCATTAAGTACGTGCCAATTAGATAATATGACGTCAAACCGAGGGTTCAGAAATGAGCAATATGAAGGATGAATAAGCTGAAGGGACTGATTTATAGAAACATTATCAGGAGGTGTTTTTTCTGCTTCTTGCTTAAATTTGTCTTGTAAAACAGGATTACATAAACCAATAGCAATATAGAGTACAACTCTGACTTTTGTGTCTGAAATTAGACCCAAACTTTTCAAGCTTGCCCCTGAAAAATTATTACAGCTCTGTGTGCAAGACAGTTGAATAGCTGAGAAGTGACTTGTGCTGGCAATTATCATGACTACTAGGAAGAACTACTTGCCCAGACTATACATGAAAAAAATTGATTACTGACCTAAAAATGTTCAGTTATTTTATTCCACAACAGCTCCACCCAATTATTTAGTTTCAGGAAGAGCCTTCATTAAAGGTGCTGAAAAGAATACATTATTAGACTATATAATTTTGTGCTGTAAACTCAGCCTCCTGTTAATCCACTTCTCCACACTGCAATGAGCAAACTGCAATTTTTACAAGTTTTCTTCATGGGGTTTTAGATTTGTATCAGGTTAAAAAAAAATTATTAACAACAAAAAATATTTCATTTGTCAAGACATACAGTTATCCCTCATTCTCCAAATTTCAGCACAACTAGTTGGGGTTTTTTAATAGAAAACTTTCTGCAGAAATTGATCAGGGTGGGAAAGGGACCCTTTTTGCTTTTCAAATTTATCATTGGTTTGAAGAAACAAGAAAGATAACACCATTTGTGTCAAGCAATGATTTACATTTTCTGAGCCAAGTCTTCATCTGTATGTGCTCAATGAAATGACACTGATTTACACAGTGGAGTCTTTGGTCTACAGGTTTGATTATCAATAGCAGTTGATCCTGTATTGCCATACACTAAACTACAAAGAAAAGAGGTGGTCTATTGTTAGCCCAAGACCCTACAGAGATACAAATTACTGGCACTGCTTAAAATTAAGCCATTCAATTGCCTCTGGTGCATTTGCTCTTTCATACTCACCACCTCATGTGACAATTCACGGACCTATGAAACAAGGGCCTGCTTGATTTGCTCCTTGCTCCTCACTGAGCCGAGATGTAAAACCACAGACATAGTCAGAGTTGCACTGGTGTAAATGCTCTCTTGAGAGAGCAAGGCTTTGTGGTTCTCTCCTCTTTCACCTTGCAGCATGCTAAATTGATCCAGAAAGCAGTTCATCTGAAAAAAATACCTACCAACAATTTGTTTTAAACAAACACTTGCAGCCAGATCCCCCATCTCCATTGGCATGCAATTGTCTCAAATCACAAAAGGCAGGGAAACCAAAATTGAAAATTGATCTCTCTGTGGCCATGTGGATGGGAAGTGATTTCCTAGCTGTGATTTTAAATAACTCTTTCTTCTCTCCCCTCGCCCTCCTCCCCATACACATTTACATTTCTTCTCCTGTATTCTCCATCTTTTGTCGAACAGGAACAAAGACTTCCACCATATCGCTCTCTTTCCCCAGCTTTCTCATCAATATTCTATTATCAAACAAGGCTTTAGCTCTTTTTTCCTCTTTAAATCAATAAAAAGCAAAGCAGTAAGAGGAAAAAAATTAAAATCACCAGCAGATAAAGGGTCTTTAAAAAAAAGTTAATCACTGCTAAACACTGACAGCTCACTGGAGCGTCACACACAGCCCCTGCTACATTCTGTTTGGTCCCACACTCATAAAGGTAAACTACCTGCACCTGCCTGCCAAAGACAACTGAGACAGGAGAGAAAACAAGAATAAAACTTTCAGAATTGCTCTTCATATGGATGGTTGTCACCTGAAATCTGGAAGAGCAAGAGGTTGTAATGCCTGACCTCTGGGTAAAGGTAACACTGAGGAAGCCCCACGAGTACCTGTCATTGAGACCTACATCAGCTCCCAGCTGGAAGCAGGGCCAGCCAAGCTAGCCTTGTACCTTTTCTGATACTGAAGTGCTCCTGCTTCTCTCCCAGGCCTAGAACCTTCCCCCACCAACACATCCCTGCATGATGCAGACAGGTGTCAGCTGTGCTGCTATACATATACACATATATTCACACAAATATAATATATACACAGACACATCAAAATTATGTGTATGGGATATTTATTTCATACCTAACATCTTCAAATGTATTGTCACACACATTTACCAAAAACGCCCTGAAATTATTTAGAACAGCATGAGAGGGAAAAGCTAATGCAAAAGATAAGGAGAGACAGAGGAAGCAATCTGGGTGTGTCTGATGCCAAGACTGATGACAAGAAACAGCATTTTTCTTAAGCCATGTCCCTGGACTATTATTGCTAGTGCTTCTTCATGATCAAAGGACCTTTCAAGAGATACAGGTGGACAGATACTCCATGGCAGTGGAAAGAAACCCCAGAAAACAGTCCCCCAACAGTCAGCAGTTCATTTTTTTCAGGAATAGTATTTAGAACTAGAAAATACAGTCAATTCAAAAATAAAGCAAAGGGAATAGGAAACCACTCAGTTTTGACTCAAAGCAGTTTTATATCTTTGGGCAGCATACATTGTTCCTTTTCTGCCTGCTAACAAACTCAAGTTACAGCTCTAAGCTCACACACCTGCCCCAGCACAGATGACACCTCCATACTCTGTCTCAGTGCCCGGGCCTACTGGACAGCACTGGGCTGCACAGGTTCTGTCAGACAGGTGATGAAAGAAACCCCAACTTCCCACAGAGGGAAGTATAAAGCAGCCCACAGAGGGCTTCCCATATTCCTTTCCAACCTTCACCTATGCCTGTGACAGTTACATCGGATTGCTAGGTTTCTGTATTCTTACCACACCAGGATACACACTCACACACTCTGGCAGTGAGGAATGAGCTAAACAGAGGAGTTTCCTGTTCCAGACTACCAGAGAGGAGAAGAGAAACAGCAATGGAACTGGGGGAAGCTTGACATGACAATCTGTCCCTCCTCAGGAAGATGACCATGAAACAAACCTGCTTGCTTATACTAGAGCTGATTCCATCATCATTCCCAGTCACCAAAAACAAATTACAAGCATCCTTAATATTAGAAAGACCCTATTTTGTCATTACCTTTTAACAGAGTAAAATTATTCAGGGGACAAAACAGTGAGTCAAACAGGAGGCCTCTAAAGATAAAGATAAAGATAAAGATGTATCAGGAGGACAGACTCAGATTACTCAGGAGAGAGCACATCTCCTGAGGAGTTGCCACCAATCACCTCCTCCCCGTGCTAGAGAGCATTATGATGTTACATGAGATGGATTCTGCATTTATGTTTAAGCACGAAGGTCCTCAAGCATTTACAATGAACAAAAGCTTCTTTTCCCTCTGTACTGCTGTAGTGCACAGTGTGTTCTTTCCACTTGGTGGTGACATGTTCTTTCAGGTATGAAGAGATGAATCCTGAATAAATGCCTTGTAAAACACTTTGGATCTTTGTGTGCCACAGAGGAAAATCTTGAATTCGTGCTTTAAAATATGCAGTTAATTTGATAAGTTTACCTGGAGCAAGAAGATAAGAAGGGACACAAGAACTTGAGGGAAATGTACAGTTACCTGACTCAGTTATTCTAAAAAAAAATCACCAAAACCAGAACCATAATGACTTTAAAACCTTGCTCCATCCCTGTAGTGAAGAAATACCCTCATCTTTTCTAATATCTTGAATTTTCCCCAAAAAGTCACAGCTACCCATGATGCCAAAGCGAGGGTTCTTCCTGAAAAGTTGCCCCTTTCTCCTGCATTCACTCTACCCTTTGCTTTCCTGTACAGCTAGCAAAAAACAGGGACTTTCATTTTCTCTCCTAGCAGCATATGACAACAGAAATTTCCCATAAACCTTTCAGAAGCATCTGTATTAACTTCTGTGTTTAGCAGCTATGTTAATCAGAAGGGCAAACTAGAACTCAGGCACCAAAGCCTTTTGTTACACAGTGAATTAATGGGTAAAGAAAGTAAAACCAGAAATTGTTTTTAAAATCTCAGTTCAGAAAAAAAAAAAATGCAAGCTGAAAAAAAGTCAGGCAACATTTACCAATGCTGAACTACAGAACAGCGTCCTCAGTTAATGGCTTGCATCCCTCTCCCCTAGGGCTTGGCATGCTGTTTCAGCAGCTCCACCAGCAGTCACAATCAAGCACACCCTCACTCCAGCACAGGACTGCTGTCTTGACAACTGCCGATGGCCTTCACAAAGGCTGTCTGCATCCATGCTGACACCTAGGAGGCTCTTGGGAAGACACACTGGATGTCTGCTCACAAAACGGCTCTCTTGCAGAGCAAAGCAAGTTTGGTCCCAAGTGCAGCTTTGAGCTCACACCTGGGAGTGTTAGAGCATATTCAGAAATGGGTCTCCCCAAAATACAGTGTAAGGAACAGTCAGGTGTGGACACAATGTATGAATAGAGGAGAGATGCTGGACCAAATACTCCTGGATCCATAATAATAGGAATACAACCCATAACATGCAGCTCAGCACACGAACTCCTGTAAATAAGCAATGGGCAGCCCATCCAACACCTCCAAATATACAAATCTGGGAGCAGTATGTATGACCCAGCCTATGCAGGAGAATAGAAATAGGAGTCCTGAGAGTCACAAGCTGCAGCAGGAATCCCAAACTGACAGGCTAGCTCTATGTGCACAGCCCTAAAAGGAAAACAGCAAAGAGCACTCAAAGATTGTAAATAACATGCAGGAAATAAATTAACAACCTGACACATTCAGAAGGGAAAAAATGGTAGCAGAAACTAAAATTCAACTTACAACTCCCAAAAAAGGAAATCATAGAATTGTAGAACAGTTTGGGTTGGAAAGGACCCTAATGATCGTCTATTTGTTACCCCCATGCCAAGGATAGGGGCACCTTCCACTAGACCAGGTTGCTCAGAGCTCCAACTAGACTGGCATTGAACACTTCCAGAGATGGAGTATTCTCAGCTTCTCCGAGCAACCTGTTCCAACGTCTTACCACCCTGAAAGAATTTCTTTCTAACATCTAATCTAAATTTATCCTCTTTTTGTTCAAAGCCATTTCCCCTTGTCCTATCACTACATGTCCTTGTAAAAATTTCTCTCCAGTTTCATTGTAGGTCCCCTTCGGGTCCTGGAAAGTGCTATAAGGTCACTCTGGATCCTTCTGCTTTCCAGGCTGAACAATCCCAGCTCTCTCAGCCTTTTCTCATAGGAGAGGTGCTCCAGTTTTCTGATCATTTTTGTGGCTCTCCTCTGGACCCATTCCAGCAGTGCCACATCCTTTCTATGCTGGGGACTCCAGAGCTGGACGCAGAATTCCAGGAGGGCTTTTCAAGAGCAGAATAGAGGGGGAGAATCATCTCCCTCAGCCTGTTGGCCACACTTCTTTTGATGCAGGCCAGGATAGAGTTGATAATGTAGGGGAAGAAAACTGTTGTCTGAAGGAGAANTCTCCCTCAGCCTGTTGGCCACACTTCTTTTGATGCAGGCCAGGATAGAGTTGATAATGTAGGGGAAGAAAACTGTTGTCTGAAGGAGAACTGAAAGGAGACAAACACCTCAAGGGTTCCTTCATCTCACACAATTACTTTTTTTTTAATTTCTCTTTTATGAAGCCAAAATAAAGTATCTCCCTATTCCACTGAAAGAAAAACAGATTCAGATGTCCTTGTCTGTGATTGGTTGGAAACTGCCAAGGAAGGATGTGTCTATATTTTTCCTGCTGAACAGGGATCCATCAAACCAATCAGATTATTGAGAGTGTCCAAAGGCCCAGAAACTGAATGCAGACAGATGAAAGGCCCAGAATTTATCACTCACCTCCCTTAGTCTCCAAGCCTCATGGGAAAGTAAAAGCAAAAAAGAGGCCAGTAACCATGGGTAACCACTCTCAGGTTAATCTCAGATGGGGAGGGGAAAATGCTTCTCAAGATTAATAGCTAAAGTACTCGGGGATTAGAGATTAGGAAGAGAATCCTGTTTGCTGGGATTAAAAGGGATGCGTTCACATGAAAACCTCAACCAGTGAATTGCCTCCAGCGAAACAGTGGGTTTTATTATTATAATTATTATTTTATTCTCCTCCAATAAATGAAAAACATCAGCAGGAGGGCAGCAAAATCCATCAAAGGTTTAGAAAATAAAATCTCTGAGGAAAGGTTAAGGGAATGCAGTCAAGATAGAAATCAGATATTAAAACCAAAAATCAGCCCATGTTATTAGTAGCACAGAAGATTATAAAGAAGGAGAGATTTAAAAAAACAAAATCAACTTCACTTCCCAGAATCCATGTGGTATAGTTTATTTCTTTGCCCTTGGCTTAGCTGGAGGCAGGTGAGCTACAAGAATGGCAAAATTTACCCAGTTTGCACAAGGAAGGCACAGTTTAAACATCCAATAGCTGGTATTTTCTGGAGTGCTAACTAAGAGCTTCATTTTGACATTTACTCTTAGTTGCTTGTCAATGACACATGATTAAGGTACTTAATGAAAGTGTACAGGAAGGAACAGAAAAAGAATGGGACTTTGCTCTATCAGATGGGGTTAATAGAGACGGGAAAGACATTAATCCAAATCATCAAAGCAGGCATTCAAAAATTTAGTTAAGCAGCTTTTCTGAAACAATTTTCAGTGACGGAACCAGGAACAAACTTGGATCCACCACTGCAAAATTGTCTGAACTAGGCTCTACTTCAATTGCCCTGATCCTTGTACAAGTTAGAATATTCAGGCTGGATTAGGTGAACAGACCTGCAAGCCAGCTCCTGAGGTCAGCAGGGAGAGGCAAGGCCACAACACTGCTCTGTAAGCAAGGACGCTGCCTCTGACTGATGAGCTACTGCAAGGCACGTTCCTCCCTCGCAGCCCAGTGCCACAGGCCCTCCACAGAACCAGATCTTCTCTGTAGCCCTGTGTCAAAAATGCTCTGTCAGGACACTTGGCATCAGTCTTCCTGAGCATTGAGGGAGAACTGGGAAATCTGATTACTCCAGCACATTTGGCCTTTCAGGTTCACAAGAGCTGCAAAATTGCCATATCACTGCACAAAAGAAAGCCCAGGAGGTTGCTGGTAATAATGCCATTCCCAACAAATGCCATAGAGAGACAAGGATTGTAACAGGAAAGAAAATAAAGAAGGTATTCTTAAACATGTGCTTGGCTGCTTACAAGGGACATTTTAGCTGTAGAACAGACTAGGATGTCGTCCTCAGCCTGCTTTAACAGGGAGCTGCAAAACCATCTGCATACCTGTCCCTCAAATCACATGCACAGGCATAGAGGAAAAACTGGCTCCACCTTTTTACTGGGCAAGATCTTAAGGAGGAAGCTTTTTCTGTTGCAGTTTATTTGGAAATGTTATTAAACTGCATGTGTAAAAAAAAAAAAAAATTTACAAGGCCAACCCTTGCTTTGTCTGATGCCAGATGGTGTCACTGCCAGACTTCCAACAGGCAAAGGATTCCCAAGGGAGCAAAGCTCAGGAGGCTGGGGCACCACCCAGGACAAGAAATCACACCATTTTCCATTATTTATTCCTCTGAATGAACCCCGGTCCTTTGGGAATCCCAAGGCCAGTAAGCAGCAGGTGGAGATAAAGTTGATTCATGGGGAAAGGAAAGTGCAAGCACAGCACAGGCCAACAGCAGATTGAAGTGTTCACATACTGGAAACACCACTGCCTCCTCCCACCTCACCTGCATCTGCGTCTCTTCTCTTTTTAACCTGCTATTTTTGGAAACTAGATGACTCACCTTCCTGATGAAGCCAGGTCTAGTTGGCTCTGTGCCCTGACACTTTTTTTGTACAGAACAGACATGGCAATTTGCTTGAACCTTTCCTTCCACATTTAGGTAAGCCAGCCGTACCTGCACGGGATGATAGCGATGCCACTTGCCTAGCACCAGCAGCATTTCTGTGTCAGCAAGGAATGCAAACACTGAGCTTTAGTGAGGCTGTGTATCAGGTTCACAGTCTACTTGCTTGCTTTCCATTGAAAAACAGACAGTCAAAGGTAACAAAACATCTAGGAAGGAGCAAAATGAAGAGGAACCTGTAGTGAAATGAAGTAGAAAGTAAAAGCCAACGTGTGATGCATACATAAATGACCAAGACACACAAAAGCCCTTCCCATTATCAATCTATGGCAAGTCGTATCTCACACAGTTTAATTCTGGATACCAAAAACCTAGGGGGTAAGAAAGAAAAATACTGAGAAAGATCTGGAAATCGCAGGAATAAGGAATTAATAAGTACTAAGAATCAGCTAGCTTAAAAAAAAGCAAACCAAACACAGCAACCAGTAAAGATGAGGAGATATGACAGATGTATATATTTCCAGGGGAAAAGAATATTGAAACAGAAAGGGTATGCTCCACTGCTAACAGGAGAAACAAGACAATTAGATACTTTAAAACTTCAGTTTGCCAACATCGCAATCCTTGCAAATAACCTCCCACTCTCCTCTCTTTGGACTCCTTTCACAACTATTTCTGTCCCATCCCTACAGCCAGTGCCTCCCCACTGCCACACACAGCCACTGAGTCATGTTTCACTTACCCTGTAAATCAATATTCAGTCCTACCCGTACCCCTTCCCTTCCTTCGCACACTCATTCCCCTGTTTCCTTGTCATACTGATTTCTAGTATGGGTTAAAGTTCTCCATTACAAGATACTACATTTCCCATAAAAGTAGTATTTTTAAAAGCCAAAATTGACCATGCTCTACTGTACAGTAGAAACAGCTCTGCTCCCTTTCAGCCACCACAACAGGGAGAACACAGGACCACCTTCTGATGCAGGCTGAAGATCCACTCTTGGAGACTAATGGCTTCAAAGACAAAGACACATCAACTACTGGTGCTGGTTCTTCAGTAGGGAATGTGAGTTTTAGTATAAAGATTTGTTAGGGCCATTTTCCACAGATACAACAGCCACCTCACAGCTCAGATTAAATTGAAAAACTGGTGGTGGACAGTGGTGTGAATGGTGTTATGCTCGCAGTTAATAACGCAGGCACACATTGCTACAATGCCTTCACTCACTGGCTTGTAGATGATAATCACAACCAAAGCTGATGCACTGTTATTGCCCACTGGTACAGTTGTGACAGACAAAGCACCAGCACATCAGAGGCCAGCAGCAAAGCTACATTCCCTGGCAAAGGTACATCAGTCCTAATATAGCCTTGTGTTATAAAAACACACAGAAATTTTACTGTGAATGGGGAGCTGCCCTGTCCACCATAATCACATCATTTGGCAAGAGCAAGAGAGATAGGAAGATGAGAATCAGTTCCTGACAAGAATAAATAAAGCATAAAAAAAACTGCAGCCAAAAAAACCCCACCTCCTTTCAACTGAAATCATCTAAAGAGAAAACACAGTAGACAGCAGAGCTCAATGTGTTTGGCTGAGAAGAAAGTTATTTACAGCAAGGTCTGGCCTCTCACTGCCACCATGTAATTCCAGGCAATTGCACTTTCAAATAGATCTTTTTGGAGAAAATCAACAGTGGCTTTGCTTTCAATCTGCTGGAAAATGAAGTCCTGCAAATGTGTTATATAAAGCTGCAGCAGAAAGAGCAATGTGCACACAGGCACATGCTCTCAGGTGGAGGTTGGTGGGCTTAAGTACTCACTTCTGCCAGGCCCACTTCACATTGCCCAGCTCTCACATCCCACTCTGGATTTCCTGTAGCTAACGATGCCAGTCAGGTACTGTGGCAGTGTTAAGTTTCCATAGGCTGAGTCCTACTGCCTGTATCTGTCCTGTCTCTCCAGGTCCAAGGAGAAGTGCCATCTCCAAGGCTCAACAAAGCTATAAGCCCCCTGAGCAAGGCCCCAAGACATGAAATACACAGTCTTTTGAGGCAAAGGATCATCCCAAAATTCACCACTGATTACACCCCACAGAATTATGCCCCACTGTCACCTTCATTCAACACCAATATCTGCCCAAGTGTCTACAAGGCTGTTTCCCAAGCCTGCAGTGACCAGTGATCAGTGTATCTGCAGCTCTTCACTCCTAGAGAGATCCTGTACCACTAGTGTCTTGTCATACAAAAGCAAGACACTAGGTTTTGAGTATTTAATGTCATTGACAGCATATAGAATATTGTAGAAAAATCATCCCTGACAGTTAGTACAAATACTCAGAAAAACTTCAGAAGGGTGACTATTGAAAACAAAATGCATGTCTTCATGCAGAGAGGGTTGGGGGATGCATCATTATCAGAGGTCAACAACACAGGAACACAAGGATAGCACAGCCAGACTCCACGTATCCCATCACAACAAGCTGTTACTGTGTGTCACCCTCTCCCCCAAGCCCGTGCACACACACGCATGCCAGCCGCAGCATCCATTTCAGACAAAGGCCAAAGAGAAATACCATTTCAGGGCAAGTTAGAGGGATGGAAAGTAGAAGGTAAACCTAGGCTTTGAATCATCTCAGGGTAGCTCAGATACCACTGCCTTGTGAACACAGCAAAAGAAGAAGGTTAAATCCCCATTGTACATTCCATCAGGAATAATTTTTAACTGATATTTCCCTTCATTCAAAACACTGAAAAATTACAAAAGATAACTAGAACTAGTAACTTAAAACAAGCTAATCTTAAGACAAATATGAACAATTCTTCTTGTTTTAAGAATACTCTAGCATAGGTTTGGAAACACCTGGGTCACTGAGTAGGTTCTGCAAAACACCCAGCCATACATTTCAGTAAGCGTATAGCTCAAGCTTCCCAGCAAACCTATTCCACTCATGCCCAAGCACCCCAGGCTACCTTCAACACCTTACAGCAAACCACTTCCAAAAACCTAAAGCTTGTCACTGTAATATGGAAGATCAGTGGAGATTCAGGACCACCCCACCAGGTACCCCACCTCTCTCACACAGAGACTACATGAAAGAGAAGTCTCCTATAATCTCCTGAAACAAACCATGCCTGTTTCCACAGTGGAAGGCGATAAAAAAAAAAGAACCAAAGCCTGACAATCTGACCAGAAGAAATTGAATTTTCTCTCCCTGAATCTGGCTGTTGCTTTAATCCTGACATCGTGAAGGGGACAGGAAATCAGGCATCTGGGATAATGCAGTAACAATGGGAGTGCTGAGAGTCTTGGTGCAGCCTGCAGGCTATCTCTAACTGAATCTAATCTGCACTGCTCCAGAGAAAGATGGAAAAATTATCAGTCAGAAGCCTATTTGCACAAAGGTGGAAAACATTCCCTGTCCTTTCTAGACAACTGGTCCAGGAAAGCTCCTTTATAGGATCAAGCTGACTGCAAAGCAACAGAAACCCTTTTCACTTCTCAGTGCTGACACCCATCCAAAGCACCCACATGCAGCAATACCTGTCCACTGGTTATTCCTGCTGCAGTGTAGAAAACAAAAGAATTCAACACAATGGAGTAAATGCAAAAGGAGTTTCTAGGCAGCACATATTGCAGCTTTTTCTAAGGAAGTAGAGATTAAACTAAAAAAAAAAAACCAAACAACTAGCAACAGCAATTACACCATGTGGCTTGCTGGCTGTTTCAGTGCCATATAACACAGTGAGTTAAGACTTCACAGAAACAGCAGGGAGGAGAATTCAGGATCTTCTCCAAAAGTACGTGCCTCTGCCACCCACACATCAGAGGAAGCACTACTACTTTTTTTTCTGTTTTCTTTTTTTAGCTCTATAAGAGACTTACGACGATGCACGCAGCCCAGCTTTTCTGAGAGCTACCACTAGAGGACTTGTCTTCCCAGGAGCCATTACTCAGATTACAAAGCAATAGGTGTTTCAAAGGAAACCCTCTCCTTCCACACTGAGCCTCCTGCAGGTGGAAATGGCACCAAAACAGTGATACACCCTACACAGGCATTTACACTCCCCTGAACACAAAAGGCTTTAATTCATTAATTGACACACACCCTGCATTTTGTGTGATTTACCAAAATCACCAGCAGTGTAACAGAGGGAACGTGCCACTATGTAAAGAACAAGCCGTGAGCCCTTTCTGGAACAGCACTGGGAAAGAGTGCCAGGCCCCTCAGACAGCAACAGCTCTTCCTGGCACTTGCTTGTTCAGATTTCTGATCCCTTCCTGCCCCTTGCTTGTTCAGATTTCTGATCCCTTCCTGCCCCATGCCCTTGCCCTCCTCCTGCTGCCCGTAAAGCACTGCCATCCTCCAGCCCCTGGTGCCTCGCTGTCAGGCTCTTAACCCCCCGCACTCTGGAACAAGGGAACCCGAACAATACGGGCCTTGGGGAATAGCTGACAGCTTTATCTCCTGAGCCACACCACCTCCTGCACCCTGTGCACAAATGAGATAACATCCTCCTGCATCTGAAGGGTGCCCTTTTAATCTTATGACTAAATATCCTCAAAAACATTAATCAGAGAAAGCATTTTAAGATAAATTAATTTGAAGCATAATTTATGCCCATAGACTGAACCACTACATCACTGGGCACAGGGGAAATTGCTATCCCATTTGTTGCCCTCCTAAACAAAGACACAGAGACGATCTTCACATGGAAGCATGCTTCTCAGCACACTGAGCACAGCTTTTCTAGAAGTAAAGCGTATAGACCTGTAATTAAGTATCTAATGCATCATCATGGACAGAGCACTAAACCCGTGTCCTAGATAGTGATAAAGTCATGACATTTACAGCATTCAGAAAATCCAAACAATCAATTTGGTACACCAAGCTACATAAGCCTGCAATAACATAAGCCAAAACCAAGCAAGAGTAGCAATGAACAGATTACTATTTTTAAGAAGTTTCTGCTATGTGGGTTCAGAAGGCATATAATTCAAGGCTACAAATCAAATCCCAAGCACCATCCTTGCATCCCCCTCTCCAACTCCCCCTTCTCTGAAGGAAACATTCAGCAGCACTGCCAGGATGTTACATTTGCATTTTATTCACTGTCCAGATCCAAGTGCCACATAATCACCATATTTAGTTTTTTACAGAAAGGTTAAAACCTTAATGGCCTGAATCATCAGAGCATTACTTCAGTCTGATTCTAGTGGAAGTCTAATGCTTTTAGCAGTTGTGCTGGGGGAAAAATCAGTGACGTGACTGCAAAACTGAATGGCCTAAGCATCTTATACAACCGTTATCTGTGTTGTAGTGAAAGTGATATAGAAACAGAAAGATGTAGGAAACGCTTGTCTCAAGAAAAGCACTGCAAGCTAGTTAGAGAGATGTGAACAAACCCCACCAGTCTTTGGACTCCAAGTCACAACTACTGAATCAATTTTTTTAAAAATCCTTTTGCTCAAAATGACGCAAAATAAAAACCCAAAGTGATTGCTTTCTTTCCCTTTCCTGCTACTACTGCTACCACCTGGCCCATCTGGACAGCAGCCTCTCACTGCCTAAACACTGGCACTCAATTTGGATATCACTGATTCATATTGGAGGACTAAAATCCCCGGCACAACAGGAAAAAA
>VZRO01003485.1:2643-23315 GCA_013397915.1 Daphoenositta chrysoptera
CAGGGCGTGGGGTTTTGGGGGGGTCTCAGCACTGGGGGGTCACACGTGGGTGTGTGGGTTTGGGGGGGCTGTGCGCCACAGATGTGTCTTTTTGGGGGGGTGCTGTGCACTGAGGGAACACCCTCCAGATCCTGAGTGTGGAGGGGTGGGATGGGCTGTGCAGAGCTGGGTGGGTTGGTTGGAAGGCCAGCACCATGGGGGATGTGGGGTTTAGGGTCCCAGGGCATTAGGGGATGTTTTGGGGTGCGTGTGGGTTGGGGATGGGCAGTATCCTGTATGTACGAGGGGGGAAATACCCCTGTGACCCCTGTGCCAAGGTGGGCACTACTGGTGGGGTGGGTCCCTTGTGGGGATGGCCTGAGCCGGGGTGAGGGTCCCCAGGGTGCCCAGAGGGGTGGGAAGGGACCAGGACTCCAGGGGGACAAAGAACTCCCACCCCCTTTAGCAGCAGGGCTGGGGCAGCGGTGGGGGTGCATAAATGGGGTGCAAGGGGGGCCACCCCGGGTCTCCAGCTGCAAGGGCAGGCCTGACCCAGGTGGGCTGGTGGGACGTGTCCCTGAGGAGGGGACAGAGCACCCACTGAGCCCCCCAGGTGTGGGCGTGGAGGCTGGGACCTCCCTCCAGCAGGTTTGGGGTGCTGTAGCTGGCCCAGGCACAAAACCCTCCCAAGGCTTTGTGTAACAGAGGTGTTCAAGCCAGTGCGGAGGCAGAGCAGAGAGATTCCCATTGTTGGTGTCGCTCAGTGTCAGCGTGAGCTGGCACAAAGCAACACGGTTGCTTAGCAAATGTATCCATCCCATCCCATCCCAGCGCCCGCCTCACCTGGGCTGTGGGAATTCCTGCTGCAGGCGCATGAGGAGGGGCGAAGAAGGCCCTTAATAATTAAGAAAAGGCACTGAATGGGGTTTTCCAGTCTGGGGTGGCCGAGCCGGGGGGGCTCTGGAAGAGATGTGTAATTGGAAAGATGATCTAGGCAGTCATCTGTCTCCAGCTGAGCATGATGAGGCTGTAATTCTCGTGAAGGGCAGAGGATTTGCTCCTCTTTCATTGGTATTCCTAGAATCCACGGTGAGGACCGGTCTGGCCTATTTAACAGAAAGCATATGATGTTATTAAGTGGGATTAAGAGGTTTGAGGGATCCTAATTTCCCGTGGGGGGATACGGAGATGGCCGGCGCAGGGCAGGAGAGCCGGTGGGTCGATGCTGATGGGGTTCTGTTTCTCCGTGGATGCTTCCCGTGGCTGTTCACACCTCAAACACCACAGGAAAACAGCCCCAAACACCACAGGAAAACAGCCCAGCAAACCTAACAGGTACAATTTCCTACCCACCACCGGGAACCGCGGCACAGGGACGTGCAGGGAGGCACCCCAGGGTGCCGGGCAGCTCCTTGAGGCTTTTTTGCAGTGCAAAGAAATAAATAAGTCCATACCCAACTTGTTACTCTGTGATTCCCTTTGAGGATTTGGGATTTTGCTCCTGGGAGGTGCCTGATGTGTTGCTTGGTGCTCCAGGGTGGGTTCAGAAGAGCACCCACAGTGCCAGGCTTTTGGCTGGGGTGGGATGAGGGGCCGGGGTGAGGCCGTGCTGGGGTCTGTGCCAGGCAGTGTCTTGATTTCACCACCCGGCCCTTGGTCCTCATCCCAGCCCCATTCCAGCCCTCTCCCAGCCCCATCCCTGGAGGCAGCCGAGGTCAGCGCTGTCACAAGGCATGGAGGACAAATGTCATGGAGAAACTCGGGATGCAGCTTGCTTCAGCGGGTTTCAAAGTTAAACGTGAATTTATCCCACTGGAAAGCAATATTTTTTTTCCGGGACGTGGTGATCCATGGCACTTCCCTAAATCTCCAGGCACATTAGAGCTGTTGGGGGAGATGGAGGCAGCAAGGAGGGGAGCTGGGAGCACAGCCACGTGCTCTCAGTCACGCAGCAGCAGCGGAGCCGCCTGCTCTGCCCTTTGAGATTGCTCCTGCTCCCTTATCACCGCCCCACCCCGCCCTGCTCCCGCCACCCCGCACCCACTTTGTCCCAAACCCGCCGTTTTCTGCCTCGGGTTCTCCTGCCCGCACTGTGCTCTGCTGTCCTGGGAAGGGCTGGGGGCGGACCCCGCAGGAGAGGAGCGCACGCTGCAGCTCCTTTGTGCACCTCCCTGCCTGAGCCTCGCTGTTCCACAGCGCTGACCCCACAGAGCCGCCCACCCCGCTCGGCCGGACCCTGGCAGAGCCGTCTGCCAGCGGAGAGCTCAGCGCTGTGCATCCTCATCCTCATCCTCATCCTCATCCTCATCCTCATCCTCATCCTCATCCTCATCCTCATCCTCATCCTCATCCTCATCCTCATCCTGCCCTTCCCCTTCCCCGAGCTGCCCAGGGAACCGATCGTGGTACCCAGCCTGAGTTCAGCGATGTTTTACAACGCTCTCAGGGATGCACGGGGTGGCATTGCTGGGGTGTGCTGTGCAGGGCCAGGAGCTGGACTCGATGATCCTTGTGGATCCCTTCCAGCTTCGGGATATTCTAGGATTCAGTGGAGCTGCCAGGTTCTGCCCCATTCCTGCCTCTGGACATCCCGTGCCGAGGCCGGGCGCTGGGAGATGCCGGTTCCTCCTCACAGGCAGCCTCCCGACGGGCGCCACACGATTTTACTCCGGGCTTTGGGGTCACACTGGCTGTCACACACTTTCCACATCCCTCTAAACAAGCGCTGGGTGGCAGCGGCAGCGCCACAGCCAAGGCAGCCTCAGCACGAGCAGCGCGGGAGATGCTGACAGCGATTTTCCACTCCATTTTTGGTACCAAACGTGCAATTAGGTGATGGAGGCAGAGCGGGCAGCAGCCCCAGCGCCCGCCATCGGGGCTCGGCAGCTCGTCTGTGCCCTGGGGCTCGTTTCTAGCCCGAGGTTTCCGTGCGGGAAGGATGGGAACCAGCTGTGGATGATGTGTCAGGCGGAGGGGGGTTACAGTGGCGCAAGATGGTTGTGGGAGCGAGGGTGGAGCGCACGGAAACAGGAAACGTCGGCCTCGCTCTGTGTCACCATTACTGGAACTTGCTTCACTAAAGGTTTGTTTTCACTTCCAAAATGAAACCGAGGGAGGAGAGGTGAGCGCCTCGTCCCCCGGGCTGTCCCCTCTGCAGGGCACGTCCCTGTGGCAGGGCTGGCAGTGAAGCGATGCCAGAGCTGGCAGCTCTTTGCAGCCCTCCTGGTTCCTAAACCTCTTCCTGTGCCACTGCGGTGTTGGGGCAGGGCTGCTCACCCTGCCTCAGTTTCCCATCCGGCACACGAGGCCGGCAGCAGCCGAGGCTGTGGGTGCTGGGCTGGGAGTTTGCAGCTCTAATTGGGGTTCAAGCCTGTGTTTAAGTGAGAAAATCAAACACCGGAGGCAGGACAGAGAGTAGGGTTAGATGGGATATTGGGAAGGAATTGTTCCCTGGGAGGGTGGGCAGGCCCTGGCACAGGGTGCCCAGAGCAGCTGTGGCTGCCCCTGGATCCCTGGCAGTGCCCAAGGCCAGGCTGGACATTGGGGCTGGGAGCAGCCTGGGACAGTGGGAGGTGTCCCTGCCATGGCAGGGGTGGAACAAGATTATGTTGAAGTTCCCTCCCAACCCAAACAATTCTGGGATTCTGTGATTGTAGGAAGGGATGAATGTTCAGAGAGGGAAAGGTTTCTGTCTCCCTCCAACATCTCAGCTCAGCCCAGGTGCTGAGAGGAAAGGTCTGAGCCCTCCAGGGTCATTGCAGCTCCAGGTGAGCTCAGAGCAGCCACAGGACGTGTGTCCTACCCTCATCCTGGGTGCAGGGAGGTGCAGAGGAGGGGTTTGGGGGGCCCCAAGCAGCCTCCCTGGTGGCTGAGACCTTCAAAAGAGTTGGGGCTCCTGGTTTGAGCCCCACAGGAACCAGAGCAGGAGGAGCCCTGCAGGGGGGGAGATGCCAGAGGGAGGTGAGGGGTGCTGGATGTCAGGTGTGGAGCTCTGACCACACATGTAGTGCTTTGTCCATGAATGTGGAGCTCTGTCCATGCATGTGGAGCTCTGTCCAGGTGTTTGGAGCTCTGTCCATGTGTGTGGAGCTCTGTCCAGGTGTTTGGAGCTCTGTCCATGCGTCCATGCATGTGGAGCTCTGTCCATGTGTTTGGAGCTCTGTCCATGCGTGTGGAGCTCTGTCCAGGTGTTTGGAGCTCTGTCCATGCGTGTGGAGCTCTGTCCATGCGTTTGGAGCTCTGTCCATGTGTGTGGAGCTCTGTCCATGCGTGTGGAGCTCTGTCCATGTGTGTGGAGCTCTGTCCATGTGTTTGGAGCTCTGTCCATGCGTGTGGAGCTCTGTCCATGTGTTTGGAGCTCTGTCCATGCGTGTGGAGCTCTGTCCATGCGTGTGGAGCTCTGTCCATGTGTTTGGAGCTCTGTCCATGCGTGTGGAGCTCTGTCCATGCGTGTGGAGCTCTGTCCATGTGTTTGGAGCTCTGTCCATGCGTGTGGAGCTCTGTCCATGCGTGTGGAGCTCTGTCCATGTGTTTGGAGCTCTGTCCATGCGTGTGGAGCTCTGTCCATGCGTGTGGAGCTCTGTCCATGTGTTTGGAGCTCTGTCCATGCGTGTGGAGCTCTGTCCATGCGTGTGGAGCTCTGTCCATGTGTTTGGAGCTCTGTCCATGCGTGTGGAGCTCTGTCCATGCGTGTGGAGCTCTGTCCATGTGTTTGGAGCTCTGTCCATGCGTGTGGAGCTCTGTCCATGCGTGTGGAGCTCTGTCCATGTGTTTGGAGCTCTGTCCATGCGTGTGGAGCTCTGTCCATGCGTGTGGAGCTCTGTCCATGTGTTTGGAGCTCTGTCCATGCGTGTGGAGCTCTGTCCATGCGTGTGGAGCTCTGTCCATGTGTTTGGAGCTCTGTCCATGCGTGTGGAGCTCTGTCCATGCGTGTGGAGCTCTGTCCATGTGTTTGGAGCTCTGTCCATGCGTGTGGAGCTCTGTCCATGCGTGTGGAGCTCTGTCCATGTGTTTGGAGCTCTGTCCATGCGTGTGGAGCTCTGTCCATGCGTGTGGAGCTCTGTCCATGTGTTTGGAGCTCTGACCACACCTGTAGAGCTCTGACCACACCTTGCTGTCCCTGGCTGTTCATCAGTGCCTCCTACACCCACCTGGAGGGACCTGTTGTGAATCACTGTCCTTTACACCCTGCACGCCACATCTGCCACTCGCTTCTGTTTTTGGGATCCCTGGAGAATCCCTTCGCTTCCAGTTCATCCCCTCAGTGCTGTGGGTGTTTGTGGCCGTGGTGTGATGTTAAATGATGTCCTTTAATTAGTATAATCTGTGTGGGTTCCTGTTCCCAGCCTGGAGAGGAAACTCGGTGTCTTTGCGGAATCTGCAGCCCGAGGAAGCGGAAACAGAGGAAGGGGAGGGTTGTCCTCGTGCTTGAGCTTCTGCTCTCTGCCGTGGATATTTGCAGTTTCCTCTTGGCAGAGTGAAGGAGAACTTAAATGAGCCCATCGTGTTTTAAATGGGGTTGAAATGTGGAACTGGGGTACGACAGGAGTGGGGCTGCAGCATCCCTGGGGGAATTTTTGAGGCTGAGCCACTCTCGCAAGGCAGCCTTGGACTCAGGGCTGAAAGGAAAGGAAAAACAAAATTCCTGCAAGGGTTGAAACCTTGTGAGTTGGGAGGGTGGGAATGGAGACGGGGATATGAGGACTCAGCGCTCGTGGATGTGGCCTTGCTGAGATGCTCTGTGGGATGTAGTACCAGGATGGGATTTTTGGGGAGTTTTGGGGTGTCAGGGTGCTGGTGCTGTTTTCTCCTGGTGCTGGTGCACGTGGCTCCCTCCTGCTGCTGGACAGAGCATGGCCCAGCCAGGGCAAAATTCCCACAAATTCCTGGTGACACTGCAAAATCTCAGGGGTTTTGGACTGTCCTCTCTGCTGTGACACAGAGGCCACCAAGGGTAGGGAGATTTATAGGAACTGGGGGCATTTTCCATGCAACGGAGAAGGTCAGGTTGTGGCCACTTGGCATTTCCATCACTTCCTCCTTTTACATCCCTTTTTCTATTCCTGCCCCGGGGCTGTTGCCTCTGGGGCCGCCTGCCTCTGCCCTCCCCAGTGAGCCAAAACCAGAAGTGGGACCTTGACGAGACAGTTCTGTGTTAAAAATAACCCTGTCAGCCCATGTCCAGCAGCACTGGGCCTGGGGATGGATCTTCCCCGTGCCAGGAGATCCGTAATCAACGGGGTGGCAGCAGCCGTGTTCCCTGGCACAGGAATTCACGTGCCAGCAGATCCTTGTGTGCCTGAGCCCGTCCAGCTCTGGCTGTCATTGATTCCCTGAATTAATTCCCTCTTTTCCTTCCCCAGTTGCCGAAGCAGCAATAGGAAGAGCTTAGTGGTGGGCACCCCCTCTCCGACCCTCTCGCGGCCTCTCTCCCCGCTCTCTGTGCCAACAGGTAAGGGATGGGTTCAGCATCTCCCAACCCAACCCAACAGATGGGTTCAGCATCTCCCAAAATTACCTGAATATTTCGGAGGGCTTCAGCACCTTGTTAGCAGCAGCAGACTGGCTCCCGGCTGCCAGGTGCCTTTTTCCGGGTGGAAATAGTTTGGGAAGTGACTTAAACGCTCTTTCCCCTGAAGGAGCAACCCAAAGCACCCCTGGATGTTGTATTGGGGTGGGTTTCAGGATGAATTTTCCCCCTTTCTCCCTGCAGCTGGGAGCAGTCCCTTGGACAGCCCACGGAACTTCTCAGCCAGCACCTCCATCAACTTCCCCTTCGCTCGCAGGTGAGCTCCCAACCCCAGTCCCAGAGCAGTAAATATTCACTAGTAAAGATCATTCCCCCACCAGGGAACTGTTCTGTTGATCTCAAGTGACTTGTTTTGCTTTTATTTTTGCTTTCCTTCTGCCTGGTTTCTGGCCTGGTGGTGTTTGCTCTGCCATGACTGGTTCCTCCCACCACCCCAGCCATGCTCCTCGGACTGACAGGCAAGTACCAGGGCTGGGCAGGGGCTGCATTTTGGGGAGGTGTGTGCTCCACATCACCAGGGACTTTCTTTTCTAAGTGTTCAAGGCCAAGCTGGACAGGGCTTGGAGCAACCTGGTCAAGTGGAAGGTGCCTCTGCACATGGCAGGGAGTGGGACTGGGTCTTTGAGGTCTTTTCCAGTGCAAGCCCATCTTGGACTCTGTGATTCTTTGTTTGCATCCCTGGGTGGGAAGTTTTGCACCAGGTCTGGGCTGAAATATCTCTGTTCCCATCACATCACCCCTGGCCATGTGTTCAGTACCGTCTTGGGCTCTGAGTGCTCCTGATGGATTCTCAGAAGAGTCTGGGGATGGATGCTCATCCAGGCCCCCACAGAGGCAGATCCTGCTGCATCCCCTCCCCAGCCCACACCGCTCCAGATGCAGCCACCAAAACCCCGTTTAGCTAATTAATTAATTGCACACATGGAGGGCTGGTGGCTGATTTTAACCCATTGATCGTGGCATGGAAAAACGCCGGAGGCTCTGGGGTGGTTTGCACACTTGTAACAGAGGGAGCAGCCAGGCTGTGGGGTCAGGAGTCTGCGAGCGCTGGAGCTGGATGTGGCACCCTGCCAGCTCCTGCTGTCCTTGACCCCGCACGGGAAATGGCAGTGGGAGGTGAAGGGCCTCGTCCTGACCTGGACGTGTCCCCATCCCTTGGAAACGTCTCCAAGAGGAAGCATTGGCCTGCGTGTGAGCGCTTCCCTTCCTGTTTATGGCCAGGCTCTGCTCCCCGGCGCCTGCTCTCTCAGGATGGGTCTCTGGGAATCCCAGTTTCTCACCAAGAAAACTCCCAGCAGGCTGAATTTCGCTCTAATTAAAAATCAGATTCTCGCAGGCTTTTTTTTTTTTTTTTGCCCTGTCTGAAATGGATTCGAGGGAGCCTCAGCGCTGTCCCTTCGCAGTGACCCTGCTGGCTGTCACTGTCCCTGCACACCGTGGCTGCAGCACAGCCCCCCTCCCCTGCAAACCCCTTATTTCACCCGATTTCAGTCCACTCTGAGAAGAGGTTTCAGGGCTTTATTCCTCCAGCCACGCCTGTGTCCTGCTCCCCAGCGTTTGGCCCTGATGTTGCTGATTTGCATTCAGATGTCGGGGTTTTTTCCCTGTTTGTGATTGTCACGTTTGCACTCGCAGGGCTGATGGCAGAAGGTGGTCACTGGCTTCGTTACCCTCCTCTGGCTATGGGACCAACACCCCCAGCTCCACGGTCTCGGTAACGTTTGCTTTCTTATGGCAATAGATGATAAGATCCTAAAACCCCATGTTTTTTGGTGAAATGCCTCCCAAGCCCCACGGTGCTGGGTTTTAAAGGACCATGTGCTTTAGCTGCATGCTGCTTCCCAAATGAGCTTTTAAGAGAGTCATAAGGCTTGGCTAAGGGCTTGCAGCATCCCTGGGGCTTGCAGTGTCCCTGGGATTACAGTGTCCCTGGGCATTACAGCATCTCTGGGCTAACTTCCTTGCTGGGGTTACAGCATCCCTGGGAGTTACTGTGTCCTAGGGTTGCAGTGTCCCTGGGGTTACAGCCTGCCTGGATGTTCGAGCATCCCTGGGAGTTACAGCATCCCTGGGTGTGACAGGACTGAGCTGCCTGGGATGCTGGAGTTACAAGGGATGGGGCCCAGAGGGACTGGGAGAACGGGGGAGTTTAGGCTGGGAGTGGGGCACTGCAGACCTCCCCAGACTGCCCCTCTCCACATTTCACACTCCCAAGCCCCGACCATGCAGCCTGCCAGTGTCTCCAGCCTCCAAGGAATACTTCCCCTCACGGACTTGCTGCTTCCCACCCCAACACCGGCAAGCACGGAGCCATCCCCTGATCTCCTGCATCCCTCTCTCTCTTCGCAGTCATCTTCATCCTCCCAGGAGCGCCTGCACCAGCTGCCGTACCAGCCCACCCCCGACGAGCTGCATTTCCTTTCTAAGCATTTCCGCAGTTCGGAGAGCGTCACGGACGAGGAGGGCAGGCACTCGCCCTGCCTGCGCCCACGATCCAGGAGCCTCAGGTGGGAAGGCACCCACGGAGCTGCCAGGACAATACACTGGGTGCTGGCACACCCCCTGCCCTCTCACGAGCTGTTCATGAGGTGTCCTGGTCCTGCTAAGCCCATCCTGAACCCTGATATGGGTTTGGTCCCTGCAGGGAAGTGGAGAAACTTTGGCTTGAGGTTGTAGGTGCCCCATGCCTGGAAATATTCATGGTCAGGTTGGGTGGGGCTCTGAGCGGCCTGGTCTGGTGGAAGGTGTCCCAAACTATTCCATGATTCTGTGATCCTAAGCTCCATGGGCATTCAGGTCGGGTTCTCAGCGTCTTCTCGGCTGTTGGGACAGGGCACTGCTCTCCTGGCAGCAGGCAATACTTGTCTCCTGGGGGTGAAGCTGGAGAAAGTGGGATTTGCTCCACAGTAGTTGGTTTGCAGCCTCTTCTCAGTTGTCTGAATGATTTTGGTGGCGAGGAGGGGACCACCAAGCAGAAGCTCAAGCAGTAGCCATTGTTGTATGATTGACCTGGTGTTAAAAGGCTAGAAATCCCATTTCTGGGCTTGGATCAGAAAACATCACCTTTGTTTGCTGGGGCTGGCCTTTGCCTCTTCAAAACCACCCACATGGAGTGCAGATGAACGGGCATTTGTGGGCTGGAGAGAGGAAAATTCGGAGAGAGCACCAAGCATTGTGTGAGCTGACCCTCAGCTGGACCTGCTGAGCTCCACGTTGCTGCTCCAAGACCACACTTTGTGCAGTGAGCCACCCACATTGTCCAGCACCAGAGGCTTGTGCTTTTTGCAGGGGATGGTTAAACCCTCTTTTCCCTCTGAAAAATCTCCCAACCCTCTCTGCTACCAGAGGCAGAGCCACAGCTCGGCGTGTTGCCGGCCGAAATTTCATTAAAATCAGATTAATTATCTGACAGGGGTTTGTAGGTGGCGAGGTTTTCACTGAGATGCCAGCTCTGCTGTTGGCACAGCAAAGGCTGGGGCAGGGCTGGGGCTGGTTTTAATCACCACATTCATTATTTTATAGTGGTTAATGAGTTGCTGGCTGCTCCTGTGACTTCCTTTGCATAACGGGATCACCAGGCAGAGCCCTGGGAGGGGCAGTGTTGGGTGAGGGAAGGAGGAAAACCGTGTTTAATGAAGGTTGCTGTGTCCACCACGAGGTTTGGTTGGGTATTTTGTTTGCTGGTGAGCCGCAAAAAGGGCAACGATGGAGAGAAACTGTGGGATCCAGAGGAAGGAAAGGATGAGCTCGTTCTTCAAAGCCAAGTGGCTGATGGAACAGCCTCTCAGCTCTGGAGTTCCAAGTGACTTGTGTTTGGGGACCTGGGTTTGCAGGAGGTTAAGCTTCCCTAGACCACATCCCAGGGACCTCCAGGGGGAGGGATGCTGCTGGCAGTGCTGGCCCAAAGATGATGGCTCCACTTGGATGAGATTTAACCACTTGGAATCAGGACTTAGGAGGAGGGAACAAATTGCTCTCCAGGGGTAGTGACTATTTGCAGAGATGTAAATGATGTGAGCCTCGTAACAGCCCTGTTTTCCTCCCTCTGCAGCCCTGGACGGACGAGCGGAACGTTCGATAATGAGGTGGTGATGATGAACCATGTCTACAAGGAGAGGTTCCCCAAGGTATCTGCCAGGACCTGGGGGATGGATGAGCCTGTTAGTGCCTCCATGGCATCCTGGCAGCACCTTCAGAACAACCTCTCCTCCATGCGGGAATATGGAATGCATGGGTGGATTTTTTGGGGTGTTGGGGACACTGGAGAATAATAAACCCGTGGGTCTGCCCCATCACACAAGCAGGCAGAGGTCTCTGGAGACTCTGGTGGAGTTTCTGCAGTCTGCTGGAAGCTGGGTCCCAGGTGGGGCCGTGATGTGCATGTGGATATTTGAGCTGCAGGAGGTGGAAGGGTGAGATCCTGGATGGCCAAACCCAGTGCAGGAGGTGGTGGGATGAGATCCTGGTCGGTCAAACCAAATGCAGGAGGTGTTAGTGTGAGATCCTGGCTGACCAAATCCAGTGCAGGATGTAGGATGAGATCCTGCCAACTCAAATCCCATGCAGGAGGTGTTAGGGTGAGACCCTGGCTGATCAAACCCAGTACGGATGGTAGGATCACATCCTGGCTGGCCAAACCCTCTACAGGAGGTGGTAGGGTGGGATTCTGGCTGTCCAAACACAGTCCAGGAGGTGGTAGGATGAGATGGGGTCTTGCCAAACCCGTGCCATGGGGACATGTGTTCCCAGACATCACCATCCACCCTGCCTTGCAGGCCACAGCGCAGATGGAAGAGCGCCTGCGGGACACCATCACCAACTTCTCCCCGAGCAGCACCCTGCCCCTGGCTGACGGGGTGCTGGGCTTCATCCACCACCAGATCATCGAGCTGGCCCGAGACTGCCTGGCCAAGTCCCAGGGAGCTCTCATCACCTCCCGCTACTTCATGGAGCTGCAGGAGAAACTGGAGAAGATGCTCCGAGATGTGAGTACAGGGCAGTTCCCTGCCTGGTGCCACCTCGTGAGGCCACCAAGAGACACCTGGCATCTGTCTCCATTCCCGACAGGCTCAGGAGCGTTCTGAGAGCGAGGAGGTGAAGTTCATCGACCAGTTGGTGAGGAAGCTGCTGATCATCATCTCCCGTCCTGCCCGACTCCTGGAGTGCCTGGTAAGGCATGGAAGCTCCTGTCTTGTCTGTCATGGTCTGTGCCAGCCCAGAGAGAAGGCAAAGCCTCCAGGATACTCCATCCCTGGAAGTGCCCAAGGCCAAGTTGGACAGGCCTTGGAGAAACCTGAACTAGATGATCTTTAAGGTCTCTTCCAACCCAAACCATTCTGTGATTCTGTGGTTTTCAGGTTTGTTTTTTTTTTGGTGGATGTGCTGAATTTCTAAAGCAGTCACCTTGTGCTGTGGTTCCTGATGAAATTTTCATCTCCCTTTGTTTTCCTTCCAAGACCAACTCACAGAGCTACATTTTTTATTTTCACCCTTGACATGGGGAATGACGGGGAATCGATGCCTCCAGGGCCTGTCCCCAGTTACAGGTGTCACCTGCAAGGCTTAATGGAGAAGTTTAACTTTGCAAAATCTCTCTCCTCAACTGTGCTTGGTTCTCCCCATCCAGGAATTCGACCCGGAGGAGTTTTACCATCTCCTGGAAGCCGCAGAAGGACACGCCAAAGTTGGACAGGGAATAAAGACTGATATTCCCCGATACATCATCAGCCAACTGGGGCTCGTCAAGGACCCACTGGAGGGTAGGGAAGCACTTGGGCTGGGGGCTCTGAGGTCTGCAGCAGGATGTGGACTCCCAGTTTGGCCACTGGTGATCACGATCGAGCACTGGGAGGTGTCAGGGAGACCTGTAGGGCTGAGCTGGTGTCATAGCAGGGGGGTCACAGCAGGACCAGGACCGTGGCCAAGTCCTTCTGGCCAGCCCCACATCCCTTATTATTGCTTCCAACACGTTCAGCAAAGCAGATTAAGCTCAAAAACACTTAATCCATGGCCCTGGGGGGGAATCATAATCCCTGGAGAATGCAGGAATGACTATCAAAAAAGAATTATATAAATGTTTAACCTCGTGTTGAACCTCTTAACGTCATGACCTGAATTTCTCCATACGGTAGCTCGAGCACAGCATGTGGCTAAATCCCCGCGGGGTCTCTGAGTTTGGAGGGAGAATGGTTGGGCAGGGGGTGATTTTGGTGGGGGTTGAGCGTGAGGAAAGTGAAAACCATCCCTGTCACCTGCAGAAATGGGGCAGCTGGATCACTTTGACAGCGGGAACACCATCACACCGGAGAACGATGACACCTGCGAGGTGAGCGTGGTCCCACCTGCACGTCCCACCTGCTGCCTCCAGCTTCCTCCCACCTCACCCCACACCACAGCTCCTTGCAGCTGTCCCAGACTGGGAGATGTTCATTTGGATTGTCCCCAAGGGTGACTGATGTACTAAGGGGAAGATCTCACATTCCCTCATTTGGCCTCTTGAGTGGACAGAGCTCAGAGCGGGCGCTTGATCTGCAGAGCATCTTGGGCTTCTGGTTTGGGGGTTGTGACTGAAGAGGGCTCTGGCAGAAAGAAGCTTTTGGAGGGGGTACATGACGGTGCTGGGTGAATTCCTGCCTGCAGATGGGAAACATTAAAAACCTGTGTCTTCCTCAGAGCCAGCCTTCAATCACCGTCCCCCGGAGGAAGCCCTGTGAGGGGGACTTTGAGACCATCAAGCTGATCAGCAACGGGGCTTATGGGTGAGTTGGGGAGTTCCTATCAGTTGTCTCCATCTGTAAACGACTCCAAAGCCCTCATTGTCCGAGCCCTGTGGTGTGGGGTGGTCAGTGCAGGTGGCTGGAGGACGTGTGTTGAGGTCTGGCCGTTCCTCCAGGGCCGTGTACCTGGTGAGGCACAGGGAGACGCGGCAGCGCTTCGCCCTGAAGAAAATCAACAAGCAGAACCTTATCCTGAGGAACCAGATCCAGCAGGTGTTCGTGGAGAGGGACATCCTCACCTTTGCCGAGAACCCCTTCGTGGTCAGCATGTTCTGCTCCTTTGAGACAAAGCGACACCTCTGCATGGTCATGGAGTACGTGGAAGGTGAGAGCAGGACTCGGGGCTGGACGGTGCAGGGAGGAGGGGAGGATATCAAAGTCTGAGCATCAAGGACATCACCTGGACATCTCCTGCCCTGCTTTGCTCCAGGGAGCAGAGGGAAGCACGAGGAAATGATCTTGTGCTCCTGAGTCTCACCTTGATGAAGGTGGTGGCCATGGTCACCTTGGAGCACGTTTGTGCCTCATGCCTGGGGACCAGCAGCTCAGAGGGGCTGGCTGGGAGCCTGCTGGGCCTGCTGGCCTCGCTGCCTTCCCTGAGCCCCCCGTGTCCCCACAGGGGGGGATTGTGCCACGTTGCTGAAGAACATGGGCCCACTGCCTGTTGACATGGCCAAGATGTACTTTGCTGAGACCGTGCTTGCCCTGGAGTATCTCCACAACTACGGCATCGTCCACCGGGACCTCAAACCTGACAAGTGAGGACGTGGGGCAGGTCTGAGCAAGGGTATTGTTGGCTTTGGATGGGGAAGTGAAAGCCAAGAGGGAAGGGCAGAATGGGTTTTGTTGCCCAGAGACTGGTTCTGTGCTGTTGCATCAGGACCAGAGGTCCCAGGGTGCGGCTGGTCCTTCTCAGGTCTCCCCAGAAGCAAACAGCAGCATTGTGGGGTGTCTGTCTTCTCTTGCAGTTTGCTCATCACCTCCATGGGCCACATAAAGCTGACAGACTTCGGTCTGTCAAAGATCGGCCTGATGAACATGACCACGAACCTCTACGAAGGGCACATGGAGAAGGACACGCGGGAGTTCATGGACAAGCAGGTAGGAGGTCCCGCTCCACGTGGCTGACCTGCCATCGCTGGGGTCTGGGGCAACCTCAGGATTTGTTGCCAAGCTCCCTGCAGAGGTGTCAGCCCCTGCTTCCCACGCAGGTGTGTGGCACTCCGGAGTACATCGCCCCCGAAGTCATCCTCATCCAGGGCTACGGGAAGCCCGTGGACTGGTGGGCCATGGGCATCATCCTCTACGAGTTCCTGGTGGGCTGCGTCCCCTTCTTCGGAGACACCCCCGAGGAGCTCTTCGGGCAGGTCATCAGCGGTGAGTGTCAGGGCAGGTTTGTGTTCCCAGCAGCCAAAGCTCGTCCTTTAACCCGTGGGAAGCTTCGTTCCTTCCTGTCACACCCGGCTGAACTGTGAGGAGGCTCCTCAAGCTCTGACCTCCCACTTTGGGTGGGCGCTTCCCCTGCTGCAGCTCCCAGGGGACTTTCCTGCTGCCCAGAAGTGCCCAAACCCTTTCAGCCACCCCAAACCTCTTTTCCTTATTCCTTGCAGACGAAATCATGTGGCCGGAAGGGGACGAGGCTCTCCCTGCAGACGCCCAGGACCTGATCACACGCTTGCTGAGGCAGTGTCCCCTCGAGCGCCTGGGCACTGGTATGCACAGCAGCCCCCTCGGGGGTGACCTAGCACCTCAATTCTCATCAAATTTCTGTGGCTTTGAGTCCAAAGCGTGTCCTGCCACACTGAGGGTGCTCAGAGGAGGTCTCCTGCTCGGGGCTCCTCCCAGGAAGGCTGCACTGGGCTCCTGTCCATCCTTTTTTAAGCCATTTGCTGTGTGGAGGAGAGACTGTGCTGTTTGGGATGGGAGCAGGAGTATCCCAGGTCCTGCCCCGTGCCCCTGACACGGGTTTCTCTGCCTGGCAGGAGGTGCACATGAGGTGAAGCACCATTCCTTCTTCCTCCATCTGGACTGGAACGGGCTGCTGCGGCAGAAGGCAGAGTTCATCCCCCAGCTGGAGTCGGAGGATGACACCAGCTACTTTGACAGTGAGGCCAAATCCATCCCTCTTCCCCCTCTGCCAATCCGTTATCCCAGCTGCACTTTGGATGCTCCCGTGGGAGATGAAAATCTCCTGGGTGAAGCTGGTTGCTTTACAACCCAAATCACAGAACGGATACAATCCTCTTTCCAGGCTGCTCACCCTTACCAACTTCCTCCCCCCAAAACTCCCCTGGGATTTGGGACCGGGCTGTCACCCCACGGGTGTAGGTCCCACCTGGCCCCCCTTCAGGCAGGACGTGGGGTTCTGCAGGCAGGGTGACATCCCTGTCCCCTCTGGCTCTTGCTTGCAGCTCGCTCCGAGAGGTATCGCCACTTGGATTCGGAGGACGAGGAAACCAACGACGAGGAATCATCGGTGGAGATTGGGCAGTTCTCCTCCTGCTCCCACCGCTTCAGCAAGGTGCTCCAGTCCCTCCTGCAGCATCCAAAATGCTCTGGCACCTCAACCAGTGTGGCTGTGGCGAGCATCGGTGTCTTGGCTGGATTCCCATATTTCTGCTCCTTGCTGATGGCTCCTCTCCTCCTCAGGTGTACAGCAGCTCTGAGTTCCTGGCAGTCAACTCCACCCTCAGCCTCTCCTCCTCTGACCGGAGTCACTGCGATGACAAAGAGGAGCGGTGGGACCGGCACTCGGGAGATGAGGACAAGAGCCGGCCAGCGGGCACCGAGCCCCGGTGCGTGGCCAGGGGGGGCTGCACTGCTGGTGGGGGCCCTTCCCAGTGCCCAGGGCTTGTGCCAGGACCAAGGGTTTGTGCTGACATCAAGGGTTTTTGGTGGCACTGAGGGTTTGTGTTGTTACTGGGGGTTCAGTGGGGTCCGTGGGACATGTCCTGGGGTGCTGCAGCGGCTCAGTGCCATCCCTCTCACCCATCTTGGGTTGTCCTGAGCCCTCCTGCTCTTCCCACGCAGCCTCCGCTCCTGGACGTCCGGCAGCGCCACGCCGTACGCCTCCCGGCACGAGCGGAGCCGCAGCCCCACCGCGCTGCCCAGCACCCTCAGCCTGGACACCATGCCCAAGTTTGCCTTCTCCTCGGAGGATGAGAGCCCTTGCGTGGCGTCCTCCAAGCCGGAGAGACCCAAGTTTGTGGTGGGAGACTCGGACGCGGGCGCTGGCGGCGCGGTGAAGCAGTCGGCGTTATCCGGTGCGTGGGCTGTGGGCACCAGCGTGGGATGCTCTGGGGGCAGCCGGGGTCCTGCATGGCACGGGGTGGCTTCTCCACATCCCCAAACTCTCCCTACTCCACTCTTTGCAGCCGATCTCGTCAGCCTGAACCGCATCCGCCTGCGGAGCAACAGCACCGGCACCAAGAACTCGACTCCCCGGAGCCTGGAGCCGAGCGGGGGCCGCCGGCTGAGCACCCAGAAGGACATGCCGGAGAGGCAGAGAGCCTCGCTGGGCAGCCGTGTGCCCAAATCTGCCTCCGTCTCCGCCCTGTCCCTCATCATCACGTCAGGTCTGTGTGCTGTGTGATTTATCCTGCTGGACGGCCACTGCCACGTGGTTTTGCCGGACTGAGCCGGCTCCTTCTGCCTGCAGATGACTTCGGTGGTGGTGCCCTGATGAGCCCCATCTCCCCCCACTCCCTCTCGTCCAACCCCTCTTCCCGGGACTCCTCCCCGAGCCGAGACTCCTCGCTGGCCATCGCCAGCCTGCGGCCGCCCATCATCATCCACAGCTCGGGGAAGAAGTACGGCTTCACCCTGCGAGCCATCCGTGTCTACATGGGCGACAGCGACGTCTACACCGTCCACCACATGGTCTGGGTACGTGCCCTGGGGCCTGGTGCTGCCTTTCCCAGTGGGAAACCCCCAGGAGGAAGCCTGCATCCAAATAAAATCGTTGTGTTTGGGTTGCAGAGCGTGGAGGAGGGCAGCCCCGCGCAGGAGGCCGGGCTGAGGGCGGGCGATCTCATCACACACGTGAACGGCGAGTCCGTGCTGGGTTTGGTCCACCGGGACGTCGTGGAGCTGCTGCTGAAGGTGGGTGACCAGAGCCACTCTGCTCTCCCAGGACATCAGTTCAGCAGCTGAGGCAGGAGCTGGTTTGGATCTGGTGCCACAGTGATTCTTTTTCCACCCCTCAGAGCGGGAATAAAGTGGCCCTGCGGACCACTGCCCTGGAAAACACCTCCATTAAAATCGGTCCCGCACGGAAAAACAGCTCCAAGACGAGGATGGCACGGAGGAGTAAAAAGAGCAGGAAAAGGGATGGCCAAGACAGGTAGGTAAAACCGGGATAAAATGGCGTTTGTCCCAGTGTGTGGGGCACTGGGGGAACGCTCTGGATCTGCCATATCGGGGTGTCCAGTGTGGTCTGGCCCTGCTGGCACTGGGTTGGATGCTCTGGATCTGCCCTACTGGGATGTCCAGTGGGGTCTGGTCCAGCTGCCACCAGGTCAGCAAGCTCGACACTAACAGCTTTAAGGAGAAGCCAAAGTTATTCTTGTCCCCCCAGCAGGAGAAAATCCCTTTTCAAGAAGATCTCCAAGCAGTCGTCGGTCCTGCACACCAGCCGCAGCTTCTCCTCGGGTCTCCATCACTCTCTGTCCTCCAGCGAGAGCCTCCCGGAGTCCCCCACGCACAGCCTGTCCCCGGGTCCCACGACGCCGTGCCGCAGCCCCGCTCCCGACCTGCCCTCAGGTACCCCGAGGGGGGATATCGGCTCGGGGCAGGGCAGGATGCTGCGTGTCCCTCGGGGAGGCCGCGTCCCCGCATCCCTACAGTGACCTTTTCTCTTTGTACGGCAGATGCTGTGTCCCCTCAGAGCACCTCTCCCTCCTCCAGCACCCCAACGTCACCCGCCGGCCACGTGCGCCCCAGCTCCCTGCACGGGCTGGCCCCCAAACTGGGTGGGCCGCGCTACAAAGTGGGACGTCGCAAATCCACCAGCAGCATCCCCCCCTCGCCCCTGGCCTGCACCCCTTCCTCGGCCCAGCGCCCGCCTTCCCCCCAGCGCTCCCCATCTCCGCTCCCTGGGTACCCCAAAACCCCCCATTCCTTCCAGGGCAAGACCCTGTCCCCCCCCACCATCGTCCGGCAGAGCTCCCGGCCCCGCAGCGCCGACTGCCCCCGCTCCCCCCTCCTCAAGCGCGTCCAGTCGGCCGAGAAGATCGTCACCATCCTGGCCGAGAAGAAAAGCGGCGGCGGCCGCAAGCTGGGGCTGGAGATGCCCGCGCCGGACGGGGAGGAGGACGCGCTGCCGCACCCCGGGGAGCACGGGTACCACCCCGCCGGCTCCCGGCTGGCAGAGCGGCACGACCGGGACCAGGAGATGGTGGTGATGCGGCGCCTGAACCTGTCGGAGCGCCGGGACTCCTTCAAGAAGCAAGAGGCGGTTCAAGAAGTGAGTTTTGACGAGCAGGAGACGGCGGCAGGAGGCGAAGACGGCGGCAAGAGCGAAGAAGGGCAGGGCACGGCTGCCCAGGGCGGTGGCACGGAGCCGCCCAAGCCCAAGCCCAGCACGGTGCCGCAGATCGCGGTGCAGGGCTCGGAGAGCGACGAGCAGGAGCCGGCGGTGGCCGAGTGGGAATGCCAGGGCTCCTACCCCGTCAGCAGCACCGAGCAGCCAAACAGCAGCATCTCCTCGCCGTGGTGGGATGGGTGCGAGCATCGGGACCGTGGCTCCCAGCAGCAGCGGAACTGCGGGGAGGGGTCGAGCGGGCACTGGCCAGTGCCAGCACAGGGCCAGGAGCCGCCGGGCACTCACCTCCCGGCTCCCCGGGGCTCCTGGAGCGGGGCCAAGCACGCCTGAGCCCCACGCTGGCCTCAGGGATGGGTCGGGCTCCCTGTGGCATCCCAGTGCCTCCCCAGCACCCCGTCCTGTGCGGCAAATCCATGAGAGGAACGTCCCCGGAGCCTCTCTGGACACTGGCGCTGGCTGTGCCCCGGCACTTCGCCCCCCTGGAAGGCTTTTTGTACTCCCTGAAAGATGCTCATATTTTTATAGAGACGGCGGCGGCGTTTCCCCAGCTGGGCCCCAACCTCTGTGTACAGAAAGGACTCGATGCAAATATTCCTTAATTAATTTATTACTTTTTATAAGCTAAACGGGCAGTGCAGGACTGTCGCAGGGGCCAACCCAGCTCTGGGAGTCCCAGCCTTTTCCGTGCGTCTCCCAGCTCCCAGCCCACTGTTTTCTAACCCACTCGCTTTTCCCTACTTTTTAACTTCAATCCTAGCTGGAAACACCCCGGATCTCCTAAGAAACCCGTAATTCTAATATTTAAAATTAAAACAAAACCCCAAATCCATAGCAACATCCCCCACGTGCTGGTGCTCCGGGCTGGGATGCAGAGGGGGGGATATTCTTCGCATATGGATCATCAGATGATGAGCACATGGATCATTTTATAAGCTTGTGGTAGATATAAAAAGGGTTTAATTGTTTTATTTGGAGATTTTATAGCCACCTGGCTCCACTGACCCTTCCAGGTGGGAAAAACCGAGACATTCCCCAGATGGGAATATTAATGGGATTTGTAGGGTCAGTTTTTGCTCTTTCCATTTCTCTGCCACCAAATCCCATGGTGTTGGTTGCTCAGTGCACAGACACCCACAAAATCCCGATTTTTCTCCTTAAAAAAAAAAAAAAATCTCCCCAACCCAGTGAGCGCCTGTGCTGCCTCACTTGTAATTCGGGAATTTCATCCCTTTCTTTCCCCCCCGCGTTGCTCTTTATCCAACAACCAACAGCTCAACCCAGCATTTCTCCCCCATTTCTACCGTTTTCTGGGATATAAACGTTTCCATTTGTTGATGCATGTTCTGGCTTTCCCCCCTTGCCGAGGTTTGGTGCCCGAGCACCGTGACGGTGACGGGGGGACACCCCTGGTTTGCCAACCCCGCTGCCATCAGGCATCACCGTGCCCCCGGTGGATTTTTGGGCTGCGTGTTGGATTCTTTTGTGCACGTGTGGTTTGTGCCAGGCTCTGTACCCCGCTTCTCCCGTTCAACTGGTGCTGTTAAACCCCCCCAAAAACGAGCAACCAGAGCTGCTCCGTGTTTCCTTTGCTTCTCCCTCCACTCTCTGTGTTAAGGTCTTGGGAAGGCAGCGGGGTTTTGGGGAGACACCGGGCACCCCCTGCCCGCTGGCACGGCGGGATGGGGGGGCTCGGCTGCGCACCGGTGGCGTGGATAGGGTGGGAAGAGGATTTTTTAATGGAAAATGTCTTAAAAGCCAAGGGTGCTGTGTCCTCCAGCCCAGTGCCCGGCTCTGTTCGTACCTTCGGGAAGTTTTATGTTGGATTAAAATTGTCCCTTGCGCTGAG
>VZRO01003487.1:7573-78970 GCA_013397915.1 Daphoenositta chrysoptera
GGGGTGGGAGCACTGCTCCCGGCTGCGGGCACCCGCGGGCCGGCACCGCCGGGAGCGCCGGCCGCCGCCTGAGGGTCGGCGTCAGAAGGAAAACGTGCCCGTGTGTTCCGAGCGCGGTGCTGGCCAGGGTGTCCTCGGCCGGGCCGGGCCGGCCCCGCCTGACGTACGGCGGGCGCCTCATGCCCCTGCCGGGGCCGAAGTTTGCAGTAATTACATAAAACGTAGCGCGGTCGTACAGGGTTTGTGTTGGTCCGAGGAGCGAGCCCCGGCTTTTCCTTTAGGCCACAGATCTCATGGAATTTGACTTCTGAGCAGTTTTGCCCCTTTTCGTGTAGTCACGGTTGAATTGCAGCAAATACTCTGTAACGCTTTCTTGTGTGTGCATGGATAATTTGGAAAAATGCCCTGTAAATGTGCTGATTAAGTTTCCCCTTTTCAACTGCTCCAGTGTGACCAAAAGCTTAGGAAACAACACTGCTCATCTTGTGCCACGTATTTATTGTAGTGTTTTATGAATTTGTAAGCGGTACGTTCAGTGAACTGCGTTGAGTATTAAGGGCTTTTGTCACATTTGCGAGAACAGTTAGTAAGAGCTGTCGTTTTTTGGTGAAGTTTTCCTTCAGTAAGGTTCAGGTCGGTGCACGTAGACATGCAGGTGTGCAGAAGACTCAAAAAAAAAAAAAAAGGAGAGCTGTTGAAGCTTTTACAGAATGAACAGTTCTGTAAAATATTTTTTTTTTTGGTGAGAGGTGTGTTATTCCGAGTTAAGTGATTGTGCTTTGTGTGTCTTTATTTACTGGCACCTCTTAATTATTTTTAAAAATGTATTTATTTTTTAGTGAGTACTTTCCAAAGGAGCCAGTTTCCCTGCTGCATCTCTGGTTGGAGGTGTTATTTACCCTCTCTACAAAAGTGCTGTGCTCCCTAAAATAAACTGGTTGCTAATACAGGTTGGTCTGTATTGCAACTCTGCTTTTGGCTAAACTTTTAAAATTGAAGATTGCCTACCCAGGGTGATTTCTCAATGGACTTTCTGCATATTTATCTTGTAATTTGTCTGTTGTGAATGTTGCAAAATTTAAGACACTTCCCTATAAAATCTTTCGTAAAATGTTGTGTCTTTTCTACATGATTTCTGTAGCAACTGTATAATTTGCACACAGTTCAGTTTTTCTTCATTAGTAAGGTGTGATTTGTACAGAATGTGCAGAGTGAAATGAAATGACAACACTGGCTAATACTTTTGTAGTGATCTGTATTTGTTCTTTTATCAATATATGGTTTTTAAAGACTTTGAGGCAGTATGACTAGAATGGGACTTGATGTATCAGAAAGCCCATCTTGTCAAATAGCTTTTTAAAATTTTTTAACCCTAAAGATCATCCAGAGGTCTCTGGAAAAAATGCATTCTGGACTATGGGAAAAACCCTCTAATGTTAGAATTAAATTTAGAAGTGGTGTTTGAAGGGAGGCAGTGAAATGTATGTACTCTCTTCTGTAGTTCATAAACATGGGTAAGATAAGCACGGCTCAGTACTTACAAGCTAACTTTCCCTAACTTAGGCTGGTAGAGCAGGACCACTTTCCCTTTTTATTCCTTCCAAAGTGGCTGCCTGAAATAGCTTTTTTTTCTCCCCCTTGTTAGGATGGCAAGTTTCAATGAAAAGTGGGAGCCTGTCTTATATTCTACCATGCAATCGCCTGCCTGTGCAGTTGATGAGTCAAGTGAGAGTTTACACCTCCAACGGTCAGAAGAAAGATCTTGGATCAGAAGATACAAATGGATCAGCCCGTGGAGAAACCCTGCATAAAGTTGAAACAGGTAGTACTAAGCTACAATAAAGAGCATGTATAAAAATGTAAAAGCTTAATATATTTAGTGATAACGTTTTTCTTTCAATTGTGTGATATTACTATTGCAGAATTCTTAGTATTTTTTGGTTGTGGGCATATATATAGGAAATCCAAATGCATAAGTAGGGAGGAATGCTGAAATTTATTTATTTGTCATTCTGATATTTTAAGGGTTTAAGTTTAGAGTAATCAAGTTTAAAGTGATGGAGAAAATGTGAATGTTGAAGGGGATTAAGTAATTTAAGAGGTAAGAAATGGAATGTATTACTCATCTTTTACCACTTTGCTTGCTTATTTGAATTTTTGTGGTAGTATTTCAGATATGTTGTGTAAAAGGAACTAATGATAAAGACTGAATGAATGTCACTATTGGGCAGTGTGGCATCTCAAGGCCCGGCTATAAATGACGGGTAAAGAAGGTTGAGCTGTTTCATCTGCTAGAGCTTTCTAATCTGGCAGTTGTTAGAACTGCAGCATTCACATTAAACATTTTATACAGTGTACATAACCTGACCCTCCCTGCTGTTTGATTGTCTATCTTGTGCTTGTTAGGTGCTTGTGAAATTTAGAACTGTCTTGTCATTGCTCCATCGTAGCATCCTCTATTTTTGATGCTTAATAACTGTGGGACTGCATAGATAAAGGCTCAGAAGAATATGCTTAAGAGATAACAGATGCTTTTCAGAATGAAAACTCTCTTTCTTTGTGCTTTTGTCTACAACGGAGTGGTCTTCTAAAGAAAATTTCCTTTTCCTCATTGTCACGGTAGCAGATATTTGTTCCTTCTTTAGTAACTTGTAAATTCCTGAGGCTTGCAACAGTCTTTAAAAGCTAGTAACTGTAGCCAGCGAAGAGCATTACATTCTGATGTTTGGAAGTACAAAAGTGACTCTTAAGCGTTGTTCAGTCTTGGAGGCTCTGATCATATCAACCTCTACTTGTCTGAAAAATAGTGATTGTGAATTGAAGTATTCTGTGTCCTTTTTCCTCAATGATGCACTGTGATTTTGTTCAGTCTCTAAGCTGAGGTAGTAAACTTCAGGAGGGTACTTGATGTATATAGATCTTCGTGCAGGGATGTAATCTTAACATTTTTGTGTCTTCCTCCTCCCCTCCCTGAAATCTTATGAACCACTCTTTTGTTAAATAGTGTTTGTGATATTTATTTTAATGATATAAATGGTTGTACATGTTTTTTGAAAAGAAGCTGCTACTCAGTTTTTGCAAAACAATCTTATCAGAAGTTTTTATCATGAGTATTCATGGATCAGCTGCTTGATATTTTAAACCAGGTAAGAAAAGAAAGGACAGGAACAACAAAGGGATTTTTTTTCTTTTGTTTTCAAGAGAAAGGGATGACTGTTTAAAGAATGCTAGTTAGTTATGGTGCAGCCTTATTTGCTGTAGATCAGCTTAATAAATTCATAAATGTTATTTTTCCAAGAAAGTATCCTTGAATTGTTATTAGCTGTAGTTCTCCATTGCTTTTAGGGCATTAACTAATTGCCTGATGGAAACATAATTATGTAGTTCAAGCTTCAAGAGAATCTGATCTTTGAATAATTTGAGGAGCATGTTAAGCTAGGAGTACGTCATTACTTAACACTAACCTGGTTGAAAAAGCTTCCTTTTTTTTAATATATCACTTTCAATAAGGTCATTTTAAATTTTGTTAATGATTATGAAAATGTGGCAAACCTCCAATGTTATAGAGTGGTAGGGCACAAAAGAGTGGATATGTTGGTTTGACATGTTAGAACCATAAGGTTTTTGTTCTGAAAGCTGTGTTGAGATGTATGAGACAAGGATGTTATATTTGTTTGTATTTTCAAGTAGTACTTCTGGTTTCTAAGTAGAAATCTCACTGAAATTACTCAAATTTATTGTTTTCCAAATATTAAGATTCATTTCACTATTGTAAATTATATTTCATTTTTTAAAATAGAATCATATCCACAAGTTTCAAAACCAGCTCAAAGACTTTGTTTTCATTCCAGCTCCAGCTTGTTACATATGAGTTGTGGAATACTCTGTGTTTTAAGGAGCTAACTTTTTGTAAATGAGGAAGCTTCCATCCCTTAAAATTTAATTCCAGCTTGGGAGCTCTGTAACACTCTTAATACATAGCAGCCATTAGCTATATAGAATTAATTATATTTACTAACCTAAAGTTTTGGATAAAACTTCTCCCAAACCATAAATGCACTGTTAAATTTTTTTTTTTAAAATTCAGGATGCTTTCTGAAATATTTTGCAAATTGGTGTTCTTCTGCAAGCCGCTAGGAGTTTATTGGCCAATGCTGTATTAAATATTTACATATATGGGGGTTTTTTTGGGTTTTTTTGTTGGTTTTTCTTTTTTTTTTTTTGTTGTTTGTTTGTTTCTGTCTTTTGAGAGTTTTAAATGTTGGAAATCTGGCAAATACATTCTTTAATTGTCAGGATGAAAAGCAATATTAAGGTATATTCTAATGTTATGTCAGTCAAACTCTTTATTAAAAAGAAAAGTACGTACTTCCTTATTTACAGTGAGCTTTAATTTTATTTTACAGGACAAGATACAACCAATTCAGGCCAAAAACAGTCTTCACCTAAACAGCCAATCCAAGTAAAAGGTAAAGAAATACTTAGTGTATTGAAACTTTACTGTTGTTTGCTAGTAGTCCAAAAAAAAAAAAAGTGTAAGGAAACTGTGGCTCCTCTTCAATTGTGTGAACAAGTTATGTGAATAGCATTTTAAAACACGCTTGTGTGCCAGCTTTGTTTGGTACCTCTTTGTTTGAAAACGACTCCCGGAAAATCAAATATACCAGTATTTCTTCTAATTACTCATTGTTCTGTGTTTGTTTGTAATTTTCATTTAAGCTGCACAGTTCATTGGGAAAAGACTGATTTGTTTGTTCACGTGTTGTCCCAGTCTTTCCTCTTTGCGTGTTTTTAGGCATGTCCATTCACCCTCTCAGACTTAATGTGGCTAAGCTGAATACTTGATCTTCCCCATTCCTTATTCTAAGTCTCCCTCTGTACTTTCTTATTACTGAGTTAATCTAATCAGTGTTGCTTCTAAATATATTTTGACCATGTGAACTGCCTAATCTGAGTTCTGTGAAATTCCCATTTGTGTGTAATAATGTGGTGGGCTTGACACTGGCTCGACACCCGGTGCCCACCCAAGCCGGTCTGTCACTTCCCTCCGTAGTTGGATAGGATAGAGAAAATGTAATGAAAGGCTCTGGAGTTGAGATAAGGACAGGGAGAGATCAGTCACCGATTACTGTCATGGGCAAAACACATTGGACTTGGGGAAAATCAGTTTATTTTATCGCCAGTCAAATCAGACTACAGTAATGAGAAATAAAAAATAAATTAAAACACCTTCCTCCAACCCTTCGCTTCTTCCCAGGCTTAATCTTCTCCGCTTTTCTCTACCTCCTCACCCCCAGTGGTGCAGGGGGATGGGGAATGGGAGCTGGCATCAAGCATATTGTCTCTGCCACTCACTCCTTCCTCCTTGGGGAAAGGACTCACACTCTTCCCCTGCTCCAGCGTGAGCTCCTTCCACAGGAGACAGTCCTTCATTAACTTCTCCAACATGAGACCTTCCCTTGCACTGCAGTTCTTCATGAACTGCTCCAGTGTGGATCCCTCTTCCATGGGGTGCTGTACTTCAGGAACAGGCTGCTCCAGTGTGGGTGCCCCACAGGGTCACAAATCCTGCCAGCAAACCTGTTCAGCATGATCTCCTCCCTCCATGGGGCCACAGGTCCTGCCAGGAGCCTGCTCCAGTGTGGGCGTCCCACAGACAGGGTCACAGCCTCCTTTGGGCATCCACCTGCTCCAGTGCTTGGTCTTCCATCAGAAGCACAGCTGCCTCACCACGGGCTGCAGGGGAATTTCTCCTCCCCCTCCTGCACTGACCTTGGTGTCTGCAGAGCTGTTTCTGTCGTGTTCTCACTCCCCTCTCCTGGCTGCACTTGCCATTGTGCCCAGTTTCCCCCTCGCTTGTTAAATACATTATCGCAGAGATGCTGCCACTGTTTTGATGGACTCAGCCTTGGCCTGTGGTGGATCTCTCTTGGAGCTGGCTGGCATTGGATCTGCCAGACACAATGGAAGCTTCTGGCAGATTCCACAGAAGCCACCCCTGTAGCCCTCCACTACCAAAAGCTTGCCATGCAAACCCAATACAAGTAAATATATGCTTTAGTCTTCAGTTACATTGTTTAAAAACATGACTGGGTAAAATAAGAGTTTAACTTTCTTTTGTATTTTAAATTTATCATGACTTGATTTCAGTCCGTCTGGATCCACTTCTTCCACACTTTATTATATTAATAGTTCCTATTGTATTATTGTGAGAATTATGCCATTAAAAATTGCTTTAGATTATTCCTGGCCTTCTATGTATCTAAAGTCCTTCCTGTCTTTCCTCAAAATAAAGAAACATCAAATCATAATTTCTTTTTGTAACGAGGTGAGATCAGTGTTTATGTATATTTTCTGTACACTTTTGTCTACATCCTTTATGTCAATTTCTTTAGATTTGTAGTTGCTTAGTGTATGCATGTGGGGAGAAAATACAAGGTAGATAGGAGAAATTTCTGTGAAATAATTGTGAAAATAGATAGATCTTTCAGTAAGAATTTTTCCTCTCTAAATTAAAGATGTGCAAGGAGGAATGTTTATGTTAAGGATTTTGATAGTGTCTAGAAGGTGGAATTCTGATCTTAAAATGCTGCTCTGACTTAGAAACTTACAGATCCAAGTATTATTAAGTATTACAAAGACAGTAACATTTTAAAAGAATCACTAATCTTAAAAAAAAATGTGCTTTTTAAAGTGGTTTTTTTACATCATCTTTTATTGAGCTTGTCTTTCTCTTGGAAACACCAAATAGTTTTTATTTTTCTCCACATTTACTACAGGTTTATACAGTTACTTGAACTAGGAGTAGGATGGTTGAGATACTGTGCAATGTGCAATTGTAGTACAATATATGCAGTGTACAATATATTATTTTTTTAGTGAAATTTACCTGTGTTTCTGAAAGATGAATTAGTAAGTTTTTGATAAATCCATAAGTTGTTTTTTAGTAAGGTTAATATGATTTGGGTGTATATTTTTTAAAAATAAAATATGGGAAGTATTCTTGATTAAAAATTATCAACCTGTTCTAACCTTAGTAAATGGTATACTGTTTTTAGAAAATATCTTAAGTTCTTTTCATCAACTTCACTCAGAAGCTTTGTGGGATGAATGTTATTATTCAGGGACTTAAAAAATTCTTCAAGTTCAAACTGAATGAGAAATCAGATTATTATGATAAATATTAATAGCTGTTAGTGTGTCATGGAGAGTCAAGCAATATATTTTGCTGTTAAGCTTTAATAAGACGATGTAGAACTCTGGGAAAAATTTTCTCAAAGTCTTTAAAAGCATTATCTTTCTGTAAGTATCCTGTGACTTAAGGAGAGTAGTTCTGGGCCAGCTATAGAAATCGTATCAATCCTGTGGTATGCCTGAAGTTCATGTGTGCTCCAAGGTCTTCTCACCAGTAGAAAATGAGCTTTTTGTTTTAAGTTGTATTCTGTAATGTTAGTTACATTACAATGTTAGTTGGTTGTGTTATATCCTTCCGAATGTAACTAGTCTTCCAAAAAGCATGTTTTTAATGCATGTTGGTGTATAGTGATTTACATTTGAGAATAAGATGAAGTTATATACAAACCGACTAGCAGGAAATAATGGCATAAATTTAAAATTCCACTTATAATTTTTTCTAAATATGTGTGGTATTCTTTTCCTTGTGCATGAAAATCTGATGTGATAAGAGTACATCTTCTAGATATAAAAAGCATTATAAATAAAGAATATATGTTTTTAATTGTTATAAATGCCCAGTGTTAAGAGTATTAATTTTCAAAGTAATAGTTGAAAAAAATGTTGTGTACAGTCTGCTTCATTTCTCTGTATTCTCTGCAAAGGTCAAAAGTCTTATTTGCAGAAGGTGGACTTGATTATTGGAAAAAATAGAAATGGAGCAGTCTGTTGGTATTCCAATTGCTAGACCAAGGGTTTCCAAGTTGGTCATATTTGAGTGCCATTTATGTAGTCAAGCACCATCTCTGAGATCAAAGTTGGAGAAGTAGCTGACAGTGGCAGCTAGGTTTGAGAACCCTGAACTACACCTTAGTAAGTAGCATTTTTGTAGGTAAATCATTCTACTTGTACTCCTTTCCACAATGAGGAAGATACCTTGCTCTTCACTGTCAATTTTCTGTATCACTGGCAAGCATTGTTTTTCAGATTTCCACTTAGAGAAATCACAACATGACCCTAGATTGAATTACTTTTTGAAGTTTCTGCTGTAGTCTCCATGAGTGACTTACCTTGTGTATCTATTTCTTTTTTTAAGTGAAAGCAGTCCTTAAAAAGAGAGAATATGGACCAAAATACACACAGAATAACTTCATCACTGGAGTCAGAGCAATAAATGAGTTTTGTCTTAAATCCAGGTATGATGGGTTTGAGTTGAGATTTAAATTTTGAATATTTGTTCAAATGTGCATGAGAAGTAATTGTGATTGTAGAGTGATTTTGCACAACAACTTTTGCTAAATGCTTTGGTGATATACATGATTGTGAGTGGCTGAAGTTAGTTCTTGCTTAGTTTTACAGTGGACTTAAGCTTGCACTTAATTTTCATGTTTCAGTACTTGCTTCTTAAAGTAGTTTATTTGTACTTATGAGACCATAAATCTTGTTGGGGGGAGACACCTCTGTTCCTCCCCTGTTTTTACATAATGGTGTAGATGCCCTAATGTGTAGCTCAGCACAGGAAATTTTATCTGTTTCCCCAAGTAGGTTTATTATCTTCAGCCTTTTGCAGCTTGTGCTGGGAGTGTAAATTTTGGGATTAAATTTGTTAACTTTCCTTGTCACATGACTTCTGATTTCCATTTATTGATGCTAATTCATAAAGCTGCTTGTTTAATGTATGTGCACATTATCAGTTACATACAGATCATTCACTGGATGTCTTATTATTTAGTGTTTTAATATTTTGTCTTCAGTATTTTATAGTACAAAGACATGATTGGGACTTCTGGGTGTGAAGAACAGTAGCTTTCAATAGCCTCCTAGAGATCACTTGCTTCATGCTATCTGTCTGTTCTGTTTGAAGTAGACAACTTCACTTCTTTTGTACAGCAAATTAGTAATATCAAAATTGCGGAATATCACCCAGACATAAAAGTCAAATTAGAACAATATGATCCTTTCCTTGCCCTAAACTCTTTGTTCCCTTTCCTTAGTGATTTAGACCAGCTGAGGAAAATTAAACGACGAAGTCCCCATGATGACACTGAGACTTTCACCGTGTACCTGAGATCGGATGTAGAGGCAAAGTAAGAACATTTAAAATGGATGATGAGAGAGAGGAAAGAGTTGTAAAAGTCAGGTTTGCAATGTGAAAGTGCAATAATGTTTTTCATTTTCTGTCTGAATACATTTTATATCCTGATTATTGTAATAATTACATCTGTATACAAAATTGGAGGGTATTTTTTTACGCTTGAAAAAAAAGTTGCATGAATATAAACATTAAGTTACTTTTACTTCATGCAGGTCTCTTGAAGTTTGGGGTAGTCCAGAAGCCCTTGCCAGAGAAAGAAAACGACGTAAAGAGGCAGAGATCAAGTACAGAGAAAGTGAGTATAGAGTTTTCAAATAACTTGAAATGTAACAATCAAGTATGATTGTTAGAAATCAACCAGTTAGTGTTACTTTACTGAGAATATGTAAATTTGGAACTAGCAATTGCTGACTAGGTTTTGCGGCATGATCTTAGAGTAACATGTTGCTATCTATGCAGGTACAGTCTGTTACTATCTTGCAATTTATCATCTTTGTGATACAGCAAGAATATACGTTCAGTTGAGATCTATAGTCATACTCTTTTGAGGGGGCTTTCAATTTTTAGATGATAATTTACATTTTCAATGCTTTTCATTTTTTCTAATTGAAAAATTTTAAGAGTTAAAACTGATCCAAATCTTTATACCGTTACTCATTAATTTTTTCCTCTGAAAAGAATTCAGCTTGCTTTTGTGTTTCAGAAGGGGAGAAGTACCCCAAAGTATATTTTTGTGGTGTAATATTTTTGTTATCTTTGCTGCTATTATCAGTAACATGTAGTGCCAAATCAGTAGTTTGTAATGTATTTGGGTCTGTCCAGTCAGTTAAAATCACACAAGAGGTAATACTGCTTCAAGATACTTAGTCCAGTTGTGCACCATAAAATGAGAGGTCAGGTTTTTATGAAACAGTTGTGCCTTCTGGCAGAAAAGGCTAGAACTGCAGGTTCCTGTTAAGGTATCTGTAAGTGTACTGAAAGTGCAGTCAGGAGCTTCAAAATTTTTATTGACCTGGAGAATAATTTTTGGATATAAATAAAATGTCTGAATTTGCAGAAATGTATTTCAAGTTTTTCCCTCTTGCATTATCAGCTGTTGGTAGAAATGGTAACAATGAATAGGATCATACCATATTGTGTTTGGCATTTTGCATAGGTATATAACAACATGTGTTTCTGATTAACAGTATTAAGAGAGAAATTTTTTCATAGATAGATCATGTAGCTCTTATTAGAAGTTGGCTGCTGCATAAAAAAAGTAGATTTCAATTCCTGAAACTACTGGTTACTAGTACATATTCATGATACTAATTTTGTATTGCAGATCTGTTTAGAAACCAAAGGCTGTTGTGGGAATACAAGGAGTTCTTTGGAAATACTAAGGTAAGGATGTTTTCAGGTATTTGGCTAGAAAAGTGTCATGTAATGTATTAGGGCACCTTTTGAAGGAAAATTTGTGTAACTGAATATTATTGGAAGATTTGTTTGCACTATAGTATACCAGATCTATATCCAATATGCAGTAGTAAATGTTATGATGACAGCTCGAATGGGTTCCTACTGTGACAGTGTAATCCACTAGTAAGGGGGATTTTTTTTCAGTTGCCTTCTTATGAAAATTGCAGCTCTACTCGTGATTTCATGTAGAACCTATTATTTTGTGTAGTGAATATATTGTTAATTTAAAAAACCTAAGTAAGTTTCTTTAAGGAAAAAGACCCCAGAAGATGAAAGCTTTTGTCTATGCACTGCTGGCCCTTCCTCTTTGCTTAAGCAGACCCATAGCCTAGGTCCAGCTGCTTGGGTGTGGAGAGTGATTCCTTAGCAGGCTCTGGGCCTCATGGCTGCAGTGGCCTCTGCTGGAGATTTCATCGGATGTTTATCTTTTCTATAGCCAACCATTTGTAGGAATATGTAAGACCCAATTGCAGTTTGGCTGAACATTCAATAGTAAATTAGTTGCCTTCAAGAACTGTAGCTTCACTTTTGCAATACAGGGCAGTGCAAAGTTTTTTATTTAATAATTTGTGTGGTAGGTGTCTTGTGAGGTCAAGATTTAGTTATTAAATAATCTGTTATTTCTTTATGTAGCCACGCTCCAGTACAGCAGCTATGTTTTTCAAGGGACCAGGGAAGGTGGTAATGGTAGCTATTTGCATGTAAGTAAAAAAAAGTGTTTTGTTTATGTGTGTATAGAGCAATTTATTTATATTGTCCTGGAAATAGGAACAGTCTGTGTATTTAAGATAAAGATACCTGTGTCTGTAACTGAAATGAACAGATGTATCTATTTATTGTTGATAGGAGAGAGTTTATGTGAATACATTCATCAATATATAGAGATCAGGTATTGAATATATCTCTGATGAGAGGAGCAAATTTTTGGAGTTGATCAGACTATACAGTTTCTTAAAGTGAAAACTAACATTTTGAAGGACGTGAAGAAGCAGGTATTTAAAGTTGTCCTTTTTTCTTGCTTCTTCTTGTGAGGAAGCTTTTCATAAATTTTAAACAGTCTTCCTTATAGCCAACAGAAAAGAATTCACTCTACTCTTTATATGTTATTTAAATATTTTATTTTCAAATTGAAAAGGGGATATTTTTGGAGTTTTTTACCTTTCACATGTTTTACAAGTTTGAATGAAACAAGGTTAAGTTAATGATCTTGATGTAAAACAAATTATCACAGAGACTATCAGGCATGAAATAGGAGGAGCTGTGTTTAATTTCTCAGGAAATGAAGGCTAAAACTTACTTGCCATGAAACCTTGCAGGTTTTAAATACATTTTGTTTTGTAGAAACTGTTTATTTTTTAAGACACTATTGATATAACTGAGTGTAATAGAAAGGGGAAAATACTTTTTTTGGCCCAGGAAACAGAAATATTTTGAACAGGAAGAAACTCTTTGACCTTCTGCAAAACTATATTCTTTTATTTGGGGAAGAAAAATACAAAGCTTATTTGACTGAAAACCTCTCTCTTTACTGAGTATTCTACTAGTAACTGTTCTGAGCCTTCTAAGTTTAAAGACATGTAAGAGTTGTTAGTATGGATGTTTCTAAAGGAAAAAAAACCTGGGGGTGTTGTGGTCATTTCTACCTCCTTCTGTTTCTTACACTCATACAGAGAAAACAGACCTTTCCTCCTGCTTTCTAGATAGAGCATTGCTGTAAACATTGCATTCTCTTCACTTCATAATACCTTTTGATTATTGGGTATCTTTATACATAAATGCCTGGCAGCCAGGCCAGGAGAAGTTTGTAGAGACAGTTTTGTTGCTCAGTCACCTTTTGGGGAGCTTTTTCAGAAGTTCAAGCTACTCTTGGAACCCAAATATCTGATGACTTTTCAGAGATTTAAGTCAAGGCCACCATCAGTGCTCCTTTGTTTGCGGTCCTGATCTTTTTAATGGCTTTTGGCTTTGTGTCAAGAAGGATCGATCTGTCTTAACTTCTGCAGTTAGAATTATTTGGTAGACTTTTAACAAACTTCTGGCTTCCCCAGTGAGGCTGGAATGTGGTTCAGTCGAAAGCAGAGTTGATCTAGGGATCTGTGTGTGAGGGTATAGACAGCTGCACTGGAACACTTTGTTAATAGCTTTGGTTTGTGTTCTGTTAAGATTTCCTACTTTCAGGTTCATGCAGATAGAAATGAGGTAGCTAAATTAGTCAGTTCAATTCAGTACAATAGAGGAAATACTTTCTGAAGTGGTGGTCACTGATGTAAAATGTAACTTTGTTTCCAACCAAGTCAGAGCATTTTAGCTGCCTTCTCACAATCTGCTGGTTTTGCCTCCTCTAACTTGAATATAATTTCTGGCACATGTTGTTAAAATATGCCACTACAAGATGTTGTTAATAGTTTCTTATAACGCTTAATTTGTTTAGATACTAAAAAAAATTGGCAGTAAATGAAACTCATGTTAAAAAAGATAGAGGAGGATATTATAATTCTCTAGTCTGATCTTCTGTGCAATATGATTGTAGCAATTAACCTACTGATTCTGATAATGTTTGAAGTGAGAATGTAGACTTGCACTTTAGTGCTAATAGTTACCTTTGTGCAACATAGGACAGTGTTTACTCCAGTAAACCTGTAGGTGTAAAAATGTTTTCATAATTCACACTGAACATCTTAATGGAGAAGTTCCATAGATAATTTTTACAGTGTAATATAGTGACAGCCTTGTCTTCCTGTCTCTTGTCTTACATTTGTATCCTACTGAGAATGGCTCAGACTGAGCTTGAAGTAGGGAGCCTTGCACTATAGTATTGGGAGAGGATGTGTAGGAGGCAAAGGATTGAAAAAATAGAAAAGGAAGTTGTTAAGATTTCTATTTTCCCACTGGTAGAAAATAAGTTGTTCTGAGTAGTGAGTGTAATGGTAGTTTTCAGGAAGTGTAACTTACTAGGGGCTGCTTAAAAGTTAATGATTTTTGAAAAATAAATTGTGTATCTTTTATCAAGTTTAGCTGAAAGGATTTTTTTCACATAACCATGCAGAAAGTCTATATGAGTTATCTGTCGGCACAGCTCTCTAATTATTAAACTGGTATTTGAGTTTACCACTTTCTGGCAGGTAATGCATGATTGTACAGCACTTGTGGTTTTGCTGAAAATATTAAACATCAAATATACTGTTATTTCTTCTCTTTGTTTTCAGAAATGGGTTGAATTTTTTCTTTAAGCTACTTGCTTGGGTTTACACGGGTTCTGCAAGTATGTTTTCAGAAGCCATACATTCTTTAGCAGACACATGTAACCAGGTGAGTATTCTTTTCCATTCTGCTAAAGTTAGTATTTGTAATAAAACTTGGGCTAAAGACAGATACTTAACAGTAGTTGTAGTGCACTTGAACTGAAAAAAAAAATAGGGTGCTTTTTAATTTGTATTAATGTAAGAATGAGAAGTCAGAATATAGATTTTGAAGTTTTTTTAGAAATAAGTTGAAAGAGGGGAGTTTCAGTAAGAACTGTACTCAGCTACTTCATGGATCATGAGTGGTACTTGAAACTAAGATGATTTTAGTTAATATTTTGGTTGAAGGTTAACTTTGAATCCTTCTCCTGTCAGTTATTGTAATACAATGACAGACTTTGTTACTTATTCATCTCTAGGTAGAATAATGATGAGAATTTGAGCATCTTCTTTTCTTTTTCTATTCCTAGATTACCTTATCAGCCTCTCACAGCACAGGTAGCCACATACGTGGCACATTTACTTTGATAAGTGGAGTGGCAGGCTCAGAATTGAGCATGTAATATTAATGTGCAGGGATAAAATGAATGTTGTTTTCTCCACTGTTTTCTATAGTGTGCTTGAAGCATATGTTATGAGACCTTGAAATTTCCCCTTCTCCTTGTTGCAGTTTTGGATATTGCAAGGCTTCAGGAGAAGAAAAATCAACCCTTAAAGAAAGGGCTGAAAGAAAGGCTCCTGCAGCTCAAGCAAGAGGAGTCCTTGGGTAGCTTGTAACTTGTAAAATGCAACAAGTCTTGTGCTCCTCCAAATCTGAGGAACCTATGGAACCTTAGAGCAGACTGAATATCTTGAAGAGTCTATGAACATGGTTTTGGCAAACTTTTTGCTTTAGTTGGACCCAGTATGCTTTTCTGTCCAGAAAGACTGAGTTGAGGACTTATATTTTGTTTGATGGTTTTACACAACGTTTCAGCTGTTCCAGATGTAAAGTGAAAACAGGGGTGCTCCTAATTCAACTGATAATACTTAAATTTGTGGGGAGGCCAGCCTCGACGTGTGTGATTTTTCACTTGGCCGAGTGTGTCAATGTACAGGTGAACCAAGTTTGATAGTGGTATTATATACCTTGAAGAGCTGTTCTGTTTTTTAAATATCAAAGTTCAGCATTCCACTGAAATGTGGAGGGTTTGTTTTGTTTTTTCAAATAATTGACTGTGTGGTTTTGGGAAAAACACAGGAGAAACCTTGCTGCCTCAAAGCAGCTTGCTGCTGATAAGACTGAAGCGTCTGGGTTTTATACTTGCTACTATGTTTCGTTCTCCATAGTCCTAAAAAAACCATGTGCTTTACAAAATTCAGGTCTAGATTTATAACTTCCTGCATCAACAACTTAATACATACTTAATTAAATATATCCCAGATAGGCAATTTAGATAACAAGAAGTTATTTCTTCCTTCAAAATATACTGAAAAGTTGCAGTGTAAAGTTACCGCTTTAAATGTTATGTCATCACTATGCTGCACCACAGTCTCAGTATAATTTCTCTTCAAAAGGGATTTATTTAAATAGCTTTGTTCCCTGAGCAACTTCATTCCTTCACACTGAAGCACAGCAATAACACTTGTGATTGCATGTAATGTTCATTTTCAGTTGCAATTCTAAACTTATAATTAACAGTAATTATATATACACACCATGTAATTGCGTATACATTATATATGTAGGTATAACTAACAATTTTTTGGGAGTGGTAGATTTAGATGACAGATTTTGAGGATTATATTCCAGCTCTAATAAAATATCAGTAGCAAAGCATAAATGCAGTTCAACGAATTGCATTTGCCTTTACCTTTCAAGCTGAGTTGATACAGAATGTTTCTAATTTTTTTTTTTTAACCTTTTGTCTTAAATAGGCATTGCTAGCTTTGGGCATCAGTCAGTCTGCGAGGACGCCTGACCCTAGTCATCCGTAAGCTTTTTGAGTAAATAAAGATTTTGGTAACTATATATAGGAGTAAGATCAGTTCTTGTTGGTGCATCACCTTGTTCTTTTTAATTTGCTATTTTGTGTCATTTCTGAAATGTATTGTTTCTGATTTTACTACTGATAAAATAAGAAAAGGATTTTCTTTCAAGCTGTAGGAGTTGTAGTTTCAGTGGCTTGGTGCATGGGTTTTTTTTGTTTTGGTTTTTTTTTGTGGTATGCTTTTGCTATGTTTTATTTTAATTGAAATAATTTCTCTAAGTTGTTCTGGGCTCTTCTGCCTCTTCCAACTAATAGATCTACTTCATTTTTACACACTGTTCATGTGAATCACAGGATTTTTTAAAAAATAAAAATAACTGTCCTCTTTCCAACAAAGTGCTTTTATGTGAGCCAGTTACTTGTACCATAAGGAGTTGTGTTTGACATAAACTGCTCTTTGTTTTTATCTAGTAATAGGGATATTACTTGATAAATTCTTACAAGTTCAGGAAAGGTATAGCTATACTCTACATTATATTTTCTTGGCGTTGACCTGTTTAACTCTTCATATGTTGGGCAAGTCATTAATTCTTTAAGCACTAGTTCAACAATATGTCTAATTTACAGAATTAGTTACGCTTTTTTTCATTAACAGCATCATTAAAATTCGAAAAATTTAAATCTTATGTTTGTGCAAATATTCATCGTTATCTCCTTTTTCCCTCTCACTTTTTTCCCTTCTTCCTCAATATAGACAAAAGAAATGCACTGTTTGTAGATGGAGTTAAAACCAAAAAAAGGAATAAATACATACTTTTAATACTGCTTTAATTCTTCCACTGCACTTAAGATCTGCAAGTGTTGAATATCTGTAATTAGCTGAACTACTGAGAGATATATACATTTTATTCCTTTTAAATTAGTATTATGAATTATGTACACTGGCTGCTCACAAAACTGGCGTCTTCATTTAGAGGTAGCATTTCACTAAAATCTAAACCTGACATGAATGTTGTATGGTTTGATTTTTTTTTTTTTTTCAGCTGTAAAATCCTCAGTCATTGTATGAAAGCTAATACAGCTGTTTAAAAACAAGTAACAAAAATATTTATGCTTGATGTCCTTGCATGTATTAGATATCCTTTTTCAAGTAGGTTTTTTTTTCCCCTTGGATTAGATTGGATTTAGCAGCTTTGTCTTAAATAGATGCCAAGTCATATGATGATAATTTAAGACATGTAAAAATTAATGGCAAACTTTGAGATATGTTTGTAGAGATGTAGAATCTTATATTCCTGAAATAATTTTCTTTCTTTTCTTCTAGGTATGGTTTCACAAATATGCGCTATATTGCCTCCCTGATTAGTGGAGTTGGCATTTTCATGATGGGTGCAGGACTTTCTTGGTATCATGGGATCATGGGTTTACTCCACCCTCATCCTGTAGAATCTCTTCTCTGGGTAAGCTAATCTTGTTTGGTATTGTATTTAACACCAGTGGCTTAATAAAAAATAGTGGCGTAGTCTGAAATTCACTTCCTGAGTCAGTTTGAATCCCAACACAATTAACTCAAACCATTCTTAATGAAAATGTGTTTTAGGAAAAAAAAATCTTTTTAAACTGTAGTGGATCTTGCAGCAAAATGAGCTGTTCTCTAAACCCTGCATATTCCTCTCACAGCCCCCACCAAGAGGTCCTCCTTTCCTGTTTTGGAATATATTGCATGATTCAAATATTATTGATTTCCTTCTGTTCAGGGAAAATTACATGGCACAGTGGGTAATGTGGTTCTGGAGTGCTATGTTTGGATAGCCTGTCGTGAAGAGATCTGTAGAAATATGCATATAAAATAATAACTGATTCTCTTTTTTTCCATACAGGCATACTGCATTTTAGCAGGGTCATTGGTGTCTGAAGGAGGTATGCAGTTTCAAGTTTCTATTTAAGTATTTGTAATCTCTTAAGACTACAGTGTCAGTAATTACTGTAATAATTGATCCTTGCTTACACAGTGAAGTTTTGAGCTCTGTTGCAAAATACTTGTAAACAAACAAAAAGAAACGTGTGAAAACTTTTCTTTTTGATATATGTCTATATAATAAGAAGGTGAAGAACACATAATTTGGAAAGTAGATGTGGAATGCCTTTTTGGTATTAAACTATCAGTGAATATAACTGTTCAGATTTGTATGGGAGACACGCATGTAGAAAAGAAAACAATTATGCATTATCTTTATTCAAAGTATCAATAATCAGAGCTTTCTTGATCTGTTGCTTTGATATAAAGAAAAGTTCCCTCTTTTCAAAATGGAAACAAGTCTTTTTGCCTCTAGCAATTTTCAGCAACAACTTTGTTGTTTCAGCCACCCTGCTTGTTGCTATAAATGAAATTCGGAGGAGTGCTCGAGCCAAGGGTCTCTCATTTTATCAATATGGTATGTATCATTATAGCAGTAAGGTATGTGGTTATTTAAAACACAATCTGTTCACTAGTATTTGCATAATGATAGAGACAGTTTTCTGTTTTTGCTTTTCCTTTTCCCTTTATTGATCTATTTTCTATTCTACTATACAAATAACATTTTACAAATTAGGTGCAAACTGTTGATTTAGGAGCGCTGCTTAAATACTTGGCTAAGTGCATGTATTTTTCAGGATAAATTCCCCTTTTAATTTTTCTAACATTTTTGAGAACCTTCCATAATTGGGCTTTTTCTGTGTATGTATAAATGCTTTCAGAAGTGTGTGCATATGCCAAAATTCACTTTACACCTATATAGTTGCATAAATGCTTCTTTTAAATTGCTGTTGTTAATATAGTTTAAGTACTGTGCATAACGTAGAAAAGCTAAGCTTTCAAGGCAATGTAATTTTTTTTTGTTGTATGTGCAGTTGTGCAGAGTCGTGATCCCAGTACCAATGTGGTGTTACTGGAGGATGCTGCAGCAGTTCTGAGTGTGGCTGTAGCTGCTACCTGTATGGGTCTGACTTCCTTAACAGGTAAAATTCTGCACAAAATTCTGCAAGCAGAATGGATTTCTTCCCATGCATGATATGAACACAGAGCATTTAGTTTATATTGGTTGACAGATATGTCTGTGCTCTTTTTTTTTCCTGATACTTGTACTCTGTAGGCAGATTTTTTACCTATTTTGCTGTACAAACTAAGTTATTTTTTGCTAAAGGTAGGATGATCTATGTGGCAAGTGGTTCAAAGTATGTCTTTGTTGCATAGTTAAGTTTTCTGAAGAGGAAAACTTACTTATTCATCCCTTTTTAAGTATTGATTTTTTAAGACAATAAATATTGGAATTTTGTTTCTTGTGGCTTCTAATGACTTAATTGCAAGTTTCATTTTTTATATAGAATTAATTTTTAAATTTCATTTCTAGTTTCCCTCATCACCTTAAAAACAGTACTATTTCTATAGGTCTGAACATGAAGAAGTGTTTGAAACTTATTAATAAGTACTGTATTCCAGAAATGGTTGATACTTGCAAATTTTTGAGTTACTGATAAAAGAACACTGGATTTTGTGCTGCTACCTATGTTTAGGTGTATATAACTTTGTGTATAAATTTATGTTTACTAATATAGAAACACATATACAGACAAGAGTTTATTCGTTTATTAGTCCTGCAGGAGACAGGAGTGGTCAAGGGACAGGAGGGACTTAAGGATTTATTTAAAGATAGCTTGTTTTCTTCCAATGTCGTGATGTTCCTCAGTAGGAAAAAATTTCCACTGAATTTAAAAAAAAAAAAAGTCAAAAAAATAACTAGCTAAAAAAACTCCCCAACAACCAAAAAAAATCTTACTAAAAAGCAAAATGCAGAAAATCCCTCAAAACTATATAATCTTGTCAGTGTGAAATTGGAATTCTCTGCTAAGTTTTAGAAATACTCTGTGAAGCTAATATGCCATATCTTGTTTAGGAAACCCGTATTATGACAGTGTGGGGTCTCTGGGTGTTGGAACTCTGTTAGGAACGGTGTCAGCATTTCTGATCTACACCAACACCGAAGCACTGCTGGGACGATCCATTGAGCCTGAACAACTGCAGCGGCTCACCGAGCTACTGGAAAGTGATCCTGTGGTGAGGTAAGCATCTCTACAGCTCAGTCCCTGCTATGAGCCACAGAGAGCAAGCAAATAACATTTAATGAGAGAGGCCTGGTAAGATTATTTTTAGGATGGAATCTTCTGTATTGGGATTCTAGAATCTTTATTATTGCTAATTTCTACTTCTGTGCTAAAACTTTTGATAAGTGAATACTTGCACCTCCTCGGGTGTTCAACAGCTAAAATAGCATTGCAGATGTGTTCTAACAGCCACATTAATTACAGGAATTGACAATGACTTAATGAGAAAGCCATCACAAACTTAAAACTATTTTCAAATGCATGAAATGCAAGTGCTTGAATGATACTGTTATGTTGCTTGGTGGTTTATTAGCACTTAAATATTTAAATTCTGTTAATACTCTGTGTGTGTAATTCTGTAGCAGCTGACAGGATGTGCTGCAGTAGTATTATGATGCAATGGATTCTGCATGTTACATGCTTATAAAATTAACTCAATGCTTATTTCTCCTTCTTTGCAAGTGTGCAATTTGTACTAAACTTACAGCTCATTGTAATTCTAAAATCTTGCTTAAATGCTTTTCAATGAGCTATTTTAGTTTTAACCCTATTAACCTTGATTTAGAAGCAAACTTCTTTATGTTTTCTTTTTAATCTTTATTTAGCATTATATTTCTGTGTAAATCAGCTGAAATATTCTAGTGCTTTTTTTATTTGTAGTGATTTTTGAGCTGTGGAGGAAAAAAACCCAAACCTATTAGCTAACAGCAGAATACTTGAAAGAAACTAAGTGCTGCATCCTCACAGTTCCAAGCAACAGGTCTGGATGACATGCCCTTCATTCTAGAAACTAAACAAGATTCCTATTTGGAATAGAATTCTGTTAGAATTGTCACATGTCAGTAACTAAATTAAGTATTTGTGGTGGCCCTGGATTAGTCTGAATGGTGAAGCATGTGTCAACAGTGCTGTGTTAGAGTAGGTGAATTCACATGACTATTTGTACATCACTTCTGTAGTTCTTTTTTTCGAAGTACACAGGTAGCTTTTGCTTGTCTGAGGCTGAAATAATAAAATTTCTCCTAGGCCAAGTACCATTTTATTTTGTATCCCATTTTGTAGGTGGCTCTAACTTCTCAACAGAGCAGACTTAGTTCATGTTCTTCTTGCTGTAGACATTTTTTTAAAACAAGAAGTACCTTAATTTTTAAAAAGCATGAATAATAAAAGAAGTAAAGACTTTGTGAGAAACTGCGTGTTTTTATTTTCTTGAGGTTAGAAGCTGAAACATGTTTAGGTGCTTATCATACCTTCTGTATGCACTTTGTCTTCAGTTATCTCTTTCTTAGATCCATTATGTTATCAGCTTTGATTTCTTTCAATGCCCAGTTTGTCTTTGACCAAGTTGTTATAATGAGCCTATTATCTCTAGCTTGGTTAACATACATCTTCTAGTAAGATGTCTGGTCTTCATTTTGGTTCTCTATGATGTAAACTTATACTACCCTTGCTTGTTACCCGTGTGTGTAATTTGGGGAAAAAGCTGAAAACAAACAAACCAAAGGCTGAAATAAAAAAAAAAAATTGAAGCAGCTGAAATGACATTAACTATTTCTTCAAAGGGTTACCTGTATATTTTCATGAACATCAGCTTTGGGCTTCTAAGAGTGGCAGCATTTTCTTGAACATTCAAATTCTCACACTTTCCTAAATGGAGATGTGTAGTAGTGTATTCTACTCTTACATATGACACCAAATGTAAAATAAAAAGCTCCTGATTACTGGTCTGCTTCTAAAGATGTAACTAATATTTGCTTTTTTATTTCAGCCTTTCAGGGTTTTCAGTTATCAATGCAATGCATTTTGCAGTTGCTGCTCACAGAATATTCCTCCCTTGTTCTTTCAGGCACAGTTTGCAATGTTTATTTTCAGATGTGTTGTGCCAAATCAAAAGGGGATCTATTAGGGAATCATTTAGTATTCATCAGAAAGTATTTTAGATACAAATTGACAAAAGGATCTAGGGCCTCTGATATCTACTCCCTCAGCCCCCATCAGCACCACTACTTAGCTTACTATTCCAGTGGTTGCTTGCCTGACCATTGTGGTCCATTGCTAATTATAAAGTATTTGATTATCAGACAATACTAACTGCTGTCCTACTAAAATAAGTCTTTGTGGTAGTGATATTTTTTCAACTAAATCTTGATACTTTAATTAATTTCTTTACAGGATTGTTTGAAAAGACTACATTCCCTAAAATCTTAATGACTGGAATTAGTGTTCTTAAAATATAATTCTTCTCCTTACCTTTCTCACTATTTTTTCTTCAGTTGTCAGGTGAAGTTGTCCTCAGTTAAATGGATGGACTCATTTATTGTTCTTAAATTTTGGCACAGTGTTGTTAACCTGGTTTGTTTTTGTTTTAATTCTCGTCAGTATTGCAAGATGAAAAATTAATTTGCCTTCACATTTATTCTTAGTTTTTTTTACTTTTGAATATAAGTTATGGACCCTGCTGATTATAAGCATTTTTTTCCATTTAAATATTTGATATGCTTCTTTGCTATTAGTAGGGAAATGCTTTGTTGTACTAATACAATCTTGCTTTTTTAGATCAAGAAGACAATAATTGCTGCATGTTTTTTTCTTTCAATTTCTGTCTAGTATTAGGCTTGTTTCCATGTTATCCTTTGGTTTTGATATACTTAAGAAAAATTGGTTTGTATCACACTCTGACTTTTCCTTTTGCTTCTCCTTTCAGTTTGTTGGACTCATGGCTTTTTATTTCCCCTTTCTTTTAATTTTTCTTAGTAATTTCTAGTTGTAGCCCATATTTAACTTGTGATCCTGAATGGGCTTTCAGAGTTGTTCTCAGCTGGAAAAGTATTTATTTTTGCTAGAGAAACATTCCATTCTTAACTCTTATTGACACCTTTGTTGCCTAAATCATTCTTGTGTTCAGCTTAACTGAACTGTGGGAAATTAGCTTTTCATAACTGTGAAATAAAATATGTGATGTGGTACAGACTCTGTCCTGATTCTATTCTTATGGAATTTAATCACAGATTCCTAGGCATAAGCTATTCTTAGTGACAGTTTCATCTTTAATTTTACTTCATTTTAACAGCTGTTGGGTAGTTGTGCTTCTGTTGTGCTGGAAAATCTGTCATTCTGGTTTGGGCAAAAAACAAAAGTATTACAACCCATTGCTCAAAACCAGTAACTTGATGTTCTCTGACAAATTTTTCATTAATGTGAAACTTGCTGTTTTCCCTAGTTATAATTGATGGTGTCTACTAACCATCCAGAAGTTTCCATAAGCAAGCTTTGTAGCTTAAGATTGAGCATACACATTTGTATTTTTGAATGATTAGTGATTTTTCTCCTCTTGACTCACTGTTTTATCTTTCCTGGACAGGTTGTATGCACTAAGGTAGACTTTTTTCCTTCACATTTATAGAATATGCATAATTTCACTGAATTTTATCAGGCTACTGCTTAATGAGAATCTCAAATATCACTTGTTATCTTCTTGCTTAGCTCTGATGGGCACTTGGTATGTCTTCAACATTTTTGAATCACATGGCTCCAAATGCTCTTCATTAACCATATCTGTTATCTTAAATGCCCTCTTTGTGATGAGGTAGTTTGATGCCATCTAGTTTACTCCAATTAATACTGTTTTGATTTGATACCTTTCCACAGAATGGTTGTGTAGATTGGAATGGAGCTGGAAAGACTTTATTGCGACCAGTAAGCTGATAGTTCTTTTAATCTGCTTTAAATATTTACTAAGATGTATTTTTTGGTGTCTCTATATTTAGTTAGTGTTCTATTTCTCTTTTCATATGCTTACCTCTCCTCCACCCTGAGTATTACAAAGTATTCTGTAAAAATTTCCTGTGACTGTTCATCTTAAAGTTTCTGTCTCCTTTTCTTTTTTGGCTGTTTATTCTAGCAGGCTCCTTCCAACATACATGCCTTCTGCTTTCTTCCTGCACTGCCTGTGAAGTTATTTCTGATTTATAAACATTCAGATGCAAAGAAGCATTTCTAGTTGGGAAGAGTAAATTTGCTTAAAACAAAGGGCATACTAAATGTAAAGATTCTGTGAAACTGCACAATTTAGCAAAATAAATGGAGGTAAAGTTTGGTACTTCCCATCATGTGAGCTGCATTGCTAAATCTAAATTTTGTGTTAGAATTTACAAAATTATCAAGATTGCATTTTTCTATTAATAAACTGAAAGTCCTTGAAATATTTTATAGTTGTTTTACTTTGAAAATGTCAGAAGCAAGAATTTAAAAAATGAGAAACTTTTGTGATTTGTGTCCTGTGTTTTAGTCTCCGCTTATTTTTTTCTGACTTTGATAGAAAAATGTGGAAACTTACTCTGCGGTGGCAATGTTAAATTCTCTTGGCTTTAAACTGAGTTTTTGCTAGTATAATTAGGAAAACAATCGAGTATTTAATTTTGTGTTTATATCACTTTCGAAATGCATCACCCTATGTCTTGGTCCTGAGTTTGCTTCTTATCCTAGAAAAATTAAGAGCTTGTTGTTTACTACCTATATTCACACATCAGAATTTGTCCAACAAGCTGGAACAAAACTCTGCTACAGAAAACCAGGATTTTTCAAAGGACCAAAATACAAACATTAGAGCTTTCATATTCTAGAATTTATTAGGAGCCTTTAAATAAATATATATTTTCAACATTTACAAACAGGTGTATCTTGATAAGCTGTGGTTAATAGTTTTGAAGGATCAAAAATGAGTTCCAAACACAATATCCATAACTTTTTCTTATGTCAGATGTATTTTTGGAAATTCTCCAAAAGATCATGCCTTCACCAACTTTAGGAAAGGACACTTCTATAATTGCAACATGTCCTTTCAGTGATTAACAATAGGTTATTGTTTCTTTCCTGAGAATTGAAGATACTTAAAGATTGTTAAATAGTATCATGTATATGTACAAAAACTTATCTGCAGTAGAAAATAAGTTGGACTTGAACTTTTAACACAGAATAGGGAAGTTCTCACACTTTTAGTTGTGGAATTTTTTTTAATTTACTGTTAGTCTAGTTCTAAATCTGTGATGCTGCTAGTAGTCTGACTTTTATTACAGTGATTTATAGATGTGTTGGTGTTGCAGAAACCTGTCAAAGTGGTATAACCAGTTACACATAAATCAGTATTTAATGGTAGTGTGGGTGGGCAAAATGAGGATATTTTGTCAAAGACACTGACCTTTTAAAATTACAGGATCATTTTGCGGTGGCAGTATTGTTAACATGAGAAGTCAGACTAGCTAGTGGTTTGTTCTATGTTGTTTTACATTTTCGTTTAAAATGTGTATGTTTCAGAGCAATCCATGATGTTAAAGCCACAGACATGGGAATGAGCAAAGTGAGATTCAAGGCAGAAGTAGACTTTGATGGACGTGTTGTTACTCGGTCTTACCTGGAAAAACAAGATATTGAACAGCTGTTACAAGTATGTGTAAAAAATTGCTTTTGTAACCCCCAGTATCTGATATTTACTTTCCAATTTCAAATACCTCTAAACCCAAGACTTGCAAGTAGGTGAGATATATTTCACTTCTTCATCTGAAGGGTTGCAGATGATCTTACTTTGTGTTAGTGTTTTAAATGTACTTACAGAGAATCATATTATGTGCTGCTGAAAAAGAGCCTGAGTAGGAGGAAAGCAAGTGGTTTTTTTTAACTTGTTACCCTTGAGATTGGCTCCATTGGTCAGAGCCAGGTGCTAATAATGCCAAGGTTGTGGGTTTGGTCCCTGCAGGGGCCATTCACCGAAGTGTTTGAGTTGATAACCCTTGTGGGTCCCTTCCAACTCAGAAGATTCTGTGATTGTTTTGTTAGAAAATACAGATTTGTAAAAAAAATTTGATGAGAACATAGTTCTTCCAATACATTTATTGAATTACTAGACTGCAGTTAAAACTAGAAGCTTGTCACCTGCAAATAGGCATCTGTTTTGCAGAGCCATTTGGTCTGGGTGTTGGTGATGCAGTGTTAGGGTTTACAGGTCCTGTCGTTCAGACTCGGTGTGAATATGGATGGCTTGCATCACATGGTTTAGCATTTTGATGATGTTTAAAACTTAACCATCCTTAAGTAAGTGTCAGTCTCTGATTTTTGTATAGATCAGAGTAGCTTTTCTTAATCCTTGTTTTCAATATAGAAATGCAGAACTGTTCTCTGCTGTATTCTATGCGGCAGAACTATGAAGTATGAAAAAAATAACTATTTATCTAAATTAAAAGGAGAATTTAAAGTGAGCAAAATGTTTTGCTTCCCTACCAGTTTTCACTGGTACCTTGCTTATGTGCATTTGTTTGTGTACAAGATTTCTTTTATTTCTTCTTTTCCCAAATGAAATACAGATGTCAGATGTCTGCATTTTGTCTGCCCATTAAACATGACTTAGAAGTTATCAGAGTTTACCTTTAATTTTTACATTGCAATTTTTTAAACCATTAGTATCCCAGTTTTAAAAACATCTTATGGCAAAATAAGAATCATGTTTGTGTATGTATAGTGCAATATCTGATCTGTTAGTCTACTGGATTTCAATTTAATATGTTTTTGAGAGGAAGAGTGCTATCAGCTTTGTACCACTGAGGCACTGCAAGTTTGCCTGGTTTTATATTGACAGTTGCTTTGCTGTTGCAGTTTCTGGTACACTGGTCTTCTTTTAAAGGCTTTGTTAGCTTTTATTCTTTACCTGCTATTCCCCTTGGCAATTGCATACAACCTTCACTAGTTCTTCCAATACTTCTAGTATTATTGGGAAAGATCTTCCTGATTGCTTCTAGGTTGGCAACTCTTTCTTACACAGGTCATTGTTCTTTCATGTAGTAACCTCATGTCAGCTATAAAGCCATCATTGAAGGATAGGTCCTTTCAGTAGGATTCAGCCATCCGAAGTCAAAGGCAGACATTGTGCTTGCCTTTTGATCTATATTTTTTCAAATAAGCAGCTCATTCAGCTAGCACTGCTGTCAACATTATTTTTTCTACAGTTGTGAAATATTTGTTGAAATGCTGTCATTCAGATTACCTTGATTTTTTTCTTGTTAGACTTGATGTGATCATAGTCATGGGTTATTGTGGTTGGGATATTTTTTAAGCTTGATTAATTACATTATACCTCTTCAGTTTTAGGGTAGTGAGAAGGGGAAAGAAGTTGATATCAGGTACTTGAATGCACAAGAAGAATCGGCTGTTTCGTAGTTTCTGTGTCTGTTTGCAATAACCTGTTTATCCTAAACATATTGCAGCTGTGATAAACTACAGGACAAATGGCTTCCAGACAGCTTGGTGTGAGACCTTTAAGGAAAGCTCATGGCTTTAAACTGAAAGGTGATAGATATAAATGAGATATAAGAAAAAGATTCTTTACTCTGGTGGTCAGGGTGGTGAGACAGTGGAACAGGTTGCCTAGAGAATTGTGGATGCTCTGTCCCTTGAGGTGTTTAAAGCCAGGTTGGATGGGGCCCTGAGCAACTTGGTGTAGCAGAAAGTCTCCCTGCCCATGGCTGTGGAGGAGCAACCAGATGATCTTCAAGGCCCTTTCTGACCCAAAGCATTGTAGGATTCTATGGCAATACTGTAGTACCTGCTTTGGTGCTGCTGATGACTCTGGTTTTTTGGAGGGTGGGGTATAACATCCTTTCTTCCTTAATCTCATTCCTTCAGTTTCATATGCTGTTGGTCTCTTAGTCTGAATTCCTGTCAACTGTCTTCAAGTTTCTGATATTATGGAGAAGTCATATTTACAGCAGTGTTTGTAGCAATCCTTAGAGACTTTCAGATGAGTTGCTTAGGTGATGCCCAGAGTAGGCAGTGTAATGGAATAGCAAGAATGTAGAAAATGGAGAAAGAATACACAGAGGTATCCTGCTCTGCCTTGCTGTGAAGAATACCTCAGAGACTTCTAGAAAATGAATGAATTTCTCTAAATTTATTTGGAAAGCTAAGGAGGAAATCAATTAAAGACAGAAGAAGGTTTTGTATCACATGCAGGTGTAATGATAGAGCCAGCTGTTTTCATCGAATAGATGCTACTCTTCTGTGTCTTTGAGACATAAGAACAGATGATGTTTTGAGAATAAATGGCAAAAGCTGAAGTGTTTTATTTAGGGTTTTTTTTTTCCTCCCTCTTGAAATATGTCAAGACCCTCTGGAGTGTTATTCCTTTATTTTCTTTTCCTCATCTCAATCTCTTAAATTTAATTTCTTCCTAGGAAATTCAGCAAGTGAAAACCCTTGAAGAATTAGAAGCCTTTATGCTTAAGCATGGTGAGAATATCATTGACACTCTGGGAGCTGAAGTAGACAGACTGGAGAAGGACCTGAAGGTAAATTTAACTGCTTATTAGTAGTGCTTATTCTGTGATATATTTTAAATAATATCACTGCATCTAATTTTTGGGATTTCATTTGTAAATATGAGAGAGGGAAAGAGGCTGATATTATGAATGCAGATTTTCTTGCTATAGTGTTATTAACTAAGTTCTGACCACCAGCAAATCCTTACTTTGCCAATGATCCATTTGTTATGGTTTTTTTTTCATTTTTTACCAACATAGAAAAGATTTTCATTAAATAAACCTGAATGTGTCTTTGTTACTGTATTCTCAGAATGACAGATTATTTATAAGTTGTTGAATTCTGTTTTGGCTGGAAAAAAGCAAATTTTCTTTTTTTTTTTTTTAACTGGTTCTTAGCATTCTATCAAATATTTCTGGGTGATGGGACTGCTACTCAACATCTCTCACTCTTGTTGAAGCCGTACAGTGTTTATTTTGCTTTACAAAAGCCTCTGAGCTTTCTTACGATTTTTTTTTTTCATTCTGCAATTTAAATATCCTCTGCCAGATGCAAGAAGGGGTTGTTTCCATTTTTAATTTTGTAAGTATATTGGGGCTGTCAGTCTTACTTTTCTGGCATGAATTCAGAACTACAAGTATGTTGTCCCCCAGATAAGTGCAGTCCTGCCATGACTGTCTTTTCTGGCCATGAGACACTACTCAAGAGCATGTCTGTCCTTCCTTGTTATATTTAATAAATATTCTAGTTTAAGTTTCTATCCCTAGGGTTGTCCTGTTTAAAAGTCAAAATACTATTTTTGAATTTAATTGCACCATCTGAATCAGTTCTTCATGCACGTTTTTGAGGAGCAGGATCATGTCTAAATTTTTTATAAACATAGATATGGTTTTTTGCTGTAGACATATATATAGCAATTGTGTTGGTATTGAATATGTTTTACTAAATATATTAGTCATGTTCACATGCTGGATGACTTTGAAGTCATGACTTTCTCATGGATTATACAATTGATGTAATGATGATAACATATTTCTACAATATCAGAAAATGCATATTTCTTAATAGAAACAGTATTCTGAATCTTTATAAATAGCTTCAGTGGCATAGAACAAATTATTTCAACAATCTTACCCATTATTCAGGAAAGTATCTGTTAAAACTTTAAGAACATGAGATATGTGCATGTAAACGTATCTGAACAGTTTTATATAAAACTCTACTGCCTTTTTAAAATTGAGAGCTCCTCCATACCTCATCAAGCATAAGAACTAATTTATCCATGATGTTGAAAAGTATTTTTCAAATAAAAAGATGACTTAGCCTTCAAAAATGCCTTATAATGTGGACAATGTTTGTTGAAACTCTTCCTCATTTTAAAATAATCCCTATGTTACCCAAAAAGGGGATTTGTTATCCAGTTGACAACATCATACCAGAAATACATTACTTGTAATGATGTGCAAAAATGTATTTGAATATTTTCAATACATTGTTTTTAAATTTTATTTCAGCAACGAAATCCTGATGTTCGTCATGTGGATTTGGAGATACTGTAGACCTGAACAGGAGAAATCCTCAGGTTGCTACCCTTGTGGGAAGAAGTCACGTAAAGGGCTGAGAAGCTTCTGCAATGGCAGTGACCTCAGCACCAAACCTCGCTCCCTTTGCTGTAGGCTTCCTGGACTGTTAGCACTGCTGCTGGTTCTGGAAGAGTGCTAGACTTGCAGAACAAAATTTCCATGGCAAAATCAGTTTCAAAAAGCTACTTGAGTTAAATTCCACAGGAGAGTCTGTCCAAGTATATTTACTGCGATTCAGAACTTAAACCTTGAGGTTTAGTTAGGCAAGTACAGCTGCCTGAAACTATACAACACACTTAGTTTTTCCATTTGTGTCCCTTTGCAGTCAGTTTGCACTTCTTTAGTTTCTTTCAAGATATCATTAAAGGTTCTTGGGAGATATTAAGATTAGCTAGGAAGAGTTTGTTCCAGTGGAACCTGCCAACCTTAAATTGTAATATTTCAACTGTGTGATTGTTTCACAATTTTTCTTTTCTATGAGATAAATTGTTTCAAATGGGCGCTGGCCTTATCTCAAGTACCAATACCTGGAAAGCTGCTTTTTGCCACCATTACAATTAAAACTGCACTTCAGGAAAACAAGGTTTTTCACCTCAGAGGAGCCAGCTGTATGGGTTTAGCCAGAGTACATTAAGTTACTGTGAAAAATTACTATGTACAAATCTCGATGCCCTTCCTCTCTTAAAATTTTGTTTGGTTTTTTCCCTACTTTGACACTTGTTTTCTTATTTGTAAGTATCTTCAGATGTAATCTGGGAGATATTTATGGTAGTGCTTATTAAAAGTTACCTGGCATTTTTGGCTTTTTATATTTTAATAGACTCCTTTGCCAGATATGGTCTTTGCTAGGAGATGCAAGAGATGTAGCTGGAATATATAATAGTAAAAAATGATTTATTTATAATTAAACAAATAAATACATTGTATTTTTAATTTATTTACCTTTAGATATTATCTGAATTCAAAACCACTTACTCTGCATTTTTTTTATAACTTGACCTTGCTTGTTTGGGAGAGTAATTCTATCGGTGGTCCTCAACAATCTAGAGATAAGTGATTAGTTTATAACTTTGAAATGTGAAATTTTAGAACTCTGTACAATTGTCTCAAGGCTTTCTACAGTAGGTACTCAAGTTGTACCACATTCTTTGAGACTCAGCCTTTATTAATAAGGCCATGAGTACTGAACATTCAAGTTAAAATATAAGTGAAATAACCGTATTTAAATAGCACTGAGGAAAATTCTTTATGCACTTTAACATAAAATAAGATTTGCTTATGGGTGAGGATGGTAATAAGACCATCCTAGTAACTCAGTTGCTGAGTAATGACTGACTTGCTGAAAGAAGAAATGTTCATATGAAACACAAGTCTTCAAAAATCAATTTAATATTATATTATAAGCATTGCAGAAAATAATTGTGGAGACCAATATGTCCAGATTTGACTAAAAGCATTTTAGATTTTTTTTTTTTCATACTAGGTGTCACTTACCAGTGAACTATGAGAATTTAAAATAACATGCCTTTTTGACAACTGCAAAGCACTTTGCATGCTGGTCATTTTAAGCAGAAAAACATTCCAGAGTTAAGTTACAGATGGGGCTTCACATACAGTAATTGTGGGTGAAAGGATCTCCTCAGCACCCTTTTCTATAATCCCTATTCACTGGTGGCTTCTTTATAGCATATTCCCTTATTATGGCTGATTCAAAAGAAGGCTTACTTTAGCTGGTTTTCTCCTATTGTAGAACTAGTTAGTATATTTAAGACTGATGATTTAAAATGCAGTTTAAAGGTAATTTGGAAGTCTCCCATATCAAATAAATAGGGTATATTTTAGCACATTATAAATAATTTACCTTCCTCCTTGCCCTTCTATGTAAAATTCATCTCATCTCAGTATGCACTCTCCTGGTATTGGTCTTATTCATGAAGAGCACTGGAATCTGGTAATGCATAACGTGTTTTCTTCTCCCTAGAATATTTATATGGATTTTGAATTTGAATAAACACGTTAATAAACCAGTTATTTCAGAAATCGAAAACCTGAAGAGAAGTAAAACTGGGAAAATGTTCTTCCTGCAGAGGTTAGTGGAGACAGCCAATGTGATCCAAGTGGTTTGCATGCTGGAGTTACTGATGAATGAGTAGTGTCAGTGTGCACTTTGCAGCACAGAACTTTCCCTGCAAGGTTGGTAAATGTTATCTCAATAGCAAAGTGTTCCTGTCTCATTTTCAAGAGGAGGCATGAGCTTATATTCTTAAAGAACATCTGCTCCAAAAGCCTATAAAAATGTTCTTTTATTCATTGGAGATGTAATTCATCTGGATTCTGATCTTAATTTCCTTATTTGAGTCAGTAAAATACCCATCCACACCTTTTGTTTATATTCCAAGATAGAATTCAGTTCCTTGTCTCCCAGTTACATTACTGATTATAGCATCACAATATGTTAAATTCAAGATGTCAGGACTTGAATGTTTTTGGGTACATTACAGTTGATCAGTCTGAGGACCCAGTTCTTTTTTTTTTTTAAGTGACCTGGATGGTGACATACTACAAAAAGACAGGCAGACTGGTTTTGGCAGTACCTTGTAAGTTTACATGTCATGCAGTTGGATGGAAGTACTGATTCACTGATTCATTGCCAAGTTGGAAAGGAAAAGTAATTCCAAGCTGTTACATTTTAATTTATCTATTATAATTTGCAAATTGTTTTTAACAGATACAACATTTTTACTGCTTTTTTTCTTTAACTGTCTTTATAGTCAAAACCTTGAGGTGATGTGGGTCCACTACTTAGTTTACTTTTGTTTTAATGTTTTTTGGGAAAATAATTAGCTAATACATTTACATTTACACGAGAGTCCTCAGATTAAAGAACTGTACAAAGTGTGGAGGAGTGAATCTTTTCTTTATCACAAATGCAATTACAAAATGGGTTTTTTTGATTGAATTTAAGGAAAAGAAATGGGATTTACCTAACAATAAAGTTATATTCTAGGATTTTTTCAATTAAGGTGTGGTGTTTTGAAATAATTTCTTTCTGTAGACTGGCCTTGCAGGTCCTATTTTTTCAAATTGTGTTCAAAGTATGGCTGCCCTCTCTGCTTTGTGGAAGATTGCTTACATGCTGTGCAGTGTCTCATAATTCTGTAAAACTTGCAGTGTTTGAAAAACTTGTCTTAGTGTTCCAATATACTGAATGATCTTAATGTATTTTAAATCCAAGCTGGCTGGATACTAATAATATGTCTTTCTGTAGAATATTTTTTTTCTGTAAAAGGTAAAATTTTGAAGGGGTTATCTTTCCCCCAGCAATGATCTTCAAGTCTAAATTGTCTCCATTATACATTGGAATTCAGCATTTGATGTGGTCTCCCTTTTCCCCTCCACTTTTAAAGTATTTGTTAAGGATACAGTGGTAGTAGTAAATACCTCAGTGGATCACTCCATTGCAGGGACTGTTGGGTGGTTTGTGTTCTGGTCCAGGAGTAGTGGGAACTCATGGAACACGAGAATACATCTTTTAAGGACAAGTTTGCATCCTTTATCCCCTGTAGCTCATCCTTGAACTGAAGGCTTTTTAGGCTCTGTTTTTTTCCTTTCTTGAATTCCCACACAGATTTTATTGCTTTTTAAAAATTGATTCGTACTGTTAGAGGAAGAGGCCATTATCAACAGCTTATGTTTTTAATAGCAGCCTTAAATTCCCTTGGTCTGTGAATTTTGTACTGTACTTCTTGTTCATTAATAGTTTACAATAGAGATTACTGTTTTGAAAGCTTCAAACCATTTTAGCCAAAACTGAGTTTTCTGATTCTGTCAGGTGCAGCTTTTTCAGCTGTATCTGAAGACTCAGTTTTTATTGAGAGATTTCTATTGCCCCCTCTTTGATAAGGAAGAGTACAGGAAGGTTTTTAGGTATGTTTTGTCTAGGTTATACATTGTTTGTAGTCCTGTTTTCTTCTTATTTGTAATCATTTTAGCTGGGGTTTTTTTTCTGTAACAAGGGAAAAATACACATTATGGAAGTACCTTTAATAATGATGAGTACATCAAATACAGTCTTCATACAAAGAGTTTTTATGCCCTTGTATATTGAAAGTGTGGCAGTTTCTGAAAATGGTCAATGAAGTAATCCTTGACTGAGTAAAGTAAAACTTGATCAAATAAAACTTGATTTAGATGTTTTCCTTATAGAGGAAACCAGAGCACCATATTGTTTAAGATTTGAAAACAGTGTTTCCTATTATGGTCATATGTTCTTAAGGCATTTTGGCATGGTAGAACTATTGATGAATATTGACTCCTGTACAAAACCTGCCCTTCTGCGCATGCCTAAAGGCTTACAGAAGTGAATATAAAGTGACAATGTGCTTTTTTCCTTCTAGCTTAAGTATTATGCTGCTTCTATTCTTATTGTTGGCTCTGAATAGAGAGTACCACTAACATCTCTCTTGCAGTTTACCTGCATAATGTAAATGAGAAATCAAGATGTACCAAAAAGATTTTTTTTTTATAGAGGGTTTGTGTAGCTTAAATAATTTTTCCTTTCTTGCTAGTGAGACACAAATTATTAAGATCAAAAGTAGACTATGTTACATAAAAAAGTAATAGGAATCCAGGCTCTAAAGCACAATAGTTCAATTTTTGAAATGTATGTCCTTTGAGGAAAATAAAACAGAAGCTCTAAGTCAATGTATGGTCTACAGAAACTGCAGTCAGTCAGGCTTTCCTGAAGCAAAAGAAATTAATCTGAAAGTATGCGATAAAAAAGAAAAGAATACAAGGAAGGAAAAGACTCAAGACGTTGAGCACTTGGAAATAGGAAAGGATGAAAACCATCTAAAAAACTTGTCCAGAAATAAGAAATGATGATAGGAGAAGAAAAGAAATTATATTTTATTACAATGCACAAAACTAGATAGGATGACGTTTTCGTTCTTTTACCAATATTCTGGTACTGGGGTAATTCCTCCCTCCCACTCCCAGGAAAAATTTCTTTTTTTTTCCCCTGTAGAGGTAATCAGAGCTTCTGTCTAACTGTGTCCTAATAAGGTGTTCAGCCTTGCAGGTACAAACGTGTTTGTCCACTGAAAACTGCTAAGGGTGATGTTGTAATCTCAGTCTTTGCTGGTGAGGTATGTGTTTGGTGAGTGGAGGGTGAGTAATGTTATTTGTGGAAATGGGAGCTGGAGTGAATTAAAGAGAAAATTAATTGATTCTTTCAGAGAGAAAATGACTGAAGCACCATACTGAATGTGCTGTGGAAAAGAGGTGCTCTGTTCTAAGGTCTACAGAATTCTTGCAGTGGGATGTAGTCACTGATGAATACTTCGGTCTGTATTTTTCAATTTGCTGAGATGTCTGTGGATAAGCAGGATTTCTAATTAAATCATATTCTCAAAAGGAGTTAAAACATTCAAAATGTAATGTGAAAAGGATGTATGTTTTTAAAATACCAAGACACTATAGCACATTATAATAGGCAGGAAATATTCAGTATTACATGGGGCACTTGTGGACATTTTTTTTCTGTGTAAATCAAAGCCACTAATTAAAATAAAGGGTCTTGGTTATTTTTTATAAGCATTACACTAACAACAAGCCCAGTCAAATTTTTTATAGCCAGCATTCATAGTGCCGTTCTGGGGAGGAGGTGTCTGTCAAAATAGTGGAATAAAGGTCCATAATCTAGCATAAATTTGGTTTTTGTAATTTAAATTTAGACTGTGTTTAAAACTTTAGAGGTTGTGATCAGCTGCTTCAACTCTGAAGTCACAAGAGAAAAAAATGCAATGATGTATAAATGATGTAATATAAAAGGGATTTTGTAAATTTTTCTTCAAATTAAATATGTTCAAGAACTGTGTGAGAAGTGTTTGGAAGCATTTGGAAACTGTTTTGGCAATTGCCAAAATGGTATTAAATTTGAAAGTCAACAGTGAGGATTTTCACTGGTGGTAGAACTCTCAAAGTGCAATCTCAAAGTCAAAATCTGTTTTTCCATGCAGCCTTTTAATCAGATTCACCAGCCCCCTCCCCACCCTGCGCCTTGCATTTTGGTGTATTGGCTTTTTCGTTCTGTGTCTTGGTTACTCCATATAAGTATGGGGAAGTCATTTTGATTTGTGGTGTAGACAATAGAATACTTACCTGCATATGTTCTTTGATTTGTAATTATACTTGAATTCAGTACATTCTGTACCATATCTGGAAGTTGTAATTACTCAGTAAAATGTTACGTAGCCAGTAAGGGTTGTGTTCTGTTAATTTAAGCAATTTTATATGTGTTGGAAAAGTAAGCAATAATACTGGCTTTAGGCAGCTGATGATTCACTATATTTCTGAACTCAAATTGCATATAACTATTTTATGGATGCAGAACAAAGATTCTATGCATCTATTTGTACTAGTTATTCAATTTGCTTTTGTGATACTGGCACACACTGTTCAATAGCATGCACTTGGTGAGGGAGCAACCTGCCCAGGCTGGCCAAGCTCTGCACCTCACTGGCAACTCCACCTTTCACCCCATCCACCCCCTGCCCTCAAAGAGGGTGCTTCCATCCCCAATACTGAGCAAGCTCTCTCTGCCTGGCTCAGAGGCCCCACTGGCGCCGTGTCCAGTTTAGACTACCTGTCCTGATCCAGGTGTAAGGATGATGTGAAGAAAGGCAGTACTACAGATGGGTTGCAGGTCTGTGTATAGTTGGGTTTATGTGTTAGACTTGCATAGTAACCACGGTTTCACAATCCCAGCAAAGCTGTCCAAGCCTCTTAAGGAAAAGCTTGAAATTAGTCAGCTTAGAAAGGATTTCATGTACTGTCTGGTACACTTAAGTGCCACTTTTTATCACTAATACTGATAAAACTGCTTATTTATCCAGTTATGGGAAGAACTGCTTCTAACTAGGCTGAAAAAATATTATGTGGTTGGAAAGAAGAGTCAAAAATGCCAGAAGCCTGGGTGATGAAGTGGAGAAACTTGAAAATCTGGAGTTTTTGTCTGTATGGTATCAGATACCAGAAATAAAGTGGTCAAGCAACATATTGCAGGAAAGATTTTGGCTATGCAGCATATGTCCTGATTGCTAAAGATGTTTCAATTCATAGCTAAGAGACTCCCTTTCTCAAGGGAAGTTTGTTGGTTTTGTATGGTTTTGTTGTGTTTGTTTTTTTTTTTTCTCTAATGGACCAAATGGCACAAGATCCACTTGAGCAGAGAAGTGACAGATTTGAGGGCCTTGTCTCTTGTCTATTTGAGGTCAAGTTCAAATCCTGGGCTGTGTCTGAATAACAAAGCAAGTGGTCTCCCCCACTTCAAAAGAGGGAGAGAGCTCTGTCTTTTCACATAATGGAACTTGGAATCTTCAAAATCCTTTCTTTATTCACTGTCTTTGGCATTAATTGAAAGGCCATTCCTAAATAATGTGTTAAATGGGGCTAATGGGTTGAAGTGGGTCCTTGCAGTCAGCTGGTTGAGGTGATCTTAAAAGTCCTGTTCAAGAATGAGTTTTGTCTGTCTTTGCAAATATTTTATGAGGGACTTATTAAAAGATATGAAAAGTAAACCTTCCTTTAGCACGTGAATTAAACTTTTTTTGAAAACCTTAGGAAAAGGGACATAATTTCTGCTTTCACAGAAGTTGTGCCAGCTCAGCTCCTAGTTAAACTATGTGTATTGATTTACCCAAGCCCTTTGTTATTTTAATTTTTTTTTTAAATTTAGACTTCTTCAGTTGTGATGCTGAATTGAGGCTTAGTAAGATATTTTCTAGGTTCTCTTTCTGACACTTGAGGTGACTTAAATATTATTCACTGCTCTAGTATTAACTGATATTCAGTCTTTTAGAGAAGTATTTTTTTTACCCCAAATACTGATTAAACAGCAGTTTATCATTAAATCAGGCTACTCTGGATACACAGCATTAAGTTTAGGGTTTAAATGTGGGGGTTTTATTTTCCTCTGAGGCAGTCATAAAGCAAATCCATCTTGCATTTGATGCACGTAAAAATGGTTCATATATGAACCTCTGTCTCTGCATATTGTAATTGTATGTAGGTGTCTTTGGCTGCAGATTTGTACCTCACTTATCATCTATCTTTCTCATATAAGACAAATTTCTCAGCATCTTAGCAAAAATAAAAGTTTAATACTGTGGAGGAAGATCCTAATGAATTTGGACAACTTGGAAACCTTGATGTGAGAAAGAGTTTCCATTAAGGCTGTGGCTTTAACACGTTCTGCTCCTTTCCCTTTATGCTTTGCACTTATTTCATTGGTTCTGACCTTCACTGTAGAACTTCAGTTTCCAGGTGGTTCAAAAGAGGGGTTTTAGGTAGAGAAGACTAATTCCAAAATCTGTGTTCCAGGAGCTCCATCTGCTCAGTAGGTAATTGGACACTTCTGGATCATGTGTCATGATACTCTGGCTAGCATTTGGTGGGTTTATGAATGTGCCAAGGTCGACTTTTTTCTTGGAAATGTCTCACATTTTCCTGACAGTCTTCCTGATGCTGTGGATGGGTAAGATACCCCAGGTGTTTCCTTGACATTCCGTTTGTCAAGAGACCATGTTGGAACTGCTTGCTGCTCTGCGTCTTTGGATTATCCTTTAGCAAATACAAAAACCCCTCTTTCCATCAGTTTAATAAGTAGTTAAGGTTTCGCCTTTTTGAGGTTCTCACATCATTTTGTGAGAAGAATTTCAGCTTTTCAATCACATTACTACAAAGCATTTTTGAAAGGCTTAATTAGACTTTTTCTGCTGTACTATTGACCCTGTTCCTAAATGGAAACTAAGTTTAATATTAACTTTTCTAATGGGAAACTACTTTGAGACATTAGCAAACCTGTTTCTTTCAATTTTCCTACAAAGACAGCCTAGGTTGAGGCAATTATATCTGTCACATGAGTGGGAAAGTTTAACGCGTTTTAAAGACAAACCAGTTTTTTAGCTTTTTCCCAACATTGTTTTATAAGTTCATGTCAGATTTTTTTCTCTTGACTTAGCTAATTAATCTGCTGGTATAGCTTTTTTTTTTTCCTTAATGTGATACATTTGCAGTAGAAGCTGCTTTTATACTTCAGATGTTGAAGGGTCTGTGGAGGAGGGTTTTTGCATTCATAGGGCAAGGTCACATACTGAGATCTGCCAGGTATTCCAAGGGACTCCCAGGTGCAGCAGGGAAGGTTTATCCCTGGAGAGCTGTTTATGTATGAACTTGCTAGGAAATAGCCAAGACAGAGCCTCTGATTTAAACAGGCCCCACTCAAAGAGTGGTCAGGTCACATCAGTGGTGTTGGTTTGCTCTATCAATAACTAAGATTTGTAAGATTGTTGCCTGGAGCTGTATTCACACTTGGCTCATGCTGAAGCACATGGGACTGTAGTTACTGATGGTGCAGACGAGCCTAAGTGCACTCAGGTAGGGAAAGATGAGTTCTTTTTGAGATATGGCATTCTTTTTGGGATTATGTGCATGTTTCCAAACAGAAACCAACTTTCTAAGTCGATACACATCGTGGTGTTTTCCATGCTGCATGGGCTAGTGGCAGTCCGCTGGCTTCAGTCAATGCCTCAGTAGAGGGAAGGAGGCAAAGAAAACCCTGCCTAGCTGAACTCTTAAGGACAAGATTTTGCAACGTGAGTAATCTTATTAAAATAAGATTACAAGCACTTTAATAATATGAGCTTGCACATGAGCTTGTTCAAAGCAAATGAGGTTAAAACTAAATACCTTCATATGCGTGAGGTTCAATGTCTGACTTGGACCTTAAAGTTCTCTTCAGGGACATCTTGTGCCTCAGCAGAGACGTAACTGCCAGCATGGGCCACGCTTCCGAGGGCACCAGCACTGTTGCACAGCAGGAGCACAGTTTAGCCTTACCCATTGCCCATTGCCTTACCAGTATGTTTAACAGGTATTTAGTGGAAGAGTGATAAAATGCAACATTATTGAATTACACTCCCCATCTGTGGTGCTTGTTCCACTGCAGTTCCTTACCAGGTCTGCTTCTTTCCCATCCCAGGTACTTCTTACACCCCTTCTCTCTGCCTGCCCAGCCCCAGGCACGACCTCTCCTGCTTATCCCCTTCCAAATGCTCTGCTGTCAGACCCAATCTCCCTTTTTGAGTTTCATAAACCCAATTGCTGCCTCTGGTTCCCTACTTACGTACTCTTCTTCCCTGCCAGCTTCCCTGCTGGGTTCCTCCGTGTTCCCTCCTGCCTCCAGATCTACCCTCACATTTCCCGCCATTGCCCAAAAGTCTGGGAAGACAAAGTTTTTCAAAGAGAAGCAAATTACAATTTTTTGCAGATGGTTTAATACAGGTTTTTTACCCCCGTTTCTCAGAGTTACCTGAAATTATTTTGGTGGGGGGTTAGTAAACTGTTTTCACTAATTGTGATTTTCACCAAAAAAAATGCAGTAGGCTGAAGCCCCTGACCTAGAAAATGTGTCCAGCCCCAGTTAATTTTACAGCATTACAGGCAGCTGAAACTGTTGTTTTATAATGGCACTATTTGGTAACCATTTCAAATGGCTGACACCAGCCTGTGGCAGGCCCGTCTGGCTCCAGCAGCAGTGGTTTGCTGTGGTGAATGTTTGTCACTGTAATTCCTCTACAAATTATCTGGAGCCAGGATTTTCTAAAGCATTTCAGAGAACAGGAGACATTCAGCCATCACTGGATTCTGAATTAAAATGGGATTTAAACGTCACTGCTTGAAAATCCAGGTTTTAAGATTGCAGATGGGTACTTCCTTTGAGCAGTCTTTCTATTTAACCAGCACATAAATCTATGTGGTTGTATATTGAGGTGAAAATGATTTGTATTATATTCATACTTGAATTCTTCATAATCTTTCACTGTGCTTTTTGGTGCTTCACATCAAACAAGCATTTAATGCAGAAGAAAATGCTCTAGCCCTTTACATAAATCTAAAACTTTAAATATATATTTATAGTGAGACCCAGGTGTCACGGCTGTCACACTGACACAAAATTGCCTCTAGAGAAAGACAGAGACCGGTTAACCAGAGACTAACTTTTATTGTGCATTTTTATGCAACAGAACAAATGGAACTGGAGGTATGTAGTAATAAAACCAATATTCAAATTAGAATTAACACTTGAAATAGTAAACTGTAGGTAACAAATGTCTTTATAATTAAAAAATATTGACTGTTTAAAAAATTCTCTAAGATTTTATATTCTTTAAAAGAAATGTGTGTTGCCACATAGAAAACAATTCACACATCCTATAGAAATTGTCACAAAAACCTTACTAGTCTATATTACACTATGCACTTTTCTTTTGTACAATATCTGATAAAGGTCTATCCCTAACCTGTACTTACTCTACACAGTACAATCATCATTAGAAAGTATTCATAGAATTAACTACACCATAACAATAAAAATATCAGGATTAATGTTTTTTTTAATCACAGTTTCTCCACAAATATTTGTCATAGAAAATATAGCGAAGGCATGTTGGCACAGATGGGCGTGCGGTGCTGCTACACAGAGTTTGAGAGAAGGCAGATACATAAATGACAGTGAGATTAAAGCCTATGGAAGGATAAGACAAGAATCTCTATCCTCCTGGGACTTTCTGGAGTGACATGATAGATAGCAGTTTCCTTCTGTCGCTGGGAAGGGATGTGCTGGCTTATAAAGCACACTGCCTAAATATGGATATCTCCCTCTGCAAGGGCTTATGTGCTATCTATTATTTCAGGTCCCATATCTAACATATTGCAAATATTTAGATGCTTCAATGTATATGAATTTATAACACCTAATGAACAAATTAACTGGAATAAGCTATTGTGCAAGGTTTGGGGTTTTTAAAATGAAATGTGTGGGTCAAGTGGGCCATGATGGCAATTAAAAACAAAGACAGACAACTGACAAAAGTTTTTATACTCTGTTATTTTAAAACCAAACATGAACAAAAATATGAGCTGGTGTCTGTTAATGCCTGTCTGTGACCATGATTCATGTCACTGGCAGTGCACATAAACAATTGAGGACAAAATTTGTTCATAAAGAAAGGTCCAAACCTGCAAAGCCCATTTCTACTGCCAAAGTGGCTTTCAGGATGAAATTACGCTTTTGGTTATTTTGCACAATGAGAGTAGAGGATTGTGAGTGGTTTCAGGATGCTGGCTATGCTTTTTACACTAAAAATAAAGCTAGGCTTACTAGTTACTTCAGCAAATCTTTCAGTTAGTAAGTGAGAGGTCTGTCCAGTTCAGTAATTCTGTTCTGTGACTCTTAAAAAGTCTTTATATCTTAAACATCATACAATTAAGCATCTGAAAGGAAACCATCACAATGTTTACAAAAATACAGCATGATACATATCGCTGTGGACAAATTTACAATATAATGTTGACTCACACGTTCTGACATGTTTTACCAAATAGTTCTGGCATGTGTCACCACATTAAACATAGACCAGCAAGACTTACACCATCTGAGCAATGTAACATCTTCTATTATAGTTCTTTTAAAAAAAGTGTAAGTTCAACACCGAAAAGCTACTATAGGATATCTGTACTGTGACATTTCTATACACTGAGTTTCTCCTCCAGAGGCAACCACATGCTGCGACTGCTCCAAGAAAGTCACCTCCTGCCTGTAATGAGGGAATGCTGTTCTAAACCCCTTGGTCTCGTGAGGTCCTCTGTGACTAAACTGCTAGTTGACTTTTAGAAAATTAAATTAGTTATTTTGGGGCCAGTGAGTGCCTTTCAACCCCCTTTTAAAAAATCACCAAAATTAAAGTGAACCGAGAGATACTGGACATTTGAGGACCTAAAGCATATGGGGGCTGAGCGAGGTCCTCTCTATGGCAGTGCACAGTGAGCCCGTGTCCCGAGGTGCCCCATGGGCCAGGAGAGACCAGGCACAACCACGGGCAAAGAGGAGCAGAGGACAGGAAGGAGCTCCCATGAGGGCGAGCTGAGCTTGGAGAGACTTCCTCAGCCCTGCAGCCAGGCTGGGCCTTGAGGAGCGCTGCACCCAGAGAGCCCTTCCTGGTCTCTGAGGAGGGGGCTGGGTGCCTCCTGCCTTGCCTGGAGCATGGGGAGAAGGTTGGGAAGGGAGGAGAAGGGTAAAAGGAGCCATTAGTAGCTACACTTGTGGCTTGCACAAGGCGGTGAGGAAAGCTGGGGAGTATGAGAGACGCGTTCAGGAGAGTCAACGCTGATGAGGTAGCACTAAGGATGGTCAAAAGTGAAGTGAGCTGTCTTTACCAAAAACAGTTCCCTGTACCTGCCAGTGGGGAAATGTTGCCTCAGGAAGAGCTGGTTCAGGCTGTGGAGGATGCCAACACTGGCCTGATAAATAACACAAAGGTAAGGAGATGGAAACACCCTGATGTGGAAAAGAAAGGGCATCATTTCTTTGGCATTGCATATTTCTGGCGTGGATCAATTTAGAGGGACAATGAACTCCTAAACCTTTAAAATTAAACTTCTTTTGTGGATTGACTTTTGTTTTTAAAGCTAGTATCTGCTTCCAATGTTGTGCACCGTTGTGAGTTCTGCTCCAACAGCTCTTTTCTTACAGCTCTCAGTCAGGATCCCATGTCCACTTACTACAGAACACTAAACCAGGTTCTTCTTGCCCAACCCCTCCCTGAATGCAAAACTGAGCAAAACCAGCACATTGCCTCACCTCTTTGAAGGAATAGATATAGAATACAAAAGAAAGTGAAAACAAGAAAAGGCAATTTAAAGCCTCTAAAGCTACATAATATGGCTGTGGAATAGGAACAGACAAAGGAAAATCTGTCTTCTGAAATAGCAATTTGTTTTTACCAATCTTGTTTTAATGAAAACTGTCATGATCAACTCTAATCCTCTAGAAATCTAGATAAATATACTGTCTATCTGATGTACAATGCAATTTTTATCTGTTAGAGGTGCCTGTTATTGTTCTGGGTCTTTGAAGGATTCTGCTGTTGACGAGTGCTGCTGTTTTACTCGGGAAGCTTAATTTCCTGACAGAGTTGGCTAAGAAAGTCCCTGGATTTTCTATCTTGTGTGGTATTTTAAAGTAGCATTTATAATCATGTTCTTTTCTGTTAGCAAATGGGAAACCACTCCTTTTTTTTGTTGTAAGTGTGCAGACTTGTACTTAAATCTTCTAGTCAGGGAAAGCAAATAGCACCCAGCTCTTCTGAGTCCAGGCCTGGGATTGTTATCAATAAGCTGAAGAGATAGTAGCTGCTGTTTCTTTCGACATTTTTATAGTTTTTAAATGACCTTTCCTCTACAACTGGATGAAATGAACTGCATGTTCACTTTGAGTGTGCTATGAAGAATTTGGAAATAATAGGCACTGAAAAGTCCCATAAAGCAGGTCTTGAAATGGATTTCTTTCTGTTAACTGGGATATGGTAGGATGGAGAAGCTGAAATGTATGCAGTATATGTGTTCAAACATGCTTTGGACTCCTAAATGACAGAAGGGTTAAGTATGTTTAACAAACAGTCTCTCCTAAATTAAGTGTTTGCTACTGTTGTATGATGTGGTTCTCACTGCCATCAATCTCCAGATCCATCTTGCATACCTCTATTGAAGACTTCATCCTGTGATCCGGGGTGGTCAGTCCCTTCGTAGTACGAGCTGCCGTTGTGAAGGAAAGTCCCCACGGCACGGCCCTGGCGCGCGTGTCCCACCGCGTCACTGAACACCTTGTTTATCTGCTCTTCAGATGGCATCCACCAGTCCGGGTTGGAGGTACAGTGCATCCTAATGAACTCTGCAGGAAGACATGCAAGGATAAAAAGCAACTTGTCTTTGCAGCATCTGGTATTGCCCAGGCGTCAAAAGCTCATGGGAAATAAGAAAGGAGGTATTGCTGCTCTGCTTAAGCAGAAGTAAAGCCTTATGGGGATGCCATGATAATGCCACTTGGACCTGTTTTATTTCCGCACAAGTGTTTCTCCACATGCAGTGTATGTTGTTATACCTGAGCTGCCTAGGTGACTCATGGGACCTGGATATAAAGTCCCTTCTTGTGGAAATACAAGGAACTGATTGGAAGTGAAGGCTGTGATTCAGCACGTGCAACACGGGAGCTAAAACGAGCCAGGACGTATCTCATAGGTGTCTATACCTCAAGGTGATTGCTGTTGGATCTTTCTGACCTCCCTCTGCTGGCTCCTTCAGCACCCGCAAACCTTCAGGAGCCTCCAGCCTGCTGGAAAATGTCACTGCTATTATTTCAGTTTGGTGCTCCTTTCTGTTTGGGATACCCTTCCTTTTAAATTCTGCTATTTTCATCTCCCTGTATTTCTCGTTTTTCAGAGACTAATTTGGCCTTAGAAATAGCTAAATGAGATCAGAGGGCTGATTTGGGGAGCCTTGCAGGAGTTTTCAATTCAGGAGAAAATGAATTGTACTGCATGTATTTTAGCTATTTAAATAGCTACTGCTTCCACATACAGCTATTTGTATGTGATGATTACATTTTTTATAATTTATTTTTCAGATTCTTTGACGTGCTATATGCTAGACTTGCAGAAGGTGCCTTGCCAATTCTGGAGTTGTAACTGCTAGACGTAGCTCAAATAGGTGTATTTGGACTTTGAAACAGCCAAATACGATTTTAAATGTGAGGGCACCTTATTAGAGATATTGGATACACTGTACCTCATGGAAACAGAGCTGCTTATTTATTCTGTAACATTAGTTATTCCCTCATGCTGTATTGTGTGTCCCAGGATATTTTTAAATTCTATTTTCTACTGTTGACAAGCCAACAGCACAATAAGTGGTGTAAGGTAACTTCATTACTGTCACCACATCTCCAGACAGGGAATGCTGTGCTTTTACATGAGTTCCCGTGCCTGCAAGGTATCTCATCTGTTGGACAATTAGGATGTGATTTTTGCATAGTTCCTCCAGCAGTGTGTCTGCAAAAGTGATAGCAATCTCTGCTTTAAATTCCTTTCCCTGGAAATCCACACAGGCAACAGTAATTCCTAGCTAGTTATGTTCACATGTGCCCCCACAGACTCGTCTTTTTCTCAGAGCAATGGTTACCACGTAAAGGAGTAATGCTACAATTTAAGCATGCCAGGATGTTTTAAAACTGGTTTCAGACACCAGTCAGTTGTAGGAATATATTAAAAATGTTTATATATATTTAAACAACTGAGTGCAGAAGAGAGAACCAATTTGCAGTCCCTGCTATGGTGGAAAGGCATAATTAGCTGGGTTGAGAATTAGTCAGACACTTGTTACCTTGGCTTGTAAATGAGTAGGAGCTAGTGGCCAACTCTCAGCACTGGAGAAAGTTGTCATGTTCCCACCCCCATATGAAAGTCCAAAAGGAGGGCTGTCTACTCTGCTTTCTCAGCTGGTCATTAAATACTGCATGTTTTGGCTTCTTCTTCAAGCTTCTGAAAATTAAAGAAACTACCCTTTCTCTTTCTCCCAAGGAGTGCTCCCCACGTTCTGTGTGTCCAGGACCTCAGAGGAGAGAGTGGCCACAACCAAAATTCCACGTACAGATGAATTTACTGTTAGTCTTGTGAGGCAGGTGAGAGAAAAGGGGTATCAACACTCTGCTTGTGTGTAAGTTATTAGGTGATACTTAAAGTAACTTAGTAAATGTTAAAACACTTGTATCCAGCCTTCATTTTCCAGGAGAACTGGGCCCCTGAATCTCTCTCTAGACCTGTGCAGCATGGTGTGCAACGGACTTGCCCCTCAATTAAGCTCTGACAGAGTTCTGGTAGAGTATCATACAGCAGGTTAAAAGATTCCTTTGTAGTACAAAAAGAGCTTGTTTGCCTCATTTGCCTGTATGTAAAATTTGAGTTCATTACCTGGTTACATCAATGTACCCTAACCACAAGTCTTATCTACTTAGCTTTGTTGGATTTTTCTACCCTAAATGGGAAGAGGCCCCATCTGATGTATATAACCACTTTGGACTCCAGCTGAATGAGTAAAGATATTTTTATCACTGACTGACCACAATACAGCTTTTTACATTGCATCGATTAGTAAAACATTTTTGAGGTTAGTTCAACCAAAATTTCATGTATGTGCTCACAAAATACTATAAAGTTAACTATGAGTTAATAAAAGAAATAATAAGCTTATGCATTTATACAATGCGGACACTGATACTAAAAACTTATTCTTACTTTGACTTTAAAAAGTCCTGTTTTGTATGTTTTATTATAAAGCTTGGTTCCAGCCTTTTCAAACAATTTTAGGAAACCAAAGTACACAACATTCTTTTCAATCTGTACCCTTTCTGTGCAATATCCTCACTCTCTGACATTGTGAAATGCTTGCAAAACTTCCCTCCCTTTTCAGGCTAAACGGGGGGCAATTTGTTCCCTAACATTTTCAGGCAATGTTGCATCAGTATGCCAAAAAAGAAGTTATATTCTTGACAACATGCTTGTGTACACTTTGTAGTTAATTAACCTGCAGATGTTCTTGACCCTAGGAGATGTTTTCAAACCTACTCTGAAACTCAGCTTCTAACTCCAATGATGCACCGTGTTCTTGTGCATCATACCCTTACTAGACATTAGATTCTAACTATTCCTTTGGTTAGTTTTGCTGTGTATCAGTGTTAACAAATCACCTGAATTTATTATAAAAGCGTGTAACCAGGATTGTCTGGTTTTGCCTCACTGCTTTTTAAAGTGTATTCGTGTCATGTGCCCTTGCATTTGTCTCCTCTCTTAAATAAGCAGCCTTGTTTTTTCCCATCAAAAATACCCCAAACACATATAATATACATACATACATACTTGTATGTATGTATGAAAAGGAAGTGAAGGGTTTCTGGGTGCTTGTCACCTGCCTGTGGAACCCCTTCTAGTTGTGCAACTGTCAGGCAAATGCTTCTACTGAGCCAGAGCCAATGTGGTGAAATGAGATCACATATGGTGGACACTGAGCGAAAAGATGCAGTACCTCTGAGACATGTTACTTTAACTGGATCCAGAGGACGTCTTTCAGGACCTGTCTCTCCTGACTGCACTGACCTTTTCCTTTTTCCAAGGCCGCATGAGTACTTAAGCTCATCGGTTGTGAAAACAAATCTGATGAGATAGCGAAGGAGCCGTCGTCCATCTTTCTTGGAAGAATTTACAGCCTCATCCCACTGTTTACTAGTGATGTAGACAGGGTAGTTGTTCAGCAACTGCTTACTCCCCTGAAAAAGTGAAATATTTCTGTTGCTTATTTTACAAGGCAAATAAGTGAAGATGTCAGTTGCAATAAAAGATACATTTTTTAACTATCCGCGATACTGACAGTGAAACACAACCCGAAGTGAACTCGTAATTGCTCTTACAGAGAATGAGTACTTCTAAAATTACATTTCCATTTTCTAGAACTCAAATTGGGTGAGGTATGATGAATACATTTTAAGAGGTGTAGCTATTGATAATTTCCACTTTCACAAGCAGGTTAAAAAGAGTTAAGAATCAGCGACTGGGCATACTATTTAAGTGCAATGTTTCTTCTTAATATGTTAAAATGCATAAAAAGGGTCTTTGAAGAGCGTGATCAAATGGATCACTTCATCGCTGCTGAGAGTTTCCTTCAGAGGCAACTCTTTTGGTCTATTTTTATAATAAATTTATTACTTCTGTAGAACACACCTGAAACTTGACAGCAATTATGTTACTGTGAAAAATGTAAAGAAAATAAATAAAGGAACTATGAAAACTAAAAGCTTCATTACTATTAATGAATGCTGTATTAACTCAAATTATAGCTTTACAGAAATGCCACTGTGTCAGCTGGAAAGAAATTTTGCTTTTAACCTTCATAATTTGTGTGCTTCAATATTCCAAAATTAAATGAATGCTGTGGGACTAATTATGGGGATTCCTGTAATCCACACACATTTATAAGCCCTCTTAAGTCAATTGTACCCAAATTGTATTTAATTCGTGTTGCCCATAAAATGCTATAGTTCAGGATTACCCAATTAATGTAAGATAGTACTGTTAATATACTTGAAATAATTGAAGTACACAATAAAAACCCTAACCACACCCTCCTAGAGACTCATTCACTTTTACAGCTGCACCTCTTTATCAAAACACATGAATCTGGAAGCCTAATTAGTAAACACTTTGTGTAGCCCCCAGGTTTGACAGGAGCTTGCACTGAGCTGAAGAAACACAGGTCTGACGCTCAGCGAGGCAGCCACATGCTGCACTTGTGGGCAGCTGCTGCAAAGTTCTCACTTCCAGGCCTTTGATATCCTCCAACTATTTTAAGGACTACCCTTGCCTTCTTTCATATATTTATTACAGCATCTTGGGAGACAGCTTGAGGGCGTCTTTGAAGTTTTTACTCAGGTATTTGCTTTTAATTTTTTTGCAAGCTTGATAAATATATGGAAGATTGAATTTAGTGAAGACTGTGCTGAGATTATCATTAGATAATCTGTATGATCTAGAGTACCACCATCTCCCCATGGGGTTAGCATCACTGGGAGCTCAGCCTGTGTGACTGTCTGCTACTTCTTTGCCTTGCTGCAAGATGCTGGCAAAGACAGCTGTGGACAGACCCAACACTCTGCAAAGGAAGCCAAAATGTAAGGGAAGAGATGGGCTTTGTCTGTCTGACAGGCCAATCCCCCCCAAAGGTTTTAACACTTCACTCACTCCCCTGTAGCTGTAAATTCAAGCATGTATCTCCTAAGAGAAAGACCCTTCACAGAAAGTCTAGCCCTGTTATAATTTGGGCTTTCTCTTTGCCCTTTGTTATCTCCTCACATCACTGCAAACACGTCAGGGTCAATTCCTTCCCCTCCATTCATGATAAAGGCAGCTGCTTTTGTTTTTGCCCAGTACAAGAACGCCTGGGAAGCCAGTAATAAGTCTGAAGAGCTCTGCCAGGAAGAACATTACAATCCATCCAGTCTAGCTCCTTGTCCTCTTCCAACACGGTGAAGGGGCTGGGGAAGGAAGAAGAGCAGAGGGGCGGCACGGAAAGCTCTTTGGAGGTAATATACTCTTATGCTTATGTAACTGTGAACACTGTCCCAGGGGGAGCTGACATCAGTACTTCCTTGGCTTGTTCCACTACATCAGTACAAAGGACCATGTGATCCTCATGTTGGTACTTAATTTTTTTTCAGCAGCTAGCTTCACATCCCTTTTATATAAAGTCAATTATTATCCTACCTTAGATTTCTGAGACCTATTTTTTTCCTATTAAAAAAACCTTTTAGTGAAGCAAGGACCATTCTTACTGATACCACTGCAAAGTATAAGCTGCAGGTAACTGTAGGCACTGCCTTGTTTTCAAGCCCTGTCAGGCCTGGCTTATGCAATGCAAGCCCATAATGGCACAGGGCAAGGCTCCAGGCTCGCTCATGTGCCTTAAGGACAGATGCTCATGTGTGGCTTTGCTAAGCAGCAAGCTGTCCTAGAAGCTATTCTGTGTTTTTATATACAGCACTGATGAAAATAGGGTGCAGAATGGCCCAACATCTAGATTTCATGAGAGCTCACATTGCTATTAACTGAGGAGAGGGTAATAAATTTTGCGTAACTTCCTCAGCCTCAATTTTATAACACTTCTCTCTTGCTTCCCCTGAAACTTGGGATATTTTTCCTCATTCTTCTCCAAGGCATGATATAGTGTTATGCTACTCTGTTAAACAATTACTGGATTCCTGCTACAGACACACTTTCACTGCTTCCTCAGAAAGTAAAGTACTTCTGGGCAAAACATTCTCAGTAAATATATGATGTGGTTTGGTGTGTCCAGCAGTCATTAAACTACAAAAAACATAAAACCTCCCAGAAATGAAATATGCAGACTCTGAAGGAAGAACCAAACCACAAATATATCTCTGCTTGTATTTGTATATGATTAAGTTTATGAATAAAAGATTAGTATCTGTGTGTTTAATTGAATAAAAAATTCTGTCACACTATGACAAGCTATTCCTTGTGGTACATTACAGAACAGCCTCAGTTTTTGCAGTACTTGAAAATTTTAGTTAAGCAAAAGAGCATTAAAAAAAGGAAAATGAATCCTTGGAATATACTTGAATGATAAGAGCTAGTGATAAATATAAATATGTATATATAAATTTGTACAGGATAAAACTGAATCGAGGAGCAAAGTGATACACACCCTGAACTGCTGGACACCACATGCAGCTACTCTCAGCCACCCAGCTACAGCTGTCACCAGGTTAGCCCTAGCCTAAATTCTACCCACAAATAGGTGTTTCTGAGGAAAGAGGAGAGAAAAACTACCCAAAGCAAGGCAAACACACCTGGTGTTGATGGAGGGAGTTACGTGCTGCTCGGTGAAGTCATTCTAGATTATACTAATGATCAGTTTCCTCCATTTGGGGGATTACTGTACTTAAGAATGACAGTTTTAAACCTATTTTTTACTACTAGATGCCTACTGATTTATTTGCCTACATGTGTTTAATGAATTACCAAGCACAAAGAGATGTAGCTTGTTTTCACTGTACACTACCTCGGTTGGATGGTCTGTTGGCTGTGGTACCATAAGCTGGTTGTGGTGCTGAAGTACAGTCTTCAGATAATCTAAAACGGTCTGGCAGGGCACTGCATGAAACAAATTGCAATTACTGTATATTAGCTATAAAGCACAAAGTAGAACAACAATATTAAATCAAGCAGTGTTCTTTAGTATCTGTTTTCTATGTCTGTGAAATTTATTTCAAATAGGAAATACTTCTCATTTTGATTTGTGCAGATATTTCATTTAATAAATGTACAACAAATGTTGTATTTCCTATACTGAGATCTCTGAAATTACTTTTATTTTCTGCCCACTAGTTTTCAGAGGGTTTTTTTCTGAGTTTGAAGTTATAATTACTACAAATACAAATTAGGTCAGCATTAATGATAATAAGAAAAAAAACCCCTGTAAATACTGTAAAAATCCTAAACCATACAAAGGAGAAAACATTTCTTGGACCTAAATAATGCATTGATTAACATGTAAATATGCTCAAATGTTTTTCAAACTACAGTCTGATTAAATATACTAAAGAGATTCAATGACTCATATACTTTAATTTCTATTCCCTCCCTCCTCCCAAATTTGTTATAAAACTAGGTGTTAGGCAAATTGCTTTATTTCTCTTTTCCCTCATCCTCCCCCCTTCCCATTCCCATCACTCTCATCCATTTCAGTAGTGGTACCAACATCCTATTCCCTTCTGTTGAGGTGATAGGTTAATTAGGGATGATTCAATTATGGGTCTCTCTTAAGCAGATGCTGCCACATCCCTGATTAACTCTGGAGTATTTTTGAAATACAGCTCTTTTCTCCTGAGCCTGAAACACCATAGGAGAATTAAACATATATTAATCCAACATTACGGCTGACTTGTGCAAGACTAAATAAGCATAGTTTTTAAGGTACCTTATGACTCTCACATTTCATATGGGCTTTTTGGTAAAGTATTCAGATTTAATCATAGCTTCACCTCAAAACCCAGAAGAAATATTTGTGTTCTTTTTATTACTATTTCTTGGCATTTTATTATTTCTTTACACCTGAAAAAATGTGGTGTTTTGGGCTTTATCTTAAGCTGACAATCTGAAAGCAAGCACTGAAATAGCTGAGAATGTCTCAAGGTAGGATTTACGCGTGTTTTGCCCTCTTTCCTTGGCATTCACACCACACAGCTACTACGCCCCTGTCTAGGCAGCCAGGGTGCAGAACAACATTACTCTGTGCAAAACAGACCCTTTACTGAGGGATGAGTGGAGTTACATCCAGCAGTCTGCATAGAGAAGACGTGCAAAGTGCCTGATATGATGAATAAATTCCTGTGTTAATGCACCCCACATCGACTTCCCTGTAAAGACAACCCACCAGTGTATTTACTCCTGCTTCTGGTTTTTCACACAGAAACTAATTTCACCGCAGGCTATCCAAGGATGTGTTTACCTATGTTCTTCCAAAGGGATAAGGCTCAAGTGAGAAGACAACAGGAAATTACTTAACCTGTTGTGTCCCCAGCAGATGAAGTACAGCTCTACTTTAACTGCATGCTGCTGATAAAATGCCTTCTCATTACCAGTGAGAAACATGGGAGTGCTAAAAGCTGGCCGAAACTTATAAAAACTTCTATCTTCATAAAGGCAGTTTTGAGCTCAAAATTGTACGATTTTGTTATCATTGCAGTGACTGGAGGATGGTGAGCACTTTTGACTTTAAAGCCATGACAGAGCACAGTTTGCTGTTGGTACAAATAACCTCAGCCTTTCAAACACCAGGTGCTACTTGCAAATCCAGGCTTCTTGGGCTGCCACATTAACTGAAGCCTAGATGAAACCACAAAGAGGGCAGCAAGAGGTGGAGAGATAAAGCTTTGGTTTTGCTGCTATGTCCCTCTTATGGCACTGCAGATACTCTCTTTGCTGAGAACTGTTTCCTCCAAACCCTTCAGCAAAGGTAACTTTGTAAGAGCCTGGGGGCCCTAGCTGTGAAGATGAATAATCATTTAAGTCTACTAGCTTATTTATTTTGTTTATCTTTGATGTGGCCTCTACAGGGTTAACAAGATCATAGCCCCAAGGGCTGATACTCTGCGTGCTTATGCAGGTATCCACTATCACAGACATCACCAACAGGGATTTGTGCTTACTGTAAGCAGTGGGAGAGACACCAACATCGAAATAACACTTGTTATGATTTAGTAGAAAGCCTGTGGGGAGGCAGTAATTTCCCTGCCCATTAGGGAAGAAGTTTCCACAGCCTTTACTTTCTGAAAGTGCCAGCACCTCAGAACAGATGCTGGAGGTGGCAAAGTAGCCTGGCCTGCAGAGAATGAAAGAGTTGGGTCTTTGCAGGAGCTAAAGGGCAGGGAGGAGGAGGAGGGCCTACAGGGGACCTGGTGTGCCAGGGAAGGCTGGGCTGGCTAAGATGTTAAGCAGGACACATGTAAGAGGTGGCAGGTATTTGCTGTTATCGATCCAAGTTTAAGACTTTGTGGTTGTTCTAGGTATCTGTACCGTGTAACAAGTGTTTCTTCAGCACAGCTTGTCACAGCTTTCCCTGCAGAGAATCCTAATTTCTAATAAGTAGTTGAACAGTGAGTGTGGTGGTCACCAACTGTGCCAATGACAAAAACCAGGCTATGATCTCTCAGCCTGAGCTGCCACACAGCACAGTGGCTCCCTGGACTAAATCCTCCTTGCAACAGACAGCACCAATGGGTAAAACACAGTGGAACTCAAGTCATCATCTTCCAGTGATGCCGTTTCTACCCACAGGAACATAAAACTTATTTCAAGTCTGCATTTTGTTTTCCTTAAAATGGGGTTTTACAAATTTTTTGGAAAAGAAATGGGAAATGCCTGTTACTTGTTACATACCTAGTGGTAAAGTGATTTCTGCCTCTTCTCTTTGCTAAGCTCAGCACTGACCTCCCAGAGGTGCTGGGCTCTGCTAAAAGCAGAGTCCCCACACCTACTCACATGTCTGTACAGCTGAAGGCCGTGGCTCTCTTGGCCATGCTGTGCATCAGTACCCAGGCTGAAAGTCACCCTGTCTTCCAAAAGCCTTTCTCAGTGTACATTTCCAGGGCTGAGACCAAGCAGAGTTCTCAGTGCCTCGACACGCACCGTGATCGGCTGGGTCTGTCACCTCTCATCTTCCTCACTCACAGCTACCTCTGCACCGCTCGCAAGCTGTAAGCAATGACTGTATGCTTGCCCTCATGGATTAAAGTATTAAAAGCATGGGCTGTGAACAGTTTCACAAAAAAAACCCCTCCAGAGATTCAACTGCATCATGGCAATTTCCTGAATACAAATACATTTGTATTTTTAAATCACTTTTTGTAATATAATATTACAACATATTATCCGAATATCTGCAATACCCTCATTAACCAAACTTTTCGTCTCATCAAGACCATAATTTGGCAAGATGTTGCCTGGTACTAATGCCATTATTCTGTTTTAGTACTCTATTAATTGAAGCTGGTATCAGCTGTGAAATTAGTTTGTCTGGGCTCAATATCAGGCCAACAAACCCACCATCATCCAGGACATCTCATGTCCTTTAAAAAAAAAATCGGATAATATTTGCATCTTTCAGTCTTCTGAAGCATCCAAAGTATTACAAAACATAAAGAAAAATTATGGTCAGAGTTGTCTTTTTCATGTTTGATTTAGCTCCTGAAGTGAGATGTCCTAACCTCATGATTTTGAAAACAAGCTGCTTTGGTAGCAGCTGCCTAGTGCCTTTGGTAATAAGTTATGTGCACTTAGGGATGAAAAGCTGGTGTGCCCAAGCAACTACTGCTCTTCAGCTGTCCCAGCACTGGGAGGGAGTTGGGACAGGCAGCTGAGGCTGCAGTCCCACGTGAAGCTGCTGGTGAACGTGTGATAACACCCAGAGCTACAATGGAAATGGAAAATACTTCTACCTGCGTGCCACCATCATTATATTGGTGTGACTGCACCATGTTACCCTTCACAAGTACCAGAACAGAAATACTCAATGAACAGTTCCATATTATTGATAAAATCTATTTCCATCTGATAATAGCCCAACACTGTTATTAGGATGTCATATTTTTCCTTTATTTTGCCAGGGAAAGAAAGCCTTATCTAGACAATGCTCCAGATTTAATTTTAATTATTGATTTGCCACTGATCCAAACTTCTGCTTTTTACACATCACCATGAACTTCCCCTCTAATCTTTGTTATGTTTTTAACTGTTCCTTTCCCTCTAAGCTGGTTGGTTTTGTAATCAACATTAAACTTTTCCTCCTAAACAGTCTTTTGGGGCCCTCAGTAACATGCTTTTAATGTTTTCCAATTATCACCCACTCTACTTTTTTTTCTTTTTAAACCTTTGTCTCTAATAATTGTTTCTAAATTTTTATGAAGTGCCAAGAAAATCCCTGTTATTGGTTTGAGCTGGGTTTTTGGTCATTATAAATGTTAGCGGGACACAATCACTTGCATTGGTATCTGTCACAATGAGAACTCTCATTTATCCTCCCAAAAATGTGGCCTCCAGTGTAAAACATTCCAGGGCTGTTTATATTGCCAAAGCACAGCACTGTGAAAAGATGCTTGGGCTTGCTGTAAATAAGGCACATCTCCAAGGTAAATAAAGTGTGTCTCCAACCTCTCCTGCAGCATCAGACAGTCCCAGTGAGAAGGGATGGCTCACCCTCTGCTTGGCTGCGTGTCTCTCTGCAGTGGCCTCAGCCTCATACACAGACAGTGAGAAATCTGGTTATTCTCTTCATTAACAAGATTTTGTGCTCTGTAGCTGACACTGGCTAGTATTCCTCCTGGTGTTTTGCAGAAGATGAATCCCTTAGCACTCCGGACCATTTACCTCTGACTCACCAGTGAGAAGGGGAACTGGGAAGGGTGTACATCTACATCCACCCTGCTCAGGCCAGCAGCTGCTAGCTAAGACTGGCTCAGCACTGCAATGTGTCCTCCTTCACTTGACCTTGAGCGATGCTTCTCTCCGAGTTCATTGCAGGGCATTTCTAAATTGATGCTCAACTGTCAAAAAGATGTAACAAATGATAGGGAACGTGCTGACGAACCGCAAGGCTGTGTGAATTTCTTATAACATTAATGGAGATGCCTTTGCTGCCTGAGATTTGGACAAGTGTGCGTGGCTTGGATTATTTTAGCTCGTACAGTCATTTATTTCAATAGTCAGCTGAAAGCTGCATGGATGGTCCACGAACAAAAGTTGTTTGGGGTGTGATGAGCTGGAAAAACAGCAAGGGGCAAGGAGAAATGGGGCTTAGGATCTGTGGAGGAACTGATCTCAGTGCTCAAGAGCCTAGAAATTTGGATATTTGTGACTGGATGGTAAAATAAAACCAGCACACATTTGTAGTGAAAGCATACAGCAGAAATCAAAAGAATCTACATAATATGTAGGAGGGTGTTAGAGATTTCCTAAACTGACCTACATGCCAACTGAAAACAGGGGAAGGAGCAAAATTGTAGCAAATATCCCATTACTTTTAAAATCGCTCTCAGCTGTGTTTTCCAGGCAAATAATTAAATTTCTATAAATCTGCATCTGAAAAACCATTGTACTTTCAATTTTCTTTTGCAATAGATTTCTTCCAGAAAAAGGAATGTTCCCCTCCCACATGCCTCTGGGATGTACACCTCTGCATAAACAACAGATTAAAAGAGGTAAAACAAGGCAGCTGTGCATCTCATTTAAGTGATACTGCCACATGCTCCTGTGGCTTTTATTTTTGCCTGTGCTCTCTCACGTTCCTTCTACTCATTAGAAGGAGCCTCCTCTTGTGATCCCTTTCAGCAGTGAAGTCTTCCCTTTGGAAGGGACATCCTCTGTAAACCCCTCTACTGCGCATTTCTACTGCTGGTAACTAACAGAGAAACCAAGAAGCCCCCTGTGAGAGGGGACAGCAGTTTGTGTCACTGAAAACCAAATGTTTACTTGCAAGGGGCAAACCAAAGTTGAGACCATCATTGACAGGCTGAACTGCAGCTCCCCACAAAACTCCCACCAGCTCCTGTTCCCCAAGCAGCCTAAGAAAACTGATCTCCCAAATTCTTGTGGGTTTGTATCCAGAAACGCTGAGAAAACAGATAAAGCAAGCCCTGGCCTGCTGCAATTACATGTTTCAGTAAGTTTTTGTTCTCAGGTTGGTTTAGCAAAGTAAGCTGTCACCCCCAGCAGCAAGCAAAGCTGTGCTACAAATTCAAAGGGGTTCTTGTGCCAAACACTGGGTGACCGTGCTCGAGGCTCTCTCTTCTCACAGTAACTTCACACTTTGAAGCTGAACAGCCGAACGAGGCCACAGATCAGACCAAAACATCCAGGACATCAAGGGAAACCGAAGAAGTGGTTAAATGTGAACATCAAGAAAAAGGACAAAAAAAAAAGGACATGAAAAAGTGTTCATCATAACCCTTGATGGCTGCTTTATCTATACTGTGGCTGTGGTAGGCTCTTTGGAAACATGAGGCTCTGAAAGTATAAAGGAGACAGGATTTCTAGGGAAAAGTAATATCTTTTATTAGATCATCCAATAGTCAGGGAGAAGAGTCAAGCCTTGGGCATACAAAACCTCCTGGAAAACTTAGGTCTGACTTTTTCAATTATGTTGATATTAACTCTACCTGCAAACCCCACTTTGCTTTGGCTACTTCCAGACAATCTCTATAGGTGACCAGGCCTCAACATTTGAGGGGGTTTTCCATCCCTCCGCTATTTGCTGGAGTACTTTTTGCTGCTGGGCTAACAAAGAATAATCATTGTATTTATCACACACTGCTTCATCTTACTTACTAATTTATACCTTTTCACTACTTTCAGACTGGTTTATCCAAAACCATGCAGCAAAGCTGGGAGCACCAGGAGGCAAACCCTAACTCATGATTATAGACCATCGCTTTAACCACCTGGAAATATTTTCTCCCTTTCAGGTAAAAAAGTGTGAGAAAATCATGCTGATAATAACAAAGAACTGTTTAATATCCTCATATATTACATGGTTAAAATTCAAGTCTTATAGGCAGCTCCACAAATATGTCTTTAAATTCACTACTGGGAATGTATCACAGCCACAGTAATTTCTACATGGAGGAAAGAGAGTAGGAGACACTTTTCTCCTCATGTGGATGGATTACTTTGCTTTGTTCTTGATAATCTCAAAACCTTAAAAAGCCAAGGATATTTGCCAAACTTCTTCCAGAAATTACTTAAACTTTAATTATTTTTCAAAAGATAAAACACACTGAGTGAAAATGTTCCTCCTCTGTTCAGTTGAATTGAAAACTGAAAATGTTTGGTTAATGTTCTTCCCTAAAAAAAAATTACTGGGGAATGGACAAGTTGAAAGAAGTTTCAGTGCTCCAAACCCCAAGCACTGAAATATGAATTTTTCTTCATTTATTCTACAGCTGGAACAATTAAGATTTCACACAAATTTAAGTATTGTTTCAGCCAAATCAAATGGGTATTTTTTGAGAAAAAAATTCCACCCATTCAGCAACCAAAATATATGCAATATTTTACCCATGTAATCATTTCTCTCCAGTGGTGATCTGCCAAAGAGTGATGCTAGGCTACAGGCAAAAAGATTCCTACAGAACTGAAGGGCTTCAACAGCAACAGGGCAGAGTCCTGAAAACTGAAAAATCTTATTTTCTGTGTCCAAAAGCTACAGGAGGATATGTCTTCCGTAATATTTGTTAAAAAAGAAAAAAGTGTCATTGCCTTTACATCTGCTGAGAAAACACTCTTTTTCTCGGTAGTCTGTCTCTTTGTGAGCCTTGCTCCCCAAAGCTAGAGGCAGGGATGTATAGCAGCAACTATTTTTAGATCGCAAACTCTCATGGATTTTAAAAGGGCTTTTGCATATGGAAACTAAAAAAAAAAGAAATGCAAAGTATTTCAGGAGAAGGATCAAATGATTCATATTATACAGCAGAAGGGAGGGGTTGGTGCTTTTTTATTCTGCTGGTAGAGTTGCTAGTGGGAGCCCCAGCGACTGTGGGGAGGGCACGGTGCACACTGCCACCGCCCCACAGGGTCCCCTGCCAGCCTCAGCCAGCAGCTCTGGACTAGCTCCCCCAAGGATGAGAAGAAAAACCACTCTGTAAAAAAACCCTGCTCTTTCAGTGGCTTGATGGAGACAGTATGGCAGCCTTCAGGCTCCTCTAGCTGCTGCCTCAGTTGCCTCTCCGCTGCAATTCCCTGGCCCATCGGATGCCCTGCATGAGGTGGATGAGTGCTCAGGGAAGAAAGTTTGTGCTCTGAGATTACTTTGATAGATAGTGGCAGACAGCACTGAAACACTCTGCAGAGGGCTTTCTGTCTCCCTCCTGAGGCATGCAACATCTTGATGGGCAAAAAAAAAGGCTCAGGGAACAAGCTCACGTTAAAACATACAGAGCTGGGCATTTCAAGTCACAGAAAAAATTCTGCCAGCTTTTTTGGTAGTAGAAGCTCATAGGAGCAAAATGAACACTAGAGACGAAAATAATTAGACATTGCCTTTAGCTGATTTTTGATTAACTTTGTTCAGTGGTGGCCGTGTGACTGCCTGAGGAGCTCTGTCCTACCATGTAGCAAAATCTGAGGGAGCTTCTGTGGCTCTTAACACTTCTCCAAACACATGGGTCACCTCACATCTATCTGGATATGTCACCAGACAGCAGCAGATGTATCTGATGATGATTTTATGTTGCCAGATGAAGTCCTACCTCCTTGCACAGTTTTTGTGTTTGTCTACTTCCTTTGATACACTGTTAGCAAGGAGTTTCCTGACTCCTGGGGGGTGTAAAATGAGTATGATTATGAATGTTTATCGCTTTTAAAGGGAGATGAAGGGTAAGTATGATGACCCAGGTAAATACTGGCTGCTTAACCCAGTGTTAATCCTTGCAAAATACAGGCAATCACAACAGGATTCAAATGACAAAGAACTAAAGTATGTGAGTACAATTAATTCCAGTCAAAATGGTCTTATGGAAAGTAGATCTTGCCAGACTAACCTCATTGGCATTCTTTGATGAGCTTACAGCTTCACTTGAAAAAGTTAGGCTGAACAGTATAAGATACCTAGACTCCTGAAGGGTATTTAACTTACTACCATGAGTTAGTTGATTGCAAAAGTAGCAACACTCAACACCTAGTCTAACAGACTAGAATAAAAATAGATTAGGAACCTGCTACTGACATCTCAAGTATTTGTCATGGCAGGAATCATCATTAATAGATATGTTTCTAGAAAGGTCCAACAGGGACTAACAACACCCTCAATACCGTTCAGTGTATCTAACTAGTACCCACAAAGTTAATTTCAAAACAATTAGAAAAATTCTGGATGACATAGAAATTGACAAATCAGCACAGTGGGCAAGTGGACAGTCAGAGCAATCTGGACAACTTAGTACATGAACACAGACAAATACAAAGTGTGTACTTCTAGGAAGAAATGTGCACAGAATGAGAAGCTCAGCTGCACAACCCACCAAGGAAACCATGTGGGTGCAAGTGAAGAGTCTATTCACCTTTGATCAGGCTCACAGGAACATATTGCATGCATTTGCAGTGCCCAGATTTTAAAGAAATTAGCAGAAGGGGAGAAAAAAACTGCAAAGAAGGATTCAACTCATTTGAGGAGTTTCAAACAGTTCTTTTTGCTTTGTTTATTTAAAATGGAAATTAAGTCAGCTTTCAGTCTGTAAGTACCTTTAATCAGAAGAAGTACCAAGACCTATAGAGCACTTCATTTAGTGGAGCAAAGCATAAAAGTCAATGGTTAAAAGCTGATTTCAGGTAGTCAGGCAGGGAAAAGGCAGGTATTTTCACCAGTGTAATTAAGCACTGGAACCAAGTGTCAGGGTAAGAGATACAGCCGCTGCTCACCAGTGACTGGAGGCCTTCTGAGATACTGCTCGAATCAAATACAAGTTATGCATTAGTGAAAGTCAAAAAAACGACTGTGTTCAGTACAGGTGACTGAATGAAAGCTGTCAGTCAGATTACAAACCCTACAGGATCATTTTTGGTCTTACAGACCTGAAGGTAGGACTCAGCAGGAGTTGAAGTCCACACAATTCCCTTAGTCCCGCAGTGTTACCAGATGTTGTACTAACCACTGCTGAAACCAGTCAGAGTGCATGAGTTACGCTAACTCCGTATTTTTAGGAGGGATGAGGGAGTTACTCTAAATTTTGGGTTTTCTTTGCACTGAACAATTCTGCTTATGGGATTTGCCAGTATCCCTATGGACCAATGCACAAAAGAAAAACACAATGTGATATAAATAATGCATAGTACATCACTGATAGCTGGGGAGAAGAATTATGAAGACTACTGCTTGCATTTTGCTCAGATTTTGCAACTGCCTCTACATATTGGGGCAGTAGTTGGTTACTGCCTTCTTCCTTTCTGCATAGTTAACAGCTTTAAAGTATTTTCTCTCTTGCAGCTCATGCTATACTATACATGCTTTTCTGCCATTCAGAGATTAGTTCAATTAACTTTTCATGGATCTACCCCAAGCACCTCTAATTCAGGTAAAAAAAGGTGTAGTTCCCTAGTGTTTATACAAGTCAGAAGCACGTTGTATCCGTCTTTCCTTTGCTAAATTCCAATTTGCTTTTAGTATTACTATTTGAGGTGTGTTTTTGCCTGTGCTGAAAGTTTAGAAAATACAGGGCCAAGACATTTTGTTCTTAACCCATACCATTCTTCAAGCATCTTGGCGCACCTGAACAGTGAGAAGTCCTGGGTTTAGAGGGCAAGACAAGCTTTTCACAGAAGGGATTTCTATTTGACTGGGGGGTTTCTGTCCTTTTTCTCTCTCCCAGTGGCTTCTAGGTATTGCTGAACTGGAAAAGTTGTTAGAATTTTTTTTTTTTTCAGATTTTATTTCAAGATCAATGGGAGGGGATGTATTAATGCTTCTCACTAAGCTAGCAGTAATTTAAGAGAAACTGTTCAAGGTAAAATCCAAATTTATTTCAGGTAAAAATATGGATGAAACTCTGCTTAGTTGCCTTAAGTAACCAAAAGAAGAAGCCCCAAAAGGGAATTAGGTTTACAATGTCACTTAAATAACAAGACAGATAAAGAGTTACAAATGCATATGTTTGAAATTACTATAACAAACTACCTGATATTTGGAATTTGGGATTACAAGTACATCCCTACCTGAACACAGCTAACTAGTGTAGGACTCAAGATTCATATAGATGATTATCAGTGAATAATTTTCCACTGGGCACAGCTATAGGAATTTTGGCTGGAGACAAAGCCCAGTGTTTGATTACTATAATCACAACCTTAAAAAATTACTAGAACTTGAAATAAACTATTACCCAAACTATTTTTATCACTGAATGGCAACATTATATGTCAGGGGATTATTTACCTGGAATGCTCTCCAACTTTCTACGAAGCTCCTCATTTTCTTGTTGCAATGAAATTACCTCCTGCTCTAGCTCTTGACACCGAGGGCAGTAACCTTCTTCCTCTTCCTCCTCTTCCTCCTCTGGAAGTGTAGAAGATGATGGATGACCATGAGATTCTGATGTTGCTGGAGACGTCCATCCACCTAAAGTGTGTACTGGAGAGGTTGAAAGTGGATCCACATCTGCCAAATGGCTAAAATCATTTATTGATGAGGTGTTCTGAGAAGGGAAGCTCCCAGAAAGCAAATAGTTCTGAAGAGAATCGGTAAAAACTCTCAGAAAGGCTGAGGTTTGTTGTTTCTTTTGCATATACTGCATCTCTATGTCTAAAATGTCTGACGTCTGACTATGGACCATTTTCCCGAGCTGACATTGCTCTTGTCTTTCACTATAATTTGGGTTTTCCTGCTTTATACAAGAAATCATGGACTGAGAGTGATTGTTGTCCAGTAGTTTTCCACCACAATTTAAGAGACTTAGAACCCGGCTGCATTGTTGGGCAAAGGCATCCAGAATCATTCGACTCTCTGCAACAAAAGAAAAGATGAATCACAGAAAACTAATGCAAAAGGTTATGCCAGGCAGCAGCAGCTGGATGAATGTACACAACTGTTTACAGTAGCACGCATTTTATTTCTGAACACATTAAAATTATGGCTTCTGCTTTAATACTTCTGCAACACTGTGATTTAAAACAATCCTGACTTTGTTTCTATTTTGAGAGTGCCCTTGTGCCCTTGCTGTTAATCAGAAATGCATTGTGATGATAGACACTGCTTACTGACATCTTCTTTCAGCAGGATTAATTCAGGAAAATGGGGAAGAAAATACAAATTCCATCCAATTTGCTACAAGTTCGAGTAAGTACTTCCCTGAAAGCCTATTTCAAGCTGCTGGAGGGCATTGTCTGTACATATTCGTAGGACTTTGCACCACACATTTGTCCTATGTCCAGTTCCTCTCCAACAAGTCTTCCAAGCTTTGTTTTTTCTCCTTTTTGTCTTTGATGCACTTGTTTGACATTGGGCATGGGACACTCCACACAACTGACCCCCAATTCTATGGACTTTGCTTCTGTTCCTTTTGCTCTAGATTCCAGATATGAAGCACAAACCCATCTTCTTAAACTGAGCAAAAGCATCCTACAGGTTTGTGAGCAGGCCAGTACGGTACAGTGAAGAGCAGAGTTCTTCAAGATGCTCTGGATACAATCAGGAAACTCTGCATGGGGTTGTGCAGCAGTTTCTGGAGGCAGCAGCTCAGCTCTGGAAGCAGGGTAGGGATGCCGTGCTGCACCTAGCCAGCTTTGCCTCTAATGACAGGAGGTGTCACGTCTCAGGGAGCAATAGCAGCTACAAGCTAAACCTACACAGTAGGATGGCTCATTTCTGCAATGTCTGTGTATAGCTCAAGCTGCTGTAACACTTCTTGGACCCAGACAGAAAACTACCAAGATATTTATGATACGACCTGTTAGGCTCCCCAGTAAAAACAGTGCCTTTTGAATTTTTTTTAGCCTATTCAAAGCTAAGTTCCTCTAGGTATCTAAACAGATGTAACTAACATTTTGCATAAGAAAAAAAGACTGGTGGGTTAAAGCGCTGCCAATTTTGGAGAGCACTTCTCAGGCAGGCTTGACTTTTAGAAAGTGACAAACGCATTTACTTTTGAAAAGGCAACCTGCTACAGATGCATGAGACTAAGCACCCCAGACCTTCATTTACCTGAACTTTATCAGTAACCTCATCACACTCACAATACATAAAGAACAGAAACGTTCAGAATTCAGGTCTTTAAGAGGTGACACTTTTCACAGCACTTTTCAAGACCCAGAAGATGCCCTGTCTGGTGGAAAATCTACTTCACACTGAGGTTAGTACCGCTGGCCTGAAGAACATTTCAAACAACACTAATTTGCATTTGCACCATCCTGCAGATCTCTGCAAAGAGGGCAGGGCTGAAGCAGCACACAAATACTTTCAGTCTCGAATGCAGCCAGAGGAGACCTCCCTGGCACAAAACCCGAGGATGTGATCTCCTGAGGACTTAACTGAAAGAACAGAAAGCTGAGGTGGGCAGAGCAAGCCCAAGCCCAGCGCTGGCTCAGGGCGTTGCCAGGCTGCCCAGGGCCATGCAGGGATCGCCCAGGGACTCCATGGGAAGGACGGGAGCAGCCCTGAGACCACTTCAAGCACCCTCCCCACCAGCCTCCTGTGTTTATGAGCCATACCACACGCCTGCAGATGGGCTCAGACTAAGGAGGGCAGATTTCTACAACACATCTTTGATCCAAAGCATTATGCAATCCCTTCCGCCCACACTCCGAACTCCAAAGGGCAGAAATGCACTGCTGCCCCCTCTGCAAGGGGGTGCCAGTGAGGTGCCAGGTGCTCTGTAGTGTCCACTACCCACTGCCTCTCCTCTTTTTCTACACTAACCTAAGGCCAGCTGTCTTTAACCCTTACTATCAATGCCACCACAAAACAACACAGCACAACAGAAGTAATATGATTTAAAAGAATACTGGTGACATGGCAACTTTCTAGCTGAGACCTGATAAACCAAACGGAAATCACGAAATTCAAGCACCACTAACAACCTCAAGATGTGCTTTCTTTGCCTTATTTTTTTCCACATTTCCCCTTTAAAATTATTACAGGATGATATTGACTGTAACTTTGCAATCCTACTACAGAATGGTTTTTTTCATTCATTTTAATCCTATAATCTGATTCCAGACCTGAAGTCATATATACTGTTTGTATTTTAATCATTATTGTCCCTGTTCACAAAACAGTTACTTATTCTTTGCATATCCTTGTTGCATGGGGACAAGATATGAATGAAATAACTGAAAAGGGATTAGACTATTATAAGCGATGTTATTCTAATAATATGGTTTATTCTAAAAACAGCAAAAAGTAACCTGACATTCAAATTACTAGTTTTGAAGAATACCAAGATACATATTAACATCAGTAAAGATTAAATTAATTATTAGTTTTGTTTTAAAATTTAATGCATTAGACACATTCACTGTGATAATGGTTTAAAATGCAACTGAAATTTCATACAGAAATGACATTATTGATTTAATCTTCAGTATCAGATCTACTACAAGGACACAATAACAGCAATTACTGGGTTTTTTTCCTTAACTTCAACCCATACTCAAAGACATAAAAATGAGCCATGACAAAGCAGAGCTCATTTGAAAGGTTAGCCCAGAGATGCACAAATGCTTTTTGTGTTGGTACTGCTGGACAGCAATAGTGAGGGATGCTCTCAGCACATATTCTGGAAATATCTGTCTCTATGCTGAAGTAGGTTCTGCTTTAAAGAGACTTCTACACCACTAGTGGTGCACACACCCACAGTCTGAACAACCCTAAATGAGAATGATAACTACAGTTATTTCTTATGATGGAGAAAAAAATAAAAACAAATGCTGCCCATTTAGCATATATCATAGAAATTGGGATTTCAGCTTTTACAGACTGACTGTAATTAGAAATTCATGCACTGTGCTATGTCTAATCACTTAAGAAATGACAAAAAGTTGTTTTTATGTGATTACTACTGAATAAACACCAATCTATGATTCTTAATTGATTTAATATATGTATTTTCTATGAAAGTAGGATTCTATTGAAATCACTGCGCTGGACTGAAACAGTGTAGGCAGTTTATTAAAGTCTTATTGTGATATTCCTTTTCCTTATTACCTTGCTCACCAACCATGTAATTCTAATGTCTCAGACCCCAGAGTCTTTAGTCTTACAGAACTTTTATCGACTTTAACTAGACATTTGCCTGGAGGTGGACTTGCTGGATAAGACCCATAAAGTGCTAAGAGAACAGGATTAAATTGCTGAAAGCATAAGTATTCCTAACTAGATTATTTGAGACTGCAAGCAACCAGAAGATACTATCATATGGCAGATGAGGTACCAACTCCCAGATACAGCATTCATCTCTACATCTTTTCCTCATTGACAATGGACTGGGGGATCTTCTTAGCTATTCAACTGCCAGACTGAAAACAGGGTTTAGTGTGAGCAAACATCTGAAACTCAATCTGATAATTTACACAAATGCATCAGAAAAGATGTCTGGAAAATTTGGCAGGTGTAACTTCAGCTTTTTCTACACCTAAGCATCTTTTCAATACTTAGATCAGGCAGCTTTATTAGTAAGTCATTGTGTTGGGTCTCAGTGGCTCTGGATTCAGGCTGTGGCCTTTCCATAGTTTCCTTTGTATTCTTGGGCAGCTGGTTTAAAAAGTCATCTTTATAAGTATTGAGTGGGTCTGAATACCATACATTCTCCCCTGCAGGGAAATGTATTCATTGGTATTTAATTTTCAGCAAGATTGTGACGTTCAGGTTCCTTAGCAATTTCAATCATCTCACTCTTCACCTTGCAGTGACTCAGCCCTCTCACCTGACTATTTATATTTCTTCATTTGTTTATTATAATATTTTTATTAATTGAGAGCCTGGGGCAGCAGCCTTGTACCCCTTGAACTGGCCTTTATCCAAGCATAGATATTCAGTCATTATGTTTTTAGATATGACCACTGATGTAAATATCTATGCTTAGGTCACAAAATTGAGACCATTTGACACCTCCAATGACTTAAGCAATGTTTTTTTGGGCATTTTGCATGAATATCATCAAGATGGTCCAGTGGATTAAGACTACAAGTGTCTGGCCATTTCAGTACTGATCTGAGAGATCTGCTTTCAGATGAGGGCTCCCAATTCTTAAGATAAGTCCAAAACACCTGTCACAAATCACCTTTGCTGTTCATGGAACAAACTGCTTTTCTGTCTGGGCATGACAGAGCTTTATTAACTAGTCACGTTAAATATGCCATGTTTCTGGCACTGCTAACAGGTGTTACCAGCTCTGCTCTTCTTCCTCTGCTTTCGATGAAAGCCCACCCTAAATTTTAAGCTGCACTGTAAGGTCTGCATCATGATTTCCTAAGGAAAAGGACCTTCTTTGGTGGGTTACGGTACTGTTCAATGCACATGCTACCAAAGACAGAGATACACATTGTTTTCATACCAGGAAAATAATCTGAACAGATTAATGAAGAATTGATGTTTAACAGAGGAAAATGGGTCTCTGCTGGTGCTTTGAATGAGTCCATCTGTGTGGCTCACAGCAGCAACAGCAGTCAGAGTAACCACTAGAGCAGACAGAAGGATTGTGTTGCAGTGCAGCTCCACATTTCTCATTGTAAGATGACATTTCTCATGCAGGATCTTTCCCTGCATGATGGGTGCTTGAGCTAAATTTTTCTTCACCATGGCAGTGGGTGGAGAACACCTGCTTTGCCTCCTCTCCCTAGCCCCTCTTCCTGCAATTCTGCTGGAGTATGGAAGCGAGAGTGGTCTCTCAGAGAGAAACTGAGGGAAAATCTGGTCACTCTTGGGAAGAACTCTAACCATTAGAAAGAGCTGCAAAAATATGGAAGTATCTTTAGTTGTGACTGAGTTTGGGGTGCCCACTCTTAAAAGCAAAGTTGGAACTGTGAGTCCCAAGAGGCCAGAAATGTCATGCCAGAAGTTTAAGAATCAACTGCATTAAGCGTTTAAGTTGCTGGCACAGAGTTAGGCATCCCAGGAGTGGTGTTTTACTAGCTATTTGCTCACTGTTGCCTGCACAAGTGAAAAGGTGTCAGCAGAAGAGGGGTATCTCTGAAACTGAACTTAGGAAATGGGTGTCCCTACAAAACCGACCTACAGCACTCCACCCCTTTATTCAAGTAAGCACCTGCCAAGTGCTGAGGATAAACTAAGTGGGAAAACTGTACAGGTCATGGATGGTGACTGCCTTGTGGAGAATGCACACGCAGCTGGACACGTGCTAAGGGATGATGTGTCCCTCCCCACAACACCCACCACTTGAGATGAACCTGTGGCTAAGAGGTGTTCTGGGCCTGTTCTCCTCACTGCTGAGGGGAGCCCACAGACTTTGCTGGCTGAAGTACAGGGCAACTGTGCATGGAGCACAGGCAAATGCTCCCAATCTCCAGGGGCAAAACCCCAGCTCTGCTTCCCCAGAGGCAGCCTCAGCTATTAAATTGGTTCACACATTAGTTAAGAGGATTTCAAGCCTCTGGACAATGGGAGTACTTCACGTACATACAGCTCTGGGGTCCCACCTAGCTCCCTGCTCATCTGAGCAGTGCTACGGCTCCCAAGCACAAGGTGCATGGTGTTACTCCATCACCAAGCAGGGGTTGGAAGCACACAGCTCAGCAAAGCATCCCTACCTCTGGGATTAAAATACCCAGGAGATCTAAACCTTGCCTATTGCTTTAGAGAATCACAGAATGTTTTGGGTTGGAAGGGACCTTAAAGTCCATCTAGTTCCAAACCCCTTGCTGTGGGCAGAGACACCTCCCACTAGACCAGGTTACTCAGACACCCATCCAACCTGGCCTTGAACGCTGCCAGGGATGGGGCATCCACAGCTTCTCTGGGCAACCTGTTCCAGTGCCTCATCATGCTCACAGTAAAAATTTTTTTCCATATATCTAACCTAAATTTCCCATCTTCCAGTTTGAACCCATTACTCCTTGTCCTGTCGTTTCAGTTCCTCTTGAAGAGTCCCTCTACAGCTTCCTTGTGGGCCCTTCTAAGATACTGCAAGGCTGCTATGTGGTGTCCACACAATTCTCTCTTATCCAGGCTGAACAGCCCCCACTTCCTCAGCCTGTCTTCATAGGGAGGTGCTCCAGTCCCCTTACCAACTTCGTGGGCCATCTCTGGTAACAACTATCAGCCTCTGGTAACAACTTGTGCAAAATACCACTTGTACATACTGTACCAAGTTTCTGGTCAGTTTTCTCCTGTTCTGTTTGTCTTGGTACTTAAGCCTGAGCAAAGGGGCCCATTTAGGAACCTAAAGTAAAGCTGGAATGTGCAGTTGAAGGGACAGGGACTTCAAAGAACTTTGGTGCATGAATGGCAGTTCCTTCACTATCTCTTTCTTTAGCATAGGACTGAATCAAGGACAAGCTCTGAAGCCTGCTCCAGTGCCTGGTTAGTACAACGCACACAGGTAGAAGAAAGTCCAAACTTCTGCTCATCAAAGCCCAGAGGGCTTTGCTGTGAATATGGCCTCGTATATCATCTACCAGACAGCTGAATGTTTTCCATGGCGTAATCTGCTTCTGTAAAGAAATGTAGGTGTCACATTTATCATCAGTGTTTTGATTGTGGGCCACGAAGAATACTTAAATACCACCATTTGGGCATTTCATATAAGAAGCAATTTCATGAAAAAAATGACCTTCTGTCACGGATCACAGAACCATGCCCCAGAGATGTGACTTCTCTGGGTAATCTATTCAAGTGTTAAACTTTTTTGGTAAAGTACTTGAATTATTTGTAACAAGACATGCTAAATTCATCCAGCACAAGGCTACTTCTAAGTGAAAACAGGCATTAAAACATAGCCATATATCCTATTAACTAGCGTATCTCCCTGTTTAGTAAGGAAATGTCATCACATTTGTTACAAAGGCAAACAGCAACATACCAAAACAGGATCCAATTTTTCTAAATAAATAAATCAATGATGTGTCAAAAATTAACAGATGAGTTAATATACCCGATGTTATCAAAACCAGATGGTGCTTCATAATACTCATCCTGTTCAGTCAAACCCTGAATATATTCTGGACCATCAGTATATAAAATAGGATGCTGCTATTTGTGATGGCAAACAAAAGCAATCATGCCTGCCAAGCACATACTATAACAGGCAGCATTTCAGCTCTGCTAGACAGAAAGTAATTAGAATGCTTTTAATGTCCAAAAGAATGATGCTGATAGGCTGCCACAGATGTGTAGATTTATGAATATTTATATGGTGGTTTATAGCTGACACTTTTATCAGTTGAAGAAGATAAAATATCTGCCTGACTCAAAAGCTTGACAGTCAGGTTAATAAAATCTCATTAAAGAGAATGACCTATGCAATTATATAGGATTTATTGTAATTCATTTTTGATTGTACTCTGCTTAAAGATGCAATTTCCCATTTCCTGATGCCAAATTTAGGTTGCATATCAAGATCTACGTGGTTTTTAACTCCAAGCCATCACTAGAGGAAAGATATGCGTTCAGCATCTCGGTATCTTACACCTTTAAAGAAAAAAAATAAAAAACAATTTGATCTCCTGTTTGTCACCGCATCTTATGAAAACGGTGCAGGCAAGCAGCCGATCTATTTTCTTTCTGTTAAAATCACCACCTCTCCATCAGCAGCCTCTCCATTACCAGCAGCAGCTCCTCCGGCAGCCGGCCCCAGCCTGCCGCCCTCCCCGGCGGAGCGGAGCGGGGCTGAGCGGAGCGGAGCGGCCGGCCCGGGGCTCCCCCCGTCCTCCCCCGCCCGGCCGCCGGCAGCAGCAGCTCCCTCCCGCCGG